>SKCR01026046.1:0-379548 GCA_019454045.1 Zanthoxylum bungeanum | reverse complement strand
AAAATAATGTAATTTGGATACTTATCAATAGTTTTCTGAACATACTATGAATTAAACATAAATGAATGTATTTTTTTATTATTTTCCCGATTTCCGCATTGAGGCGCCTGCCTCGCCGCCTCGAGGCGGTCCGCCCGCGCCTCAATGGCCGTCCGCCTCGAGGCGCCGCACCGTATTTTTAAACATTGGGAGTCGGTCCTCAAGCGGACGTTTTTAGGAGAGCAACCAGAGCAAGTCATGAAAGATCAAAAAAAGAAAAGTGGAACAAAATATAAAAATATTCACATAAATAGGGACCTGGAAAAGAGTAAATACAAATAAAATAGAAAGTGTGTGTTCAGGATTACACGGGGGCCCCGTCCGGGTTACCCCTTGTCAGTCAGCCCGCGCAGGGGCAGGTGGTTCTTCCTCAGCAGACTCAGATGACGGGGCTCGGCTCGGCCTCAGGAGGCGGGATAGTAGCTTCTACATCAACAACCTGGGAGACCCCTACTTCAAAGATCGGAGGAACCTCGGGGAGGTTCTCGTCAGGAGCAAGAACCTCGTCAAGAGCAAACTCCAGCTCATATCCCGAAGCAGCACTGAGCATGTCAAAAGATATATTTATTCACTTACTTCCACTACTAACAAGACTAGCCATTGTTTGGACAACAAAAAATTTATCAATCACTTCATCATACTTCAGCAGAAAAACAAGTGAAAAATAGGATGTGTATTGTTGTAGGAGACATAACAATATTTGCATCTTGAAACATAATAGTCAGAGGCATGGCACCATTCCAGTTGCCCTTTATATCTTCAAATTCAGCCTTAATTGTCTTACTCATTTGCGCAATATTTTCTTTCATTGCTCGTACTTCTAATATCAGGAATCGATCGCGAAACAAATCCAAATTCTCTCTGGAACCTTCCCTAATATCTGAAATCAAGAAATGGATCGCCGACGGCACCGGTTTTCTCTTTATTTCCATTTGCAAATTTGACAGACCCACATCCCTGTTCAGGGGCACCCTTGCTGGTTCTGTGGCAGTCTTCATTGCCATTGATGTAGGTAATTACAGTGCGCTTGTCAACTGGGTTAAACAGCAGGGAATGCACCTCAGTGATTCCATTCTTGCTTCTTTGGGGTCTGTCAACATCCATACAATTGAAGCATCAATGGCATCCTAATTTTCAACCCTGGAAGCCCTAGCTGCAGCCAACATAAGAACATCGCTGTCTATACCTTTAACAAATACCTCAATAAGGGTTTGTCCACTGAAAGCTGTTGAGGGTGAGAGTATCAGTCTTGTCTTTGCAAAGAACATCCATACCAGCCATTTACCCATGATAAAGTATTCCACATAAAACCCAAGACTTGAGTAATTTACTCTTTCTTTTCTCCTCAAGCAAATTCCACAAAACCTCAAGCAAATTCCCCTCGGCATCCTTTCTTTTTTTAACTCAAGCAAATTTCCCTCGGCATGAGCTTCAACCAAGGCAGCAGCATCACTCACACCTTCAAAACCTCCAATTCCTCCTTTGTTATCACCACTACTGTATCTTCCCATTTCCATTCCCCTTTCGCCATGAATCCCCGATTTTTTGATCAACCTTAACCTTTTCATCACATCATCCAACAAAGTTCTCTTGTTACCGAACATAATCATCAAGATTGATACCTTTCTGTGTCCAAATCCGATCGACTCCCCCATTTATTCGTCCCGGCATCCCGATCCCGATTTGAATAACTGGTTTCGTCCACCCCGCACAGGATTTGTATCACCACTACTTATGCTATGCACATGGGCAAGACTGATGTGGCGGTGTTGGATGTCGATTAAGCTCTCCTCAAAAGGTTGCACAAGAGCGATTATTCTAAATGGAGCAGGGATATTCGTGTTGATATGTTGAATCTGTTTATTGGGCTTCATAGGCCCAATGAAGTAGAGAGACACTCCTTTCTCTCCTGTAGAATTATCCACTTTCTGGTTCATTGCAACTTCGTTTGGGGCTTCTTCGACATCATCAACACCATTGGTAATCTCATATCTCTTGGTGTACAAAGGCTGAAACAGTTTTTGATATTTAGCTCCCAGAGCTGCTCCCTCCTCCAAGAATTTTTCCTCCAAACCTCTTCCACTCCTCTCCAATACGCTTGCATTTTTGCTCCCCATGCCCTTCTGCAACATCTTCTCTTTCCTCCATTTTCTTTGATGATCTTCCTCCTGTGTCCTTTTCTTTATTCTTCCCGCACTAAATCAACCTTCAATTTATCCACAAGATATTCCCAATTAGAGTTCTTTTCCTCAACCTGATTTGTTCTACCCCTAGTGCCAGATCCATCACGTCCTCTAAATAATTCACAATTTCCAAATCGATCCCATTACTATCTCCAGTTGAAGACCATTCAAAAAACAATTAATGTAGAAATCTTCAGTCGCGAGTGGTGCCTCCCTTAAACAACGTTCGAAATCAACTATGTATTCATGGACTGATCCTTCATGTTTCAAAGATAAAAGTGTTGAGTAATCTTCCCAATACATTTTCCCAAGCTCATAATATCTTTTGGATACTTTTTTTTTTTTTTTTTGCTTGATGATTACTATACTCTCAGTAAATGAATAAAAGATTTGAATTAGTTTTAAGCTATTGCATTAAGGTATTTTCCACTGCCTTAGTCCAATTAGCAAAATGGATAGATTATAGGAACGGTACTGTAAATAAGAAAGAACAAACAAGCAAGGCTGCCAAGACCTCCTCCTTACAAATAAACAAAACAAAACGATTCCCACATTTCTTTCCACATTTCTACTCTTGTCTCCATTCCGGTGGATGTCATTCTCCCTCAAACGGATCCGGCAGGTCCAACCAATTGTTAGACTCCAAATTTCTTGTAATGACTAATGGAAGCAAATGAAAAGAAATAATAGATTCATTCCAAAGATTTAAGAGTTCTGCAAGTGTTTACAAACAAGTTAAATGGAAATAAAGAGAAACAAACAAGAGACAACAAGGAAACCATACAAGCAAGGCACCCCACTGGTGTTGCCCAATTTCCCCCTCTCCTCACACCTTACACCAATTGCAAAAGAGTCAAAAAGATCCCTCCCTCATACGAAACTAACAAATATATACAAACACACACACACCTCTCTCTTGCCCTCATCATTACTCCTAACTAATTCCCTGCCATGTCAGCTGCCACGAAAATCTTCCCAGACAGCTGGTCCTCACCCTTACTCCATTCTTTTGTCATATACCTGATGCATTGTAGGCTTAATTAATCCTTGAAACAACATGTGCTGGCCTACTGTTAATACCCATTTCAAGTTCTTCAATTGGGCTAGCATGGTGCCAATCGAGGGCCTAATAAGTTGTTGCTCCAGGTCCCTAACACATTGCCAAGAGACAACTGCAAGCACACACACAAATACACAGGAAGCAATTCATGAGGGCCCAAGATAACATGAATACTCGAGAAGAATGAAGAAAATTATTACAAATTTTTCAAAAATACAACGAAAGGTCAAGAGAAGTTGATAAAATGTAAAAAAAAAAAAAAAAAAATGAAGAAAGAAAAGGAACCATCAATAACTTAATGAAGACTTGAAAAACATTGACAATATTCTGAACTTAAAAGAAATTATGATCGCAGAGGGATTGGAGAGTTTCACCTTAAAACCTGCTCCCAATCTCCTTTGCAATCCCAAAAAATTCTGAACAAACGTTTTCGCATCTATAACTTCTTCCTTACATTAATGGGTAAGGAATAGAGAAGGTTGAGTTTGAGGCCTCTGTGTAGTCCACATCCCCAAAAAAAACATTTAGGGCGGGATACTCATATACTAGGAAATCTTGGCTTTTTTATATATAATGATCACCATGTGAATGAAAATGTTGCCCATTGGTCTTTTCATTTCAGCTTTGATTGCTTTTGGTCTTGTCTTGGACACTCCTTCTGTCCCACTTGTGTTTTGTAAGCATTTTGTCATGGTACCCATTACTGGAGACAAGTAATGCCATATTGCCATTCACATGGGGAACCAATTATTCTCCTATGGACTCCATTCAAGCTTCAAATATAATGGGAGGTACCTCCTGCAAAGGAGGCAAACTTCTTCTAAGCCTCAAACTCTCAAAACTTTTGTGTTCTTTGCCTTCCTTGCCCATTTCAAAACTTATGAGGGACAGAGGGGGAAGAACAAATCTAAAATTATAATCGAATAATATAAGAGCATCAGCAATCCCAATCATTGCTTTTGTACAAGCAGTTCAGGAGTCCTAAGCTGCCTCAAATGGAAGAGAATCATGGGGGTACGGGTGTGGGTGTTTATATATTAAAACTACTCAGCCTTACATACCTTTAACAAACCTATTTTCTATGCTAAAAGCATACAAATAATCAAGAAAGATCTACAGCTCTGCCTTAGATGCAGAAAAGCCCACCCCCACCCAACCAAAAGAAGAGAGGAGGAAAAGGATTAAATCATCATACACATCAGGACTTAGAAGTTAACCTTTGACATCAAAATGCACCAGTAGCATTCAATTAGAAGGCACCACAGTCAAATCAAATTACATTGCAATACTACAAGTTGGTTCAAAAAGGGGAACAAGCTACAAGTATCCATACGAGGAAATATGCAAACAGGAAAAAAGAAATATCAATACCTGTATGGTATATGCTTGTGTGTTTGAAATCCCTATACTTCTTTGCAAGGCCATAATCAATGATGTATACCTGTGATTCAAGGCATAACAAAACAAGCACAAAAATGTTAATAAAGCAACAAACTTGGTTACATCAATGACATGTTTGACTTGGTAATTTCAAGGTGTGTTAAATAACATGAATTTTCTAATTCATAGATTTAAATTCCTGGAAAGAAAACAAAAGTTCTATGTTGCAAGGGCAAAACTGCTGTCCTCTGCTATATGACAATTAGAGCAGATTGATACAGCTCAATCCCATGAGAGCTCAGCAAAATGACAAGAATGTATCCACTGCTTTACTGAACATTGTTTAGTATAGTCAATGGTCAAGAAAGGTGAGGATCTGGGACAAAGACTAATAAATTTATGAGTACAAGGGGGCAATCCTAGGATCCTACCACATTGGAAGCACAAACAAACAGTGTTTTCCAACAACAAATCATTGAGAAGTCAAAAGCGAAATATTTGGGGATAAGCTAACAAAGATACACTCCTTGATATATCATCAAACAACATAGCAACAATTTATTCCCATTGTCTATCTTGTTTTATGTTAATTTTTATCGGGGTAGCATATAGTATTCTCATATCATATTTATGAATAATTCAAGCAATTCATAATAAACTGAATATGAGCAGTACTTTTGCTATCCACAGGATCTTTCACTGATTCCTACCTATGACTCACATATTGTAGCCAAAATAAATTCTGCAGACATTTACATTCTCACCGTCAAACATTTTCAATGGATGTCACAGAGAAAATTTTTAACATGAAGTTATAATTTTGTTGCAGCCAAGAATCTAAATGTCCAAGTGCACACAAGAAAGGAAACATATATATGAATATACCTGATTTGATTTGCGCCCTAAACCCATTAAGAAGTTGTCAGGCTTTATATCACGGTGAAGAAAACCACGAGAGTGCATATACTCAACTCTGTTTTATCTCTATATCAGACAGCAAAATAAAAACACATTATAAGCATGGAAATTGCATCAACCGAGTACAACATTCTTGAGGTACTTACTAACTGATCCGCAAGCATTAAAACTGTTTTCAGAGAAAACTTCCGGTTGCAGTAATTAAATAAATCTTCCAGGCTTGGTCCAAGAAGGTCAATAACCATGATATTGTATTCTCCCTCAACTCCAAACCATTTGAGATGGGGAATACCCGCTACAAATTTAAAAAATAATAATAATAAAAAAAAAAATGAATAACAAGAAAAAGAAAGGGATATTTTTATTTCAATCCACATTAGGAACCCATGGCATCAATTAATTAGAAAAACAACTAAAAGTGTAGCTTACTTCCTCCTTGAAGAAGCATGTACAATTTCGATTCATAGTGAAGCTGAGGATGCTTGGTCTTCACAGATTCCTGAACCAAAAAGGAAACGGGTTGGGACGGGATTTAAAATTTTGAAATAATATCACAAACAAAGTGTTACATTAAAAAGATGAAAGAAACCTTGAATTAAGTACTCCAAGGAATAACAAAAAAATGCACAAGTAAAAGTAACTTATAAGAGCACATTTTGACAGCAAACCCAAATAAATATTTCAGCTAACTTCGTTGGTACCTTAATACAAATAATTATATGTAAAATAGATTTCAGTTTAGTTTGTAGCTACATGTATTACTCTTTGGTAACAGTGTAACACCTCAAATACAACCTCAACAACTTAGGCCCTGTTTGGTCTTGTTGTTTGATGTGTAGTAAGATGACAAAACAGTATTTTAGTCAAAATATAATTTTAAGTGTTTGGTAATGATATAGAAATCGCGATAAGTTATCGTGATTTCTTTAACAAAAGCTAAAATTTTTAACTTTTACCCACCATCAAAAAAATTTAAACAATGCACCACAATTATTTTATTAACATGGAAGTGTTTACATATCACCGTTCATCAACCATATCCATATGTTTGCTCATCACAATATCAGACAGTCTTGGGTCCCATCATTGTACCATCAACTGCAACCTTAAAAGTAAACATTTTTCCCTTTTAGTCCGCGTTGTACTAAGACTAACTTCTCAGAAGAACAGAACTCAAAATTAAACGACGGGCATTGCTAAGAAACAAACTTCATTATCTGATCAGATCAGCAGAGTTCAGATCTAGCAGTTAGATATTTATTATAAATGAATGGGAATGTAAAAATCAAATTAGTCCATTCACTCAGTAAACCCAAACTTATAATATTCTCAAAAATAAAAATAAAATCGAAGCATTCTTTATTATAAAAATTTAATCTCCATAACCACATCTCCATGTTCATTCTATAAATGAAACTAAGAAAAGCAAAAACCAACCAGCATAAATTCAAAAACCCTCACACACATTATCATTTACCATCCAAAGAGAAATCAAACCTCCCTTCAATTTTTAAAATTAACAGAAAAAACCAACACCAACAAAAAAAAATCACAAGTTTCACATACCAGCTTAACAGCAACTTCCTCTCCAGTTTGCACATTAACCCCTACAGCAAATAACCAACATGAAAAACATACTTCAATGTTCAACAACAAAAAACACAAACAAAACTAAAAGCGTTAACACATGTAACAATGCCACTAAAGAATCACAAATATACACACCTAAATAAAGCTCGCCGAACGATCCACTCCCGATCTTCCTCCCCAGCTTAAACTTGCCTCCAATTACATGATCCATTGATCTACTTTGATCCCCAACAAAATATTTAATACAACCAAAATTCCCACTATCATATTATAATCAAATTTGTTAACTAAACATAAAGCTACCCACAAAAGATTCCCTTGTCAGAGAATCTCAGATCCAGTAAATTTATTGATAATCCACTAAAACGATGAAAATTAAAAAGGTTAATTTTACCCTTTACAATCTATACTATAACTATACAAAACAAAACAAAACAAAACGCGAGATTGCTTAAAAAACCAAGCAATACCCATTTGTTATACACACCTAAATAAAGATCGCCGAACGATCCACTCCCGATCTTCCTCCCCAGCTTAAACTTGCCTCCAATTACATGATCCATTGATCTACTTTATATATATATATATGATTGTTGTGTATTTTGTATGTATTTTCTATTGTTGTAATTAGACCCGGCTACGAATCAGAACCGAACCGCCGGTTCCAAAATCGGAACCGAATCGAAATCTGAACGGTTCGGTTACGGTTCCACATAATTTGGAACCGTAACCTTAAGGTTCGGTTTGATTCCGTTTAGATTCGGTCTGGTTCGGAACCGGAACCAATCCAAATTTTTTTATTTTTTTCCCTAAAAAAATAAGGAACCGAACCTAATTTTCTGATTCAGTTTGGTTCCACGGTTCCAAAAAAACTGGAACCGTAAGCGAATCGATTTTGAATCGACTCGGTTACGATTCCAACTTTCTGGAACCGTAGAACCGAACTGAACCGTGGCCAGATCTAGTTGTTATAAATAATTATCTATCATTTTGTGGGATTGTGGCATTCGTGTAATTTCATTTTTTTAAATGATGATCAACAATCATGATGAATTGTGTAAAACCTGTCATAGACTCCAAAATTAGAGTGTTAACAAAGGTAAAAGATTAATGTAATGATTAGTCGGCATAATTGATTTTTAATTATTTTAATGAATTTAAAATTAATTTTTTTTGTCAAACTCCACTTTTAATTGATTTCTAACAAATAAATTAATTAGTTCTATTTGAGTTTTGATAAACACTACGAAAATGGATTAAATTCATGCTACTATATCATAACTAATAGATTAACTTTAAACACAAAATGGTGCGTTCAATCTCATCCACATGCAGTACTCACCATGGTGCTTACACAGTTTGATATCACAAATTATATCATCCAAGTGAAATAATTTAAAAAGAAACACCACTTACAGTAAATATCGGTGAATTTTGAAATCTTATATATCACTTATTATAAAATTTAATGAAATATTTATAAATTAATTTATATCATCATCCTTCTCGAAAAATGTGATAACAAGTCCATATTTTCTCTCAATTGTTTCATAATTTAATCTTAAAATATCAAATATTACAAATTTATAAGTGGAACTCACCTTAACAAATAACTTCTAAAAGTGGTATTATAAACATTGAAATGACAACATAGGACATAAAACCAATAATCCAAAACATTAAATTGGGTGTGAATCAAACATAAAAATAATAACATGGTTTAAACATGTGGGGGTACAAGGAACATGACTAATAAAATTGAAATTGTTGAAAAAATCAGTAGTCAACAGTCAAATTGTGATAATTATAACTTCACATGCACCTAATCCTCCTATTCCATTAAGGTTTATTTCGGTTATAGCGTTTTAACGGTAGCGTTAAGAAGTTCCACCAAACGATTTCTTTAACGTTAATGTTAACGCTCATAAAATTATAATTTCACAATATGAGATTATTTTTTTTACTAATTATACTCTAATATTGTTCCATATCTTATAAACTAATTTATATTTTCCATGCAATATTTTCTACCAAATCAGACAAATAGTCACAAAGGGAGACAATAAACAAACTTTCCTTTTCTTATTCTACCAAAAATCAGTTGGTGGTGATGAAACTGACTAATGGAATCATTTGTTTATTCAGACTTTGTGGTCCAAACCACACCCATTTGTCTTGTCCGTTTTGCTGGGTCTATATCTTGGCTCAGGCCTAAAGGACCCAAATCAAATCAATCAAATATTCAATCATTTTTCCTAATATTTACTTTAAAATAGCAATACTGATTGATAATAGACTAAACAATCCAAGGAACTTACATGGAGGATGGGAAGCAACTTGATAATTAGATTCAAAATATGATTCTGATGGATTGTATCTATATGTAGAAAAATTGACATGGTCTGTTTCATGGGTAAACTCAAAAGTGAATGTATTTAGGCAATTGTTTAAGGGTGCTGAATATGCTTGAGTATGTTAAGTAACTTACAATGGCATTGAGTTAATGTCTTTGAAATATACATATAGCCACCATTTGCAGGAGTTGCTGAAGGCTATCGCAGACAACTTCTCCAGCTTAGCACACCATGAAAAGCAAGAAATGCCTGTAAGCTTGATCATGAGATGACTCTCTACAGACCATATGGTCAAAAGAACAATTATGTTGACATTCGATCACCAATAATCACCACATGAACACTTCCCATCCTTAAAATGGTGAAACCGGCTATTATCCCTAACAATAATCTCTCTCTGAACAATTTTTGATATAAACTTTATAGCTGTGTGGCAGTCCCCGCAGACTCGAAGGTTCTTTATTACTCGAATTGTTGTTCCGTCAAAAGTGCTAATAATACCAAAAACTATGGCAAGTCTCTCACTATGGGAATATAGTAAGTTTCTCTTCTGTTCCTCTTCAACATCATGGAGTACTTCTTTAGTGTCAGGAACATACCCTTCTTGTTCCATTTGCTCCAAAAGATCTCTCATGGCCTCGTTTATTTTGTGATAGTATGGATGGGATTCATCTCCGGCCAGAAAAACATGTACCTTGTTTTTAACTTCAATCCAGCTCCAAGCTGTGTCTTTTTTATGCCCTTATTTCTCATAGAGAATCTTAACCTTGCCGCATCTTTCCATCTCTGAGCAGCTGAATATGTATTTGACAGGATAACATAAGCTCCCGCATTATTGGGATTGATCATAAATAATTTGTCAGCAACCTTTTCAGCCAACTCAACATTCTTGTGGACTCTACAAGCAGACAATAATGTCAACCAGACACTGTCATTAGGTCCACCATGCATGTTAGATATGAATTCATATGCTTCCTCCAATTTTCCTGCACGACCGAGAATGTCTGCCACTGCAGCATAGTGTTCAAAGCTTGGAGAAATCCCATAATCCTTGGTCATACTGTTGAAATAACTCCATGCTGTATCTACCAAACCAGCATGACTGCAAGCAGTTAATACAGCTACAAAAGCCACGGAGTTTGGTTTCACACCTACCTTTCCCATCTGCTCAAAAAATGAAATAGCTTCATGGGCGTGTCCATGCAAAGCATTGCCCATGATAATGGTTGTCCATGACACTACGTCATGGAGCTCCATTTTATCAAAAATACATCTTGCCAATCTAATGTTGCCACATTTGGCATACATGTCCAAAAGTGAGCTGGCTATGAACACATTATCATCAAATCCTTTCCTGATTATGTATCCATGGAGTTGCTTCCCCAGATGCAGGGTTGTCAAATGAGCACAAGCTGGCATGATACTAGAAAAAGAAACATGCCTAGGTCTTATTTTAGCCATTAACATCTGCCTAAATAATTTTAGTCCATCATCAAACAGGCCATTCTGCACAAACCCTGCTATAAGCGAGTTCCATGAAATTGCATCTTTTAGAGGTAAGAGACAAAATACCCGATGTGAATCTTCCACTCGTGTACACTTTGCATACATGTCAATCAAGCTACTTCCAATGCACACATTCGTATATAATCCATGCCTAAAAGTGTACCCATGTATCTCCTTTCCCTTGATAACATCGACATAGGCAGCAAAAATAGGAAGGACACTGGACAAAGTAAATGAATCAGGCTTTAAGTTAGCGTTCCCCATTTGTCTAACCATCTTCAAAGCTTCTTCATACAAGCCATTTCGCACAAGTCCCACAATCACAGTATTCCATGAAACGAGATCCCTTACTGGCATCATTTCAAATACCTTCCAAACGCTATCTGATCGCAAAGGCTTTACATCATTAATTCTCCCATTAGTATGATGATCAACTTTCCTACTACTCTTGCTATAAGGCAACTGGTCGCTTACTACATCTAAATTCACATTACGGCGAACATCCACAGTCCGTTTCTCAAATGCACATATAAAATCATTCGCATTATCAAGAACCTCATCACAACCAGCTAACCCACTACTTGTTTCACCATTTCTATTTTGTTGAGGAATTTTATCAAGCACTTCATGATGCACTTTGCTCCCACGATTCATTTTAGAACCACGTAATCTATCATACATACTCACATCCAAACTTTGAAACTTCGCATACATATTCATAAGAGCATTATTAGTGTACAAATCAAGATCCACACCGAGTCTAATAATGCAGCCATGAACAGATTCACCAAACCTCAAGTCAACCAACAAAGTACACGACTTTAACACGGAAGGGAACACATTGTGATCTGGGTATACACCAGAAGCCATCATTCGTACGAAAGATATCAAGGACTCAACAAAAAGGTCATTTTGAGTGAAGCATCTGATGATAGATTTCCAGGCAAGAGCCGGGGCAGGCGACTTGAGGATGCTGAAGAGATGGAGAGCTTCATGTAAGAGGTTAAAGTTGGTATAGATAAAGAGGATTTTGGAGATAAGAAATGGAGAATTGGGGTCTTGGGTTTTGAAGATTTGGGCATGGATTTGTTTGGCTTGGGATTTGGTTGTGATGGAGCTGGGGTTTTTGAGCAGCTGTATTAGGGTTTTGGTGGATGTCATTTGTAGGAGTGATCAATTTGAAGAATGGACTTGACAGTTCATGCTTCTTGGCAGTTGGTAGTCGGCACTGGCGGCACAATTATTTTATTAACATGGAAGTAGATCTGGCCGCCGGTTCGGAACCGAACCGAACAGGCCGGTTCTCGGTTCCACACTAAAGTGGAACCGGAACCGTAAACCAAACCAGAACCGAACCGGTAGGTTCCGGTTCGGTTTACGGTTCCCCTTCCGGTTTTTTTTTTTTTTTTTTAATAATAATTTTAAAAAATAGAAAAAATTCTATAATAATTGTAATTTTTTCATACTATCACATCATTTTTATAAAATCTTTTTTTATAAAATTTTTTTAACATATAATCTTTTTTTATAGCCAACTATGGCTAGTGCTTTCTTTATATAAGAGATGTGGGATATTTGTTACTTTGCTATTGTGTCTCACATCGCTTATATAAAGAAGTCAATAACCAAGAGTTGGTTATAAAAAGGATGTGGACATTCATGTTTTAGTAATGCAATTTTAAAACCTCATTAAGTAATTATTATTAATAAAAAAAATTGAGATTTACTTGTGAAACCTTACGGTTCCAAGAAAATTATTTTTTTTTTTTAACTTCCGGTTCCAACCGGTTCGGTCAGGGTAAGAACCCTAACCGAACCGGAACCGGAACCAGAACCGTCTGGTTCCAATCGGTTCGGTTCCGGTTCCGAACCGGAACCTTGGCCGGGTCTACATGGAAGTGTTTACATATCACCGTTCATCAACCATATCCAATTATCCATATGTTTGCTCATCACAATATCAGACATAGTCTTGGGCCCCATCATTGAAATCTTATATATCACTTATTATAAAATTTAATGAAATATTTATAAATTAATTTATATCATCATCCTTCTCGAAAAAGGTGATAATAAGTCCATATTTTCTCTCAATTGTTTCAAAATTTAATTTTAAAATATCGAATATTACAAATTTATAATTGGAACTCACCTTAACAAACAACTTCTAAAAGTGGTATTATAAACATTGAAATGATAACATAGGACATAAAACCAATAATCCAAAACATTAAATTGGGTGAAATCAAACATTAAAAATAATACCATGGTTAAAACATGTGGGGTGGGTACAAGGACCATGACTAATAAAATTGAAATTGTTGAAGAGGCAGTAGTCAACAGTCAATTTTGTGATAATTATAACTTCACATGCACCTAATCCTCATATTCATTAAGGTTTATTTCAGTATAGCGTTTTAACGGTAGCGTTAAAAAGTTCCACCAAACGATTTCTTTAACATTAATGTTAACGTTCATAAAATTATAATTTCATAATATAAGATTATTATTTTTACTAATTTATATTCTAATATTTATTCCATATCTTATAAACTAATTTATATTTTCTGTGCAATATTTTCTACCAAATCAGACAAATAGTCACAAAGGGAGACAATAAGCAAACTTTCCTTTTCTTACTTTACCAAAAATCAAATAAAATTGATAGTGAGGTTTTCGGTTCTCTTTTCACTTGTCAAATATGTACAGCCTGAAAAAAGAATCAAAAGACAACTGTGTCAGTGGGTGCATTTTTGGAGAAAGTATATGTTGTTTCTGGATCTCCAACTCAGCATCCATCCGGTGTTTCTAAGTCCAATAATAAATTGACACATGTATTAAAATAACAGCTCAGCATACTCAGGTCACATAAAGCAAAAAGATACATTTGCCCTCTAATTTTCTCTCATCCTGCCATTCTGCGTTTCTGCCTTTTCCCCTTCTCCAAAAGAACACATTTCATCTTTCTCTCTCACTCTCTCTCTCTCTATTTCTCTCGCAGCACTGAACCATATCAGTCACCACTCACTAGCACCTCCATTTTCCCTCTCTCAACTCAAATCCTTGAAAGCCACTGCCTAATATCACCGGTCATCAACAGTTCTGACGAGACCGACCTTTGTCTCGTCGAAAAATGCCATATCTCTATGTTTCTCTCGCACCATTGTAGTACACCAGTCACCAGCACCTCCGTCTTCCCTCTATCAACTCAAAACCTTGACAGCTGCTACCTAGCATCGCCGATCATCATCGGTCTCGTTGGAAAACGTCCGAAATCGCCAAAAGTTTTCGCGCCGCTTTCAACACTAACTTTGCAAGAAGGTTCTCCTCACTCTTTTTCATTTTATTTTCTGAATTTTCTGTTTATATGTGTCTTGTTCTTATTTAAAAAGAGAACTTTACTGTCTACTAAAATGCTTCAGTGAGGATGAATGCACTAATAATACAGTAAAAGTTTTTTTTTTTTTCAAAAAATTGTTCTTTTGGATTAGATTAAAAGTGGTTAGTATAATGTAGTTTTATAAGTAGAGAAATAAAGCTTTTTTCTTTGTTTATTAGTTGATTTAATGTATTTGATGGTTGTGCTTGATTTTCAGGTATATTATTTATTTGTTAGATTTTTTCTTTCTTTTTTAGCTATTCATGTTAAAGATGATTTTTTTTTAGACGCACTTAAGTTTGCAATATGTGTTGGCTTACTTAGATTTTCATAATTTTTTTTTCATTCATTGTAATATTTTTTTTTCCATGGTGTAGGGATTGATGCAATACTTTTATTCTGTTATTTTTTCTGAAGGAATTGATTTTAAAAAATATTTTCGTACTAAGAGTCTCATTTGAGGTATTTAATCTATCTTTTTGTCATTTTCTTAGATTAAGTCTTTGGTTGATTTATTATGAAAAATTATGTTATTTTGATAATTAGTATAAAGCCCACTCGAGTTTCAATGTGTTTATAGCTGAGGACCAGCGGGTGGTTGGCAGCAATTCTTTTTTTATGACTTTATGGTGATTTATGTATATTTATAATCATATTTTCATGATGTTCATTCAATATATCTTTTTTTTCCATGATTAGGTTCAACTAGTCATGGATTTTTCAAATAATGTTTTTGTTGCTGTTGAGGACAATGATAAAAGGGAAAAGTTTGAAAATGTAATTTTGGGTGAATGTGATGAAATTAAAATTGGAATGCAAGCGAGGTCTGAAGAAGAAGCATATAAACTTTATAATGAGTATCCTTTTAAAAAGGGCATATAACTTTATCTTTATCAATCTTTTGCATGCATTCTTGACTTTCTTGTAGTTAGCATATTATTCTTCTTAGACCAACAAAGAATGCCCTCCCTAATTCAGACCTCCCAACTCTCTCCTAGTGAAGCTTGGAACTTTCTTTCCCTACAAACCAACAGGTAACACATTATAATCAAATAGAACTTAAAAAATTGAACTCAAATAACTATTTAACAATGTAACTGATCATCAAAACCATCACTCTATTTTAAAAAAGATAAACAAATATTTCTACAGTACCAAGAACTTACCAAAACTCAAAACCCAAGTAATGCATAGGCAATAAAATTTCTCATTCCTATAGCACATATTATTTTTCTTATGGGACTCGAATAATAAGAGACTGCATCACCTCAATTCTCTAACTATTCAATGGGGTAGAATTAAACTATCCAAGGAAACATAACAACAGTTCTCTAACATTGTTCAAAGAAACATAAAAATATAATCTATAAGATAAGATATAAGATATATACTAATCAACATCACCATCATATTAACAAAATTATAATGTATACTAAACATAACTGTAGCACCTACGTGTTAGGCTTGAGCTTGGATGCGGAAAAACCAAATTCTTAGTCCACATCCAGCTTTGTTTGCAGTACGAGTAGGATGTGTAAGGTAGAAAAGCTTATTTTTGGGCATCTTTGTAAGTACATTTTTCCTCATTCTTACCATAACACATACTTTACATGGTATTTCATTCTCTACTCACATGCATCACAATTGGTCATATTCAATAATTGATTTAGAATCTGAATGTGGTATTTCTCACGACTAAATAATCATTGCTTTTAGTTGTGAGGATATTATATTTCTTAGAATAAAATGAGCAAAATAAAATATACTATATACTACTTTCCTGATTAGAAATTGCTAAAGTGGTGATGATTATTATATATATGCCATATCTATGTTATCATTTAAATGAGTGGTGTTCCTTCCCAAAACAACCAGCAAATATTCTCAATCAACTTTATTTTTCATTTGCTTTTCCATGAGGGATATGACATTACAAATTCATTTCGGTTATAGGCTACAAAGAAAATAATTAGAGATTGAAAGTAAGTTGTGATATACTCTATAATAAAAAAGATATAGCCCAACGAAGAATCAACTTATGTTCGTAGCCAGCAATTTAAAATGCATAACAGTAAGTTTTTTACTCAACTCAATCATTGGGGCAATTTATCAAGCATGTTATATGCATGACTTAACTAGAGCATGAACCAAAAAGCCAGGGAGGTTGGTCTTGGCCTACAAATTACACACAATCAAAGCATTGTAAAATGGACCAAATTCCTCCTTACTTATAGCTAAGGCAATATGAACTATATTCAAGTAACAACGCCATCAGAATCATCTCTTCCCGAAACAAAAACACCAAAATCTCACCCCATAACAGACCAAAACCAAATCCATCATCATACAAATCTTGCAACATCAGGTGTTCTCATCCCATAACAGAACATAACCATTTCAAGTAAGATTTGGTTATAAAAATAAGACCCTTCTAAGGTGAGATTATGGTGCCATATCAAACATCATAAAAAGATACCATTTTATTTTTGGTAAGAAAAAAAATTAAAAAATGTGAAAAATACAGAAAATAACTAGAAAAAGAGAGAAGAAAACCTTCTTGTGACATCAAGTGTTGGATGAAGCGAGAAAGCTTCCGGAGTTGGGGATTGGAAGCAACGAGAATGAAAGACGATTTTGGGGGTTTCAACTAGACAAAGTCCTGTCTTGTTGGATCTAGTGATGTTTGACAACGTAGATCCGGCAGCGATGCTAGGCAACGACTGTGGAGGTTTGGAGGAGAGAGAGTAGAGATAGAGAGAATTTTGGAGGAGAGAGAGCATAGATAGAGATAATTTTTATTTTGCCAAAAGGGAAATGTGTATTGTTAATGGCGGAGTTTTGAAATTTTTAGGAGCATTTTTGTCTCTTTCTTTTAAGTGACCCGAGTATGCTAAGCTGTTATTTTAATGCATGTGTCAATTTATTATTGGACTTAGAAACACCAGATGGATGCTGAGTTGGAGATCCAGAAACAACATATACTTTCTCGCATTTTTGGGTGCTAAAAAGGACAGTGACAGTGTTGCTTTTATTTGTTTGTAAGCAGGAAAAACAGTTGGTGGTGATGAAACTGACTAATGGAATCATTTGTTTATTCAGACATTGTGGTCCAAACCACACCCATTTGTCTTGTCCGTTTTGGTGGGTCTATATCTTGGCTCACGCCTAAAGGACCCAAATCAAATCTATCAAATATTCAATCATTTTTCCTAATATCTACTTTAAAATATCCATACTGATTGATAATAGACTAAACAATCCAAGGAACTTACATGGAGGATGGGAAGCAACTTGATAATTAGATTCAATATATGATTCTGATGGATTGTATCTATATGGTCTGTTTCATGGGTAAACTCAAAAGTGAATGTAATTAGGCAATTGTTCAAGGGGTGCTGAATATGCTTGAGTATGTTAAGTAACTTACAATGGCATTGAGTAAATGTCTTTGGAATATACATATAGCCACCATTTGCAGGAGTTGCTGAAGGCTGTCGTAGACAACTTCTCCAGCTTAGCACACAGTGAAGAGCAAGAAATGCCTCTGTAAGCTTGATCATGAGATGACTCTCTACAGACTATATGGTCAAAAGAACAATTATGTTGACATTCGATCACCAATAATCACCACATGAACACTTCCCATCCTTAAAATGGTGAAACCGGCTATTATCCCTAACAATAATCTCTCTCTGAACAATCTTTGATATAAACTTTATAGCTGTGTGGCAGTCCCCGCAGACTCGAAGGTTCTTTATTGCTCGAATTGTTGTTCCGTCAAGAGTGATAAGAATACCAAAAACTATGGCAATCTCTCGCTATAGGAATATAGCAAGTTTTTCTTATGTTCATATTCAACATCATGGAGTACTTCTTTAGTGTTAGGAACATACCCTTCTTGTTCCATTTGCTCCAAAAGATCTCTCATGGCCTCGTTTATTTTGTGATAGTATGGATGGAATTCATCTCCGGCCACAAAAGCATGTACCTTGTTTTTAACTTCAATCTGGCTCCAAGCTGGTGTCTTTTTTATGCCCTTATTTCTCAAAGAGAATCTTAACCTTGCCGCATCTTTCCATCTCTGAGCAGCTGAGTATGTATTTGACAGGATAACATAAGCTCCTGCATTATTGAGATTGATCATAAATAATTTGTCAGCAACCTTTTCAGCCAACTCAACATTCTTGTGGACTCTACAAGCAGACAATAATGTCAACCAGACACTGTCATTAGGTCCACCATGCATGTTAGATATATATTCATATGATTCCCCAAATTTCCGGCACGACCAAGAATGTCTGCCACTGCAGCATAGTGTTCAAAGCTTGGAGCAATCCCATAATCCTTTCACCATTTCTATTTTGTTGAGGAATTTTATCAAGCACTTCATGTCCACGCACTTTGCTCCCACAATTCATTTTAGAACCACGTAAACTATCATACATACTCACATCCAAACTTTGAAACTTCGCATACATATTCATAAGAGCATTATTAGTGTACAAATCAAGATCCACATCGAGTCTAATAATGCAGCCATGAACAGATTCACCAAACCTCAAGTCAACCAACAAAGTACACGACTTTAACACGGAAGGGAACACATTGTGATTTGGGTATACACCAGAAGCCATCATTCGTACGAAAGATGTCAATGACTCAACAAAAAGGTCATTTTGAGTGAAGCATCTGATGATAGATTTCCGGGCAAGAGCCGGGGCAGGCGATTTGAGGATGCTGAAGAGATGGAGAGCTTCATGTAAGAGGTTAAAGTTGGTATAGATAAAGAGGAGTTTGGAGATAAGAAAGGGAGAATTGAGGTCTTGGGTTGTTTGGCTTGGGATTTGGTTGTGATGGAGCTGGGGTTTTTGAGCAGGTTTATTAGGGTTTTGGTGGTTGCCATTTGTAGGAGTGATCAGTTTGAAGAATGGACTTGACAGTTCATGCTTCTTGGCAGTTGGCGCCTTGGCAGTTGGTTGTTGGCACTGGCGGCAAAGAGTTTTTTGGTTCATTTAAATGTTAGTTATGTGCCCCAGATGAACTCTTTCTTCACGCTTAAATATAAAATGCGAGCCCAACTTTGTCCAAGCGACTGTCTGTCCGCACAAGTAAGATTATAACTTGTTACAATCTAGATTCCAGGCAACTGATGCAACGAAAGAGCATGAAGAAGCATTAAATTTATTATACCAGACACTAAAGAAAATAAAAGAAATTTATGCATTTGAATCTAGGACATAGTTAATAAGCAAAATATTAGGCGCACAAGCCTTGAAATAAGTCAATATTTTGAAGGCCTTTTTCCCAACAAATCTTGAAACAAGGCATTTGATGAAATAAAACTATACATAATTTGTGTCGAGGCGAGAAACTGAGAGCCTATGAAGAAGCATTTAAGTTATAGACTTAATTGAGTCTCAAGTTCTCTGTCAACTCAGTACTATGTGATTTTGATAGCTACCAAAACCATCAATTCAAGACAAACATTACATATTCCTTGTATAAAGAAGAAAGATAAATTGAAATAGAGAAAGAGAAAGAGACCATCATCAATTTATCATTCAGAAGTAAAAAACTAAAACCAGGACATACAGACGGAGGAAGCAGTGGCACCAGATTTCTGATCCAATACCTTTCGACACGAATTAAAACCAAATACCAATAAGTGATACTACATAAAATTTCAATAATTCCAAAAACCTTGAAACGAAGCTTAAGCATTCAATTCAGTACATAGTTTTCATAAATGTCACATGAACATTGTTCCTTGAAGCAAACAAATTCATAGAGATATTACAAATATGGAACTGTTCTGCCTGCAGAAAGCCAGAGAGAGACCAAAATGTTTCATTTTTTGGTCTAAAGAGCATCTCAATCATCTTCTCTTTCGGGGGGCAGACCACAAGGCAAAAGCATTTTCTGCAGAAAAATATTGAAATGAATAAGCATTAGACTTGTCATCTCTAAGATAATAATTCAATCAGGAAAAAAATTAATAAAAAGATAATTCACATACAGACACACCAAACAGTATACAACAATCATGTGTAGTAAAAAAAATTCATTTTAGCATACAAATACTCACAGTTGGAGGATCCTCTTTGAACACCCATGAGCATAACATAAACAGAATCTGAAGACTAGAAAGAATTAATAAAAATGTCGATCCCTGAGAATTGGGACAACAGCCCAAAGGCGGCCCTGGGACAGTCCACAGGCGATTTGCTGGGTCCCAAAATCAGGGCCCCAAATCTAAAAAAATTTCAATATATATATAATTATATGTGTTAGCACCTTTTTTAATTGGCATGTGTCCGTGACAAAACAAGTTCAATTGAGTTGTAATCTTTCATGAAGATCTTTGTGCAATTGGACCGGTTTCTGGCTGCTGTGCATCAGACATACGTTCGTGGTGCGTTCGTTGCAGTGTTCGAACGATTGGCGTTAGTGCTGCGTTCGTTTGTGGGTTCGAACGTGTGGCGTTAGTGGCACGTTCTTTATTGGGTTCGAACGGGAGCATTCCAGAGAGCTCACGTTCGTTGTGCGTTCGATTGACGTTCGAACGAGTCTTCACAGAAAGGGCGCGTTCGTGTAGCGTTCTAGTAAGCGTTCGAACGTGACTGCGATCTGAACGCGTTTTTGGCCTGCAAAACCCTAGGTTTTCACCCTACCTATAAATATAACCCTTAGCCGCCATTCTCATCAGTTGAAGCATATTTCTCTTGAGCCAAATACTCTCAAAGTTTTCAACTCTCTTTGATTTCACCTTGAAGACTCTTTGAATCTCATGTCTTCTATTTGTTTGGTGAAATCAAATCTTTGATAAAACCTTCAACACAACTTAACCCAAATTCCCTAATTCTTTAGAGTTCTATAGGAGGAGTTTTGGTAGTCGGAGTTCCGGCGTCATTGGTGATATAATCTACTCAGAGACTTCAGAGGTTCTGAAGAAAACCGTGGGTCGTGGGCTTGAGGAGTTGCCTTGAGTTCTTGCAGTATAGAGGTACTTGAGTCGGTGGAGTTGCCACCATAGGTCTTGACCATCGCTGTAAGTTTTTCTCGTTATAGTGGATTCGGGTGGTAGCCTATACCCGGAGTGGTTTTTTACTCTGAAGAGTTTTCCACTTCGTCACCAAAATCAGTGTGTTGAATTTTGTGTGATTGATTTACTTTTCCGCAATTTATTATTTGTACTGAATTAATATTGTGGATTTTATTGTTGTGGTTGCCTGTTAATTTGCCTGTTGCAATTCCATAGTAGCAGTAACAGGACTTGTCCTGCTTATTGTCTGTAATTCCGCATAGGGTCAGAACTTAGGATAACCCTGAATTTTGGTATCAGAGCCTGAACTCGGTCCTTGACCCATTAGCTATGGAGCGTAGTCAACCCTTAAATTGTCCGCCATTTTTTGGTGACACGGAATATTTGCATTGGAAGGTTCGCATGAGAGCGTTCCTTAAGTCCTTAGATGAGAGGGTCTGGATGACTGTTGAACACGGGTGGAAACCTCCCATTGTTATTGTTGATGGGGTATCTTCCCCTAAATATAAATTGACCTGGACCAAGGACGAATTTGATGCTAGCAATAGGAACAGCAAGGCTGTTAATGCCATACATGGTGCTGTTTGTTCTGCTGAATTTAGGAGAATCTCTATGTGTGAGATAGCCAAGGATGCTTGGGACATTCTGCAGACTGTGCATGAGGGCACATTGTCTGTTAAAAATAGTAACTCCATGATCTTGCTACTAGGTTTGAGGTCGCTAGATTGAAGGATGATGAGACCTTTGATGAGTTTTATGTTGAGATTAAAGATATTGTTAACTCTAGTTTTAACCTAGGTGAGACTATTCCTACCAGTATGATAGTTAGGAAAATCCTGAGATCCCTACCTGATAAGTTCCTAACCAAAATCACCGCCATCGAGGAAAATAATGACCTCGATCAGCTTAATTTAGATGAACTCGTAGGAAAACTGCAGGTTTATGAGAAAAAGCTTCCTGGTTATAGAGAGCCAAAAACGTTTGCGATGAAAATCGCTAAGGAAGTTGTGCATGATTCGTTTAGTGATGATGATACCATCATGGATCATGATTTGGCCTTGTTTGCTAAGAAGATACTAGAACCCAGTTGTCTGTATTTTCTAGTGAGAATAAAAATGTGGACCGTATGTTAGGAATTATTTCTGAGCCTAACTGTGATAAGGCTTCTTCATCCAAAGTTGTGCATGTAACAGCTAAACATGACTTAGGTAAGAAGCATGTTGAGTGTAGTCATCTGATTCCTCCATTTGTTCCTCGTCCTGTGACCCAACCTCGATCTAGAGGTGTTATGGGTAAACCTCGCTCTCGTCCGAGGTTTGTGCCTGTGTGCCACCACTGTGGCAAAGCTAGACATATTAGGCCTAAGTGTTTCATATTGCACAAGCAAAAGAGAAGGCCTAAGAGTGTGTCTCCTAGATTTGATTCGTCAAATCTAATGTCTCAAGTTTCTGCACTAACCAAACAAGCTCAATTCTTGAGTGAGAAACTTGCTTTGTTGTCTGGGAACTCTCATGTGCATGAGGCTCCTAGAAAGGTTTGGGTGGGGAAGCAAGATGATTTCCCATCTACTTCTGCATGTCCTGATGGACATGATGAGAGTGCACTTCGGTGTAACTCTGCTTAAAAGATGCATTTTATTTTCCCATTGCATGTGTGTGTGCGTGTGTTTTATGTTTTTACACGTTTGTTTTATTTTCACAGCATATGGGTATGTGTGTGTGTCTTGTTTTTGTTATATGTCCCTTGGTATATAGGATGGAAACCCGGACATAAATTTCATAGCCGATTCCGAATGGACGGTAGTATGATCTGCACTCGGGATACAACTCCACGTACCATTGGATGTTTTACAAGCTGTTTTGTGTCTTTATTTTTTTTGTGCTTTAAAACTGAAAAATCAAAAAAAAAATTATTATATATTTTGAAAAGACCAAAAATATTTGTATGGCTTGTTAGAGCATGAATAGCATGTGCATGTGATCCTGGTATGTAGGATATATGATTATGCATGTATGATATGCTGTTATTTTTCTTGATGCTCTATATACATGAGTGTGTGTGATAAAAACCTTTGGTATATCCTGTGCTTGCACCTACACATACACGTTTTTATTTTATCAAGGCTTGGTCGCATGTATGAGTTTTTGGAATAGCAATCTAATTTCTATCGTATCCTGTTTGCTCAATAGTGTGACCTTTTGACTAGATGACCTTGCTATCCCCTTTTTGCAAAAGTAAAAAGAAATAAATTTAAAAAGAAAAATGAGACTCAAGTGCAAAAGAGCCAAAATGGCCAAATTCAAAAGATAAGGGCAAAAACCCTTCACTCGAAAGAGTTGTTAAATATGAGCTCATGATATTTATGGGGTAAATAATATAGCATGCAACCAATGTTGCTTATTTTCAGGTCCTAGTGGTGCTGGGTTTGAACACATATTTTGTGGACTTGGTTTGTTTAGAGATGGATTTCTTTGGCTGTGTCCAGCTCATAAAATAAGGTCTTAAGCCTTGATTTGTTGTGCACTTTATTTTTCACGCAAGTGCTTTATATGCTTTGGTGTTTATGTCATATGCATAAGTGTTGTATTTAGCAGCTTTTAAAATGATGCATATTGTTTCATGTCATAAACAGCTGAATACTGACTGGGTATCATTGTATCAACTTGAAATGCTGTTTCAGTCAGTTTTTTGACAGGATTTTTATTTATCTCAGTATGTGCCCGTGTGTGCTTCATGTTATTGCATACCAATTTTTTTTCCTGTGCATTTTTCTGAGTTTTTGGTTTGCTTCCCGTGTGTTATTTTGCTAACTATATGTGCCTGTTAGTGTGGGGGAGTATTTCCTGTTTGTTTATGCTCTTGCATGTGTTGTCTCTTGTTCTCCTGTTATTTTTCCTGTTTCTTTTACCCTTTGTCATTTCGTGACAGAAAGGGGGAGAGTAATATATTAAGGGGGAGAGCCTTAATATATATGAGAGAGCCGTAGAATACCCTTTGGATATCTCCGTTTTAAGGGGAGTTAAGATTAAGGGGGAGAGGGATTTCTACTTGTACATGCATGAGATTTTTACCTGCTTTATGTTTTACTTGATTATCCCAATGCTTTTCACGGTATATTGTTGTTTGTGGATGTTTCAGGTAGCAGGTATGTTGCTGCAGTGGCATTAATTTCAAGACTACTTTGTTAGGTGTTAGATCGAGTCCATTTGTAATAAGTCATTGTTTTGATGGTTGACAGTTGACTACTTTGCTTTTTGGGTCTATTACCGTAGTCTTTGTATTAGGTAGTGTTTTGTCACGGAAAGCCAAAGGGGGAGATTGTTAGCACCTTTTTTAATTGGCATGTGTCCGTGACAAAACAAGTTCAATTGAGTTGTAATCTTTCATGAAGATCTTTGTGCAATTGGACTGGTTTCTGGCTGCTGTGCATCAGACATACGTTCGTGGTGCGTTCGTTGCAGTGTTCGAACGATTGGCGTTAGTGCTGCGTTCGTTTGTGGGTTCGAACGTGTGGCGTTAGTGGCACGTTCTTTATTGGGTTCGAACGGGAGCATTCCAGAGAGCAAACGTTCGAGGCACGTTCTTGTGGGGTTCGAACGGGAGCATTCCAGAGAGCTCACGTTCGTTGTGCGTTCGATTGACGTTCGAACGAGTCTTCACAGAAAGGGCGCGTTCGTGTAGCGTTCTAGTAAGCGTTCGAACACGACTGCGATCTGAACGCGTTTTTGGCCTGCAAAACCCTAGGTTTTCACCCTACCTATAAATATAACCCTTAGCCGCCATTCTCATCAGTTGAAGCATATTTCTCTTGAGCCAAATACTCTCAAAGCTTTCAACTCTCTTTGATTTCACCTTGAAGACTCTTTGAATCTCATGTCTTCTATTTGTTTGGTGAAATCAAATCTTTGATAAAACCTTCAACACAACTTAACCCAAATTCCATAATCCTTTAGAGTTCTATAGGAGGAGTTTTGGTAGTCGGAGTTCCGGCGTCATTGGTGATATAATCTACTCAGAGACTTCAGAGGTTCTGAAGAAAACCGTGGGTCGTGGGCTTGAGGAGTTGCCTTGAGTTCTTGCAGTATAGAGGTACTTGAGTCGGTGGAGTTGCCACCATAGGTCTTGACCATCGCTGTAAGTTTTTCTCGTTATAGTGGATTCGGGTGGTAGCCTATACCCGGAGTGGTTTTTTACTCTGAAGAGTTTTCCACTTCGTCACCAAAATCAGTGTGTTGAATTTTGTGTGATTGATTTACTTTTCCGCAATTTATTATTTGTACTGAATTAATATGTTGATTTTATTGTTGTGGTTGCCTGTTAATTGCCGTTGCAATTCCATAGTAGCAGTAACAGGACTTGTCCTGCTTATTGTCTGTAATTCCGCATAGGATCAGAACTTAGGATAACCCCGAATTTTCAATATGTATAGCCAGTCCTATATTTTATAACTAGATGCCGTAGTTTTGCACCTAGATGACCAAATGACACCTCCAAAAACCTTCTTAAAACAATCAAATGATCAATAGAAACTACATAACAACAAACAAAATTCCACATATTAAAACTAACACTACGTTAATGCAAGTAAATAAAAGAGTAATCAACTCAATTCACACATAAACCATCCACTTCCACAGCATACAGCTATATGTTCTAAGAAAATATACCCGATCCAGATCCTCAAACATGAACCTTCAATACAAACCTATACACAATTAACAAAAAGAGGGAAAAAATTATTTTTACCTGCATAAAGTTGTAGCGTTCTCTTCCAATGGACTCATTTTCGGCAATAGCAAAGTAAGCCAACATAGGGTAATGCCCAATATAAGACGCAAAGCTATCGCGCTGAATGTTCACAGCCCACTCACTGAACAATCAAAAGAAAACAAAATTAATTAACAAAAATCAAATTTATAAATATTTTTTTTAAGGAAAAAAAAAAAAGCGGAAGCTCACAATCTGTTCAAATCGGCGTGGCCAGTTCCGACGTATTTGGCCTGCAGATGCTCTAGCTGGGAGTTTATATTAAACCTATCACTCGCCTGCAAGTTCATTAGTACTGAATTGAACGCTTACTAATTGGATAAATAATTAATTAAATTAAATTAAATTGTTGCAAATTGTTACCTGCATTTTTGCTCTACTTTTGAGAAGGAAAAGTGGAAAGGAATGAAACAGGAGCGAAAGAAAAACCCAGCAACGGGGATGGCAAATTTGTAATATAATGACTAAGTCGGTCGAGATGGTAATCTTCAAATTTTAATTGAATGACGGTCAATCCGGCGGTTGTTTGCCTGTTTAGTAATGGAGAATTGGAGATAATCGAGGGCAGTTTAGGGTAATACTGGACACCGCTTCTACGAGTAGGCCCAGAACCATGAACCATCGGTTCCGGTTCAAAAAAATCAAACTGAAATAATAATTTTTAACTAAAAAATCAAATCGAATTAAATTAGAATAATTTTTAACTAAAAAAAACCGAATCGAAAGAATTAACTGAATAATTTAATTTATTAAATTTTTTTAAGGCTAATCATGTTATATTGTTATTTTATATATTATATTTATTACTATTTAATTTCCTATATGTATCTCATGAAATTTTTTTATTAATATAACTGTGATGATTATAAGAGTTATAATATAAAAATTATATAAACATTGATTTCAATAAAAGGTACAAATTTTTTAATTTTTTTATTGTTATTGTTAAATCGAATTGTACTGAACCAAACCGACAATAAAAAATAATTACAAATTTTAAAATAAAAAATCAAACGATTATTTTTTTATCGAACCAGACCGAATTTTTACCACCCTAAGACAAATTAGTCTTTTAAAAAAATTAAACAAAAAACTCACAAAAGCAATATTTTTTTTTTAAAAATATTCCATAGCTTCTCCAATGGTAACCAAAAAGAAAATGGTTTTGCCATTAAATCGTAATTTAAGCAGAGAAGCCATCCCAAGCAATCAATATTAGAACTTCAATTGCTCCGATAAAACAGGCAAGAGACAGAGAAAAAGTGATCAGCCTCTTTTCTTTCTTTTTCCCCATACAGCCAAAAAAAAAAAAAAAAATACAACTATCATCAACCAAGCAACATTAAGAATAATTACAATTAAAAACGATGCTACACAAATTTCACGCAAACGATAAAAGTTACAGAAACAAATTTGAAAGAATATTTACTTTTAAATACTATTTTCCCAAGAACACGATTCTAGCTTACCCAGAAGCCAATTAGCATCTCAAACTATGGTTTTTTTGGGGGCCTTCGCCCCTAAAACTTCCAGTCTATAAATATGTAATGCAGGGAGCTGCAAAACCAAGGGTATTCGCCAGATAACAAAATCCTCTTTGATTGGATTTTTAAAGTCATTTCGTCTTATGTTAGACAGAAAAACGGTGTTGAGCTCACTGGGAAGATTTACCCTCATTCTCAGGAACTTCTATTTGAGGCGGCAAAAGGTTTAGAAAGCTCCCGCCATGATGAGGTTGATTCACTGTAGCAGACTCATCTTCTGTGACATATAAACCAAATTAATATGCGAGAAAAAGAAATGCAACCCGAAAAATGCTAATTCATATAATGGTTTCCTTCGGTTTAATGTCTCGAATGTTTTGCGTGTGTGGGTGGGTATATTGGGGTCAGTTTCAGAAAGTGGAGGGGAGGTTGTGCACCTTATACATTTAAGTAAATATTTACAGCAATCATTAAATGCACTGGTGAAAAGAAAGTCAAGTAACCCTTACCAAAGAGGGATTTGATGGAGGGTCTCTTGGGTTTTGTGCTCTTCTTCTTCAATTCAGCTGTGCATGAAACACAGAGAACAGTAACGTATAAAGATCATATAATCAAAATTGAAAGTTCCATTTCAGATTATAACTCAGAATTGTATTCTTTACAAATACAGAGACCACTGGGGATGTATAAAATTGATTATTGAAATTAATAAGATCAGCCAGCCAAGTGTGGGACAAACCCTAGTTACTACCCATGATTCATTACTGTTAATTCAAACTAAATATTTTTATCTTTGATATAAAAGTGAAAAACTGGAGATTGACAAAACATTTCCAGTTTAAGCCCAGACCAGTTATTGTCCTCATCTCCCCGCAATCTGCGTTATGGCATCGGGGCATCCTAACCAAAATAAGTCTAAAAATGAGCTATAGCAACTACGGAATATAACTTTAAAATTGTAAAAGCAAGAGGTCGATGCAATGTCACAAGATTTCATCACTAGCAAACCTTTTATCCCTAGAGAGCCCATAATGTGCATGTACACTTAAATCAAAAGATGAGAAGCAAGAGCAGCATACCAATCCCAGGTAATTGATGATCATTTACGATTTCAAAGTTCTTGTATGTGTAACCCACAAAATTTATATCCTTGGATGAAAGCATCTGCAGCAAAGGGGAAAAAAAAACAGAAAACAACAAATTAAACAAGCAACCACCAGAATCCACTATATCAGTGATGTGGAAGTGTTTCATTTACTCCTACACTAATGCATTCATACAGGAACTCCGATCTCCCTAAGGTGGGCCACGTCACTCATTAGATCAGTACAATGGAACACATATGCAAGCAGTGTTCTAAAACGCCCCGCCTAGGCGGCGCGTATAGGTTCGGCGGCCTATGGCCGCCCCGCCTGACCCCAAATCGTTGGGGCCAGGCGCTCGTCGCAAATTCATCGGTCAACTGCCGTTGACCGACGCAGAATTCGAAATTAATTGCTTTTTCCGGCCGAATTTCACACCCCAATCCTAACCCTAACCTTAATTTTACAAAATTAACTCTCTAACTCATCAATTTGAAAAAAATCTCAATTTAGAGCATAAACTCTAATTTCAAAAATCTAATCTTTTTTCTATTTTTGTTAGTTTCTCATCAAATTGACCATTTATAAATATTAGCCATTACTCAAATAACATTTATCTACGATTGATTTCTCCAAAGTATACCAAATCTTAAACCTAATTATAAAAATTCTCAATTTCCAATTAACTGTCTAGGCCCCGCCTAGGCCCCGACTAGGCGCTAGGTCGCCGCCCAACTAGCGCCTAACGCATTTTAGAACACTGTATGCAAGTGCCCGGTATATTCCAATGCACTTCACACATTCAGATGCATCCATGTGGGTTTGTTGCTTTACATATGTAGGTAACATAGCCACTAGTCCCTCTCTCTCTACATATATATATATATAGAAAATACGAAAAGACAACACATGACAGTGAATCTAATTCGGGTTCTGATGAACCAATGCCGACCAAGCAGAAGGAAAATGCAGATTCTTTCTTATCAAATACTTCACAACAAACCCACATTGGATGCGGTGGTTTGTTGCTATTGTTTCTCATGAAATACTTCACAATGGGGAACCTTTCTTGCACATTTGCAAGGCCTTGGCATAGTGGCATTTTTATATCAGCTTTTAGGCTAACAGTATGTACAATTAAAACACCTGGCACTGACCTTTCTCCATGGACCAGATTTTGCTGAAGACTGAATTTGGCTGTCAGCCTACACAATGAATCAGGAGAAAAGAATATGAAACATGAGCAATCTAAACAGCTAATCAGCATATTTGCACATGTAACGAGAAACAATTTTTAAAGACTGGCAATCTAAACAGTTAATCAACATATTTGCATACATAGTTCCAATGTACCTCTTCAAACTTCTCAAAGTTTTGAGTATCCAACTCATCGTTGACTTCAGGAATAAATGCTGCTTTCATATGATATAATTTGTCCCACTCGATACCTTTAAACCATGGGTGAGCCTGTAATAATGAAGCCAACTAGTTAATTTGTCAAAATTCAACTCTATAAAAAGCTTGTAAAAAGAATTTAGAACAGAACACACCGCACAACACCTTTATTTCATCTGCGCCTTTTGTCCCAAGCCTCTGGTCAACATTACACAAGAGTTTACTGATGAGATCTTTTGCTTCTGGAGATAGCTTTGCCTCTTCCGGAAATTTTAAATGAGTTCTCCAATTTACAATCTGCATAATGAAAACAACGACAATATTTATTAACCATATTAGGATCAGAAATGGATCAGGAGCACGTAGACATGAGCTAAACAAAGAAAACATAAAGATATAAACGGCAACATAAGATGCTAAACAAATCGTGACAGCCTGAAAACATCATGAGTTACAAAACTACCGAGTTAATGCAGGAATAAAATCACGTAAATTTACATCAGCAAAAAAAATTAGCCTGAATGCAACTATGGAAAAATTAGCAGAGGCCTAAGTCAACGAATGCTTTGCTCCATATCCTAAAATCTCCAAAAATGCATTGGTGTACTTATTTTATCAAGTTATTTTACATATTATGGAACAAATAATCTTTTTTTGAATAAATAAAGACGAAAGGATTACACGAGTGAATCAGAGGTTCAGAAATTAAAATATTCCCCACTGTGAAGAAACCCAAATACAATACAAAACTCAAAGTATACTTGAACAAGAGACAGATAAATGGAGAAAACCGAATCCTGAATCCATCAAAATTATCCCAAGACTGTATCCCAATCAAGCTGGATGAAAAAGAAAGAAGAATCTTTAAAATCTTTAAAAAATGAAGCCCATTGAGAAGTAAAGAAGCGAAGCCTGTCCTAACCAATGAATTGGTGCAAGAGCTTATAACTGCCTAACTGGGCCTACGGACTCAGCTCTATACTAAACCAATCAAATTAAAATTACTAATTTGTATCTTAAATTACCTTCCTACAAGTTGACATCGGCTCGTCTGAGTAGAAAGGTGGATAACCCACAAGCATTTCGTACATTATAGCACCAAGAGACCACCTAAATAAATATTAATAGACACACATCGTAATGTACCTCAAATAAAATGAAATCATCAGTAAAAATAAAAGTCATTTTTAATATACCAACCAGTCACATTCCATTCCATATCCTTTCTTCAACAAAACTTCTGGTGCAATATAATCTGGAGTTCCAACAGTAGAATAAGCCTGGAATTTCACAATATCCAAATTTGTAAAAAAAAATTAGTCAATGTGCAGCTCCTGTAATACCCTTCAGGAACCTACATATAATGAACACAAGATGAAAGGAAAAAGAAGGGGCGGAGTTGCGAAGTAGCTTTGGGTCCTTCCTAGGAACTTCAGGGCATCAAATGTTGTTAAAATATAAATGTCAAACAAAGCAAATGGTGCAATTTAGGTGACAACGACACTGAAAAGTTTTTACCAGTGATGACAAACCCTGAACTATAGAAGATAAAAGAAAAAAAAACCAGTAAAACTACTGTTGTTCTGATGAGATTCATAATGTCATTTCTGTTGACGTAAGAGCAAATTCAGGCGCATTATGGGAGAGAACTTACAAGCATTCTCCTGTTTCTCTGCCAATGCTGCAGTTGCTCCTGTTGTGTGCGCCTTGGGGCCACAGGACGTCCATCGCTCTGAAGCGCCCCACTGAGGTTGTTTCCTATAGAAAAATCCTTTTCCTGAAGATTACTGCAGTCCAATGGTTTACATAATCCAAAATCTGATAATTTCATGTGACCATTTCTATCGAGCAGCAAGTTGTCGGGCTTGATATCTCTGTAACACATAAACAGAATAAGGATTAGTCAATGCAGAACAACATAAGAGGACTGTGATACAGAAAACAAGTCAAAAAACGAACTCACCTATGAATATAATTATGTTTATGGATAGATTCAATAGCAAGGACAGTCTCTCCAACATAAAATCTCGCTTCATCTTCAGTCAATGTATCCTTGCGCATCAGTAAAGTCATCATATCTCCACCAGGTAGATATTCCATGACCAAATATAAGTACTCATCATCTTGAAATGAACAATATAGTTTGACAATACAATTGCTATCAACTTCAGCAAGTAGATTTCTTTCAGCTTTTACATGTTCAACCTGAATATTACAAATTAAGAGTAGGAATGAGAATAATGAACAAATTCTTAATAAGATTGTCTGTCAGGGATAACAGATTGTGTACCTGTCCTCTACGAAGCATCTCTGATTTCTTAAGCTTTTTCATAGCATATACATGGCTGGTTGCCTTCTCCCTACACACTCTAACCTGCAATCACAAAAAGATTAAAAAGAGAGACACAAATTTTAAATAATAAAATGTAAATTTGGACAAAATATCAAGGACTATCTAAGAAGAAACTCCATTCAACGCAAACACTGCTAATCAAAAGCTCCATCATCCTGATCAATGCTAAAATGAGTGTCACCAGCAGAAAAAGAAGACTTAGTGCACAGAACAATTTCCATGTAAATATGGACCACTGCTCCCAGAGGCCAGAAGTTTTTCATTAGTTGATGTTGGTCAGTACATTAATGCAAGTTCAGTTAATGGGGCATATGAGATGCAGTTCAGATAACTGAATCTATAACCATTGTAACAAAAGAAAAACATAGAACATCAATCAATGAACTCAAAAACTTCTTAGTGTACAACAAGTACAGAATTGTTTTGTATTAGTGAACATTTAAGTCAAAAGGAAAACGCAAATGATTTAAGACAAACTATGTTTATTCAGGAGTTGTGCTATTTCTCTCTTATTTTAGAGGGAGTAAATGGCCTACATCAGCACATCACAGCCTTCTTCCAAAGTATATATTTATGTCTCATCAAACTGAAGTGGACCAAACACCAAAACGGAAGAAAAACATAATATATCAACAATTGAAATAAGAATTTTCATCTCTGATCACCCTCCCTCCCCCATCTCGAGAAACAGAGAGAATGTAAGAAAGGCAATAAAAGAAAACATTAATTCCTCTAGCCGAAAAATAATACCTTTCACCACTGAATTAGAACATATTCAAAAAATATTATATCCTTGATGTAGTATAATTTGGACAAGAAAAATAATACCTCTCCAAATGCACCCTTCCCTATCATGGTCAATGGCTCAAAATCATCAGCACCCATCTTATGCCGCTGAAGGCGCATGTATTCCGTTTCCTTCTTCTCCAAATACTTTAGTAAGTTACTTTGCTCTTCCTCAGAGACCTCTGCATCAGCCAACTTCTTTTCCAAAATATTGCGTCTGCAATTAGTCACAATCAAGATGCTAAAGATTCAATATAACTGAAGAATCACCTTTGACACACATCTAAAAGAAAATTGAGTACCAGTTACCTAATTTGTCAAATAGGTTGCAGTAAATACTGATAACATTATGAAACCACGAATTTATTGGTAAAAAGCATTAACCATCTATAGAACGAAGAATTTATTTCTTCCCAAATTTAACTCTTCAGTTCAGATCATATTCCATTTAATTTCAACTGGTAAAACAGCCCAGCAGAAACCCATAAACCTTAAACAGACCAGTCACCTTAATATTTTACTCATCATAACTGTTTAACAACCTAAAACTCCAATCTATATCCAACTTTAGTTGATCCTAGTTCACTGAAGCTCATTATTTCCATCAATGGTCAACTCCCACCTCTATTGCACTCAACATTAATTGAAGTTTTAACTTGAAGGTTTTAAACTATTTGACAGCGGTCTAAAAGTTTTGGCAATGACTCTTCTAGGAATTGACAACAAAGAACTTACGATAATAAGCAAAAATAATCAATTAATTTAAATTTAAATTGCTAATATATGGAATTGAAATAACTTTAATTGAATTTACTAACCATCCACCAATATAACATCTTTTTTATTTCAGATTCTCTGAATCTGAGTTGCATTCAAAGTTTTCACTTTTATTCAAATATCCCTACTTGGTAGGATAAGTATTTGATCTTGAAACAAAATCAAATGCATACTGTAATTGGAAAACGCGTCCCTCTCAGTTCTCATATTTCCATTTACTGCCAGAGAATAGTCAATCCTTTTGAAAAGAACTTTAGAATTTAGATACTATTTCAGTAGAGCCCCTGCATTATGAGAAGCGCTTGTAAGAGAATTTGTGTTATTTTGTATATTTGGGTGGCTATCACTAGGGGGCCCTTGAAATTCTCAAACTAGTCTAGAAAGAAGAGACACATTTATGGGCACAGGCCTGTAAGCCCAAGATGGGCCAAAACACTAGGAATTCTTGAACTTCAGGTTAGACGTTCATTTACAATTATCTGCCTAACCCAGCCTTTCTTGCAAACAATCTTCAAAATCGAAAAAATAATGTTTGTTAATGTTTAACTAAATGTAAGAGCTTCACAAATAAACCTGATTCCTGAACCACCTCGATCATGTCAATTATAATTGGTTTCCACGAACAATACTAAAAAAAATTTGGAAAAAGTAACATAATAACAAACCATTTAATTCACTAGGCTAAAACGACCTAGATATATATATTTCAATCCTATAACCGTCTTATGCAGTATTACCGCAAAACGTGGGCAAGGCAATGCTAGGCTGAAGGCAACAACATGGCGAATTTTTTTAGTTGATATAGAAAAAGAGTCAGGAGCTCAAACTTAGAAAAAAAAATTACGTTTATAAGAGGAAATCAGGTAAAAGAATCTCTAAAAATTTATCTACGATATGTGTGAAAAAACTTATTTAAGTAAAAACTTAAGATCATAAACAAACTTCCTTTTATATAGGCTATATAAAATACTGAGCCGACCACTAAAGTTGCTTCACTAACTTGATTTATTAGTTGAAATAGGAAACCGCTTTACCAAATTTAATAAATCCAAGCCCCAACAATCGCGGAACATCCATATTTTGAATTTTTTTTTAGTCAGAGGAAAAAAAAGTTAAAATGAAGGGAAACTAAGGTAGAGTGAGAGTTTCCCGTGTCTATTCATATTTTCATTGTAAACTTATAAGTTATCCGACTGGTTCTCATCCTTTTCAGTTTCTCATAATTACTATAAATTTATTAAGGGGATTTCTTCTTTTCCACACAAACATATATGTTGTAATGACTTATTTTATTAGATTTTGGGGAAAAATGAATAGGTACAGGAAAAAAAATTGATTTGTTTTATTTTATCAAGGTACTATTTATATTTTCCCATTAAGCAAGTTTATACCATTCATATGTTCCCATATTTAGTCATAATTACATCAGATATTAATATTCCATTCAAATCAACTGGTAGGTTAGGTTTTTTCAAAAATAGGAGGCCCTTTTCAAATGTGAGTCATCATTGTAATCAAATTCCAATAAAAAATCTAATGGTACAAACACTCTCTATCAACCTTCCTATATAGACTTTACAGAGTAGAGAATTTCTTTGGAAATAATAAAGAGCCCAAGTATTCAATTCTCTAATTTATTATGTAAAATGAAAGTTGTAAACCAAGAAAAAATTTCGACCGAAATATAACGAAGACGGAAGATCAAGATAGTCAACCAAAAAACTTACATGCTAAATTGTTGCTCTCCAACCATCCAATGTAAGAGCCAAAAAATGAAGGCATGCTAGAATTGCAGAATGGCTAAATTGTATAACTTAATATAAGTTGAAGTGACAATAAAATCCTTCACGTGCAGTCATTGTCCCAACCAAGAAAACTGATACCCTAACCTCCAAATCCCATCGGTTCAAAGTTATGTTTATTTGCAGCTCTCCCTCTATCTTAGTTGACAAAATTCTTCAAAACGAATTTTCATTGATCTGAAAGAGTGGGGGAGCACTAGTGGTGATTCTAGGGAGTATTTGGCCATTTTTCACCCTATACTTTTCAATACCAAACAAAGCCTTTTCTCATTAGGTGGAGTCGGCTACATGGATATTTTGACGCCACTGTTCTCTATCTGAAATCATTTTTTCATTAAGCTCGGTAAAATAAGTCTTTGTCCATGTCAACTTAGGTTTTCTCCAACTTTGTTTAACATATGGCAACACTTTTGCTCTCATTTTTCACCTCAGGGCACTTAAAGGTCTATGTTGGACATGCCCAAACCATCTTAATCATGTTTCTCTCATCTTCTCCTCAATCGGTGCTACAATTTTCCATAATGCAGTACAGATATCTCGTGACAATACGATCGAGAAATTTCTTCTAGACAACTGAAATTCCTTGGGCAGACAAAATTGAGATAGTAATAAGTTCAATTTGACCAACCACTTGAACAAAAAGACATGCTAGACCAAAAACAACTTCTAAAACTTCTAAAATTGTTTCTATTTCTTTCCAACAATTTAGACATTATGGCACTAGCATCCCCAAAATCACTTGGATCAACAAATATACATTCCTACCCCCACTTAACAATGTAGGAGCCACATTTGATGAAGTCAATGCGAACAAATGGGTAACATTAATTCTTAAGGTTGAGAAAACTACATATAGAAGCCTCACTCCAATGATTCCACCAACAATTAGCTTTTAATCTGTAGATGAGTGTGATCATATGGTAACCACTTTTTTGGTAGAGTCTTAGATAAATAGTCTCCATGCAATTCAACTTGGGTAAGTGAAATGGATATTTCTTTAGTATATAATATAAGGGACCGGTCTAATGGTTGATGACCTTTCACCACAATATCGCCAACGTATAATATCTCCAAGAACCAATGGTTTGTCAATATCTGGTTACCATACACAATTTATGCCATATACATCACCAATAACCTCCAATCCAATCAGCAAAACAAATGAGACCTTGAGTTGGAAAAAAAAGTCATTGAAAGTCAAAAAAGAAATGAAAAAGTACGCCTTATGCATCATTTGGACAAAATGCTCTTAGAGAGAGGAATTTAGGTTGCAATAGCAATATGGCAATTATATAATTCTACCAACCAATAGAAACTAGCTAAAGACACCTAAAATGTGAACAATATGAACCTGAAAAGTTAACCAACTATAGTCATTGCTAAGAAAATAAGCTATGAAATCATACCGCTCCTTCCTCTCCTGGAGGCTTTTCATCTGCTTCTTGTAATGGTTTTCTATGTACTCTTTTGCAGCTGCAACCTTCTGCTTGGTAACATTTGATGGAACTTCTTCACTTGTTTGAGCTTTTGACACCTCCTTTCCATGGCTTGTAGTTTCCTTTTTCTTGGAAGGCTTCACCTTGTCTTTTGACTTCAACTTGTTAAACCAACACCTTGCAGAGTCCATTTGCTTTACTCTATATATGAATTTCCCCGTAAGCCACTCTTAAATGTACAATTTATTTGAGAAATCAATGACAAGTGCACGTCCATCAATCAAAGATCTCATTTCACAAATGGAAACATTTAGGTTCGTTCGGATCAAGGACTCCCATAGTATCCAGATCTACTGTCCATCCTGTATTGACAAAGAAGAACAACAAAATCCAATTAGCTTATACTAAATCAAATTGCATACTAATTGATAATTCTCTAACCAATTCTAAATAAGGTCCACATAAATAGTGCCAAAGAAGATGATTATAATATGCAAAGGTATTTGACTGTTGAGCAACATTTGGCAGCTGAGAATCTGTAAGCAAATACCACTTTTTCTTTCTAATAAAAAGTAGACTTAAAGCTGTTTCCATTTGTCAAAACTTCATTCCATGTTATTTCTACATTTCCTGGCCAACCAAACAGTGGACCTAAACTCAACCCAACCCAATAAAACCATCATGACAACAAAAAAAATTCCAGTAGATAAGAACAATTTTGATAATTCAAAACAACCTCTTGATTGGAAAATATGTAAAAAGCAACTCAACATATAGACCAATCTAGAACATCTGAATAAGAGATAAAACAATTTTTAAGGGGCAAAAAGTGGGGGAATGATATTCTCAACAATGACACTTGGAGATCAAAACTTTATGCTCTTAGCTTCGACCACATTCTCTCACCAACCAACCATAGAGTCAAAACCCAGCGAGCCCTGAATTCCAATTAGAAGAAATAAAAAATTCAAAATTCAAAATTAGCATTAAACTAACTAGCTCCCTGAAAGCAATTCAACACGCAAAAACTGATCTCAAGTACCACTAAGGCTAAAACTTTGAGCTAAAGACTCTCCAAAACTAGCATTTAATTGTCCTATCCATTTCCACTTTCTCTCATCAAGCAATCAGAGAGTCATAACACAACTACAGCAACAAAGCTTCAATCTTCATTTAAAAAAGAAAAAAAAATTACAAAATTGGACAATTAGCATCCAATCAACCAATTAATTCAACATACATAAACGATCTACAGCACCTCAATAACTAAAATGCTCAATTCTAAACTTTCAAACCAAAATTCACTTCAATTTCAATTTTCTCAGATTTTCTCCCCACTTTCTCACCAACCAAACAGACAGCCACTCCTCAAAACTCAAACCCCAAACAGAAAAACAAAATTTAACTAAAAACAAAACACACGCTACAACACAACACAACAAAAAAACAAAACAAAAAAACAAAAACCACCAAATTAAAATCCTCAATGAACGCCACGTGTTCGTAAACCCTAAATTGGGGCAATTTCACTCACCAGAAAGCAAATCAGACAATTTCAGATTACTCTGATTTCAAAAGAGAAGAGTAAAATGAAGTATAGTAGTAAGAACTGTTAGGAACCCACCTGATGCAAATTAGAAAACCCGCAATTTTCGGTAATCAAAAAAAAAAGCAACTTGAGAGAAGGAAAAAAGAAAAGACGCTTTAGTTTCCTTGACGAGTACTTTGATATCTGTCTCTTATTTGTTCAGTTCTCTTTTCCATTTTTTTTTTTTTTTGGTTGAATTTATTAGTGATTTTAAGTTTTTTTTTTCCTTTTTTAGGTTTTTGGGGATCTTGTCCCGGAATTATAAAATTGGGCTGAACTTCTCGCGATATATGACGATAAAAAGAAAGGGTGATATTTTCGAAAAATTTCTTTGACCTCCCTCAACATTTAAGTGAATTATAAATTAATTTATAAAACAAATATGAAGATTTGAAGAATATATCTTCTCTATCATTAATGTCAAGATAACCAAGTTGAAATATAAAGTTTGTACATTATATTATCAATAAATTGTGATATGTTAAAGTGATTAGATCTTATCATCAATTGTCACATGATGAATTTTATGATAGTTATGTGTATGTCAAAAATTGAAATACAAATTTTATATTCTAACTTTATAAATGAAACATTTATCAAAATAAAACAAAATAATAATTACTCCCTATTCTCTTTAATGGTGAAAATCAACATCATTAGTTAAAATTCAAATGCTTTAACAAAAAAAAATAAAATTATATTATAATTTATTGATATTTACCATTAGAAGTAAATATAAATCCTCCTAAATAGTAATGATAAAATTAGAAGTTTATTTCTAAATCAGATATATAATGACATAATTTAGATATTTAAACATAGAGCGGGTCATATTTGTTTTTAAATTTTTAGAATAAAATTAACCTATAAAATGCACATGATATAACTCAAAAACCTTATCAATCACCCAACTAATTAGTGGTTAGTTTAAGGGAAATAATGTATTAAATGACTTATAAAGTTAAAACCAAAAAAGAAAAAGAATTAAAAGACTTATACATGTCTTAAAATTCTCACTAGGTATTTTCTTTTGATTTATGGAAGACATATCTTATGAACTTTTTAAGTAAATAGTGGTAAGTTGAGATATAAAATTTGAATGTCATTCAATACAAAAATGTACACTTACATACAATCTCACTTACAAAAACTACACCTCTCTCACTGTAGCTACAGTGATTACTGTAGCAATCACTGTAGCTACAGTTAGAGGGGTGTAGTTTTTGTGAGTGAGATTGTATGTATGTATATCACTGCTGCATTCAATATTTACATCATGTAGATCTTTTCATATTCTATGTGAATGAAAAATATTAAGATAATTAATCGCCTAGGCATGATAGTTTTTATTAATGTCATATTATATATATATATATATATATATATATATATATATATATATATATATATATATATAAAATTGGAGAGGTTTGTCTTAATGAATGATAATGGTATTTGCTTGCCAAAGATGTGGATGGCCTTTGGGGACTAAAACTCATGCTCTCTTTCACTGCATGTTTATTAATTAAAGACAGTTGTCAATCCTCTCAAACTAAGAGGATAATATTAATAGATACAGCAGAGGCAGCTTCAGAGATTTGTTCCAGATAGGTTTCTCAAGCCTTTCCAAGATTGAAATGTGGCAATCATAAGGGGGACTAATCTCTTGTTCTGGCCAAAGTAAATATTGTGCAGCTCTCTTATAATTTTTTAAACAACCAGTTGAACTATTTTTAGGAAACATCAATGAGTCACACAGCATAGTCAGTTGGAAACTTATGAGCTGAAAATATATCAATTTTTACCGTCTCTTTTACTTAATATTTTGTTTAGTTTCTCGGGTTTGATGAACGTTTTGATGTGTTTTAGTTTATTTTGCAGATAAAATAATATTATGACACAATGAAATCATTTAGGATGAAATGTGGGTCAAATAAGGACAAAAATTGGACTTGACATATTAATTTTGGAGATTGGAAACTTGAAATGCCGTTTTAACGAAGTGCAGTTTTGGAAATTCCAATTTTGCGCATCTGTTGGAATTTGGGCATAACTTTTTACTCCAATATCGGATTGAGCTGATTCAAGTTTCAGATTAAAGAAGATTCAAAGATCTACAACTTTGAAAGAAAAAATAATTTCAAATTCTGAAGATTTCATGCCCGAAATTGATGAACCATCCAGAAGTGTGTTGTGTGTAATTATTAAAGTCATTTTCAATCATTTTCAAATCAAAAAAAATAAATTAATAAATAAATAATAAAAATTATCAAATCACCACCAAACATGATAAGTAATTAGTGGAGCAATTAATAATGGATTTGGTGGATGATTTGATATAGGCAAAATTTTGCCTATAAATACCAAGCCATTTCATTTGTAAATTTATACTTTCTTCTAAGGAATTCCTTAATAATACTAAGAAGATTGTATCTTGTTTGTTTATTTACAGCTTTCAGTAATTAATTTCCGCTTTCGCACTTTTTTTTTTTTTTCAGTTTTTACTTTCCGCAATTTACTTTTACGCACAGTACTTTTATTTCTTTAATTTTCAATTTTTTACTTTTCATTAATGAGGAGATAACTCCATTTTGCTATGATAAAAGGTAAAACTTTTATTACTAATATTTAGATTAATCTCCTTTAATTATAATATATAAACTAGTTAAAACCTGACTTAACGATGATACCGCCATATTGGTCGGTTGGAAATTATTTAAATTGGTTTTAACCTGACTAAACTGGATACCGCCTGATTGGTCGGTTGGTAATTAATTATTAATTTGACTTAATCTGGATACCGCTTATATGGCTGGTTGGTAATTATCATGCAAAGTTAATATATTATATTAAGTGAGATATCAAAAATAGAAGTAATAAAAGTGGATCTTTTTACCTCAGCATTTTCTTTTATTGTACTTTTACTTTATTTACTTTTCAGCAATTTACTTTCAGCATTTACTTTTCAGCAATTTACTTTCAGCATTTACTTTTCAGTAATTTACTTTCAGCATTTACTTTTCAGCATTTAATTTTTAGTATTTAATTTCAGCATTTACTTTCCGTCATTTACTTTCTGTCATTTACTTTCAGCAATTTAATTTTCAGCATTTACTTTATGTCTTTTATTTTATTTAAGTTTTTACTAGCCCTAGTTATGTGTCGTAACTAAGTTAGTTATCTGGGGTTGTGATGAATTATAATATCACCGATTTATAATGGGTTATTTTATAGTTTGGGTAATTTAAATGTGTATTTATTAAGTCTTAAGCTTAATGCTTCATGTTTCTGATCACCAATAAGATTGATGTGGTAAATCTAAAATAAACTTGACAAATGAATTTTAGGTTTCAGCCTTAGACTTAATAGCCCACGATCTTTCTTGAGGATAGATAACCCTTAATAGATTTCCTTACAAGATAGACATATACATGTCGGGCGGGGTAGCCATAATCGGAACTTAAACTTAATGAATCCAGGTAATTTGGTTGACATAGACATATGGTTCAATTGGGTTAAACTGGGTATTTGCGTCTGACCATCGACAGATGCTTTCGCATAATTTCGTGTTTCATGATAGTTAACCAATTTATTACACAAACATGAAATAATCACTTCATCTTTTAAAGATATTAGAAAGATTCACAACCCTAGATTGTTTCCTAATATTGAATTTTCTTAAACCTACTTTCGTGCAATTTTATTTACTTGTTTTTAAATTTAGAATCATCACCATTTGAAATCAATCAAACAACCTGTTAGATACTAGTAATCATTTGACCTCATAAAATTAATAGATTAGGTATTAAGTCCTCGTGGGATCGATACTTTTTATACTACTTGAACGATACGTACGCTTGCGTTATACGTGTGTGTTTACGCCAGTGAAGTAATAAAAGTGGATCATTTTACCTCAGCATTTTCTTTTATTGTACTTTTACTTTATTTACTTTCAGCATTACTTTTCAGCAATTTACTTTCAGCAATTTACTTTCAGCATTTACTTTTCAGTAATTTACTTTCAGCATTTACTTTTCAGCATTTAATTTTCAGTATTTAATTTCAGCATTTACCTTCCGTCATTTACTTTCCGTCATTTACTTTTTAGCAATTTAATTTTCAACATTTTACTTTATGTCTTTTATTTTATTTAAGTTTTTACTAACCCTAGTTATGTGTCGTAACTAAGTTAGTTATCTGGGGTTGTGATGAATTCTAATATCACCGGTTTATAATGGGTTATTTTATAGTTTGGGTAATTTAAAGGTGTACTTATTAAGTCTTAAGCTTAATGCTTCATGTTGTCTGATCACCAATAAGATTGATGTGGTAAATCTAAAATAAACTTGACAAAGGAATTTTAGGTTTCAGCCTTAGACTTATAGCCCACGATCTTCCTTGAGGATATATAACCCTTTAATAGATTCCTTACAAGATAGACATATACATGTCGGGCGGGGGTAGCCATAATCGGAACTTAAACTTAATGAATCCAGGTAATTGGTTGACATAGACATATGGTTCAATTGGGTTAAACTGGGTATTTGCGTCTGACCATCGACAGAGGCTTTCTCATAATTTCGTGTTCCAGGATAGTTAACCAATTTATTACACAAACATACAATAATCACTTCATCTTTTAAAAGATATTAGAAAGATTCACAACCCTAGATCTTTGAGTCTTTTGTTATTTTCCTTAGTATTTTCTTTTGTTTATTTTATTTATTTTAATTAAGGAAAACCACATTCAACCAATCAAACAATCATTCTCTTCTTCATTTAATTAGATATTTGTAAATAAATAGATTCAATAATTAATAACAACAGTAGGAATTAAGTCCTCGTGGGATCGATAATTTATACTACTTGAACGATATGTGCGCTTGCGTTATACGTGTGTGTAAACGCCGGTCAGAAACCAATGCATATAATGAAATCAATATCAATATTAATACGGCTAGAATTGTAGAGCAAGGAGTGGTTGCATTGGGAGTTGTTGTCAGAGACTGCATGGGTGTTATTCTTGCATGTATTTTGCATATAACCAAGTACTAGTGAGACCCAGAACATATGAATGCATAAACAATGATGTCGAGCAAACGGGTTTAGTGTCATCTTCAATCATAGAATCTGTTGACATATGATTTTTGTTCCAGTGGCAGGTTCGAAATACCGTTTCCAGAACAATCATCTTCCAACCGTGAATTTATTTGGTTATGGGGGTCTAAAAGCAAATTTGGCAGAAAATAAGAACAAACACATAATCAACAAAGGGCTTACGAGGTTCGGCGGAATAGATCCAGCCTACATCCACGGGAACAAAGTAGAGTAATGGTTTTATTACTGAACCGAGCTCGACCGACCTCTCTTTCAAGGGTGGTCGAGTAGTACCGAGCTGTTTGCTTAGTGTCTCTTTCCAAATAGTGCTTGGGTGAGATTTTTTGCTAACATTTACAAATGAGTTTACCCTCCCTTTTATACTAAGAAAAATTAACATTATTCCCATATCTCTATGACGTCAGCCACGCGGATTTCCTGTCGATTGATGGGCTCTCTGCCCCAATTGTCTCGCCGAAAGCAAGCATGCCATCTGACTCTTCTTTAAATCATTTTGTTTTGGGCACTGCCACACTCAACAATTATGAAGACAGTCTGTAAAGATCTTTCACGCGGTGGCACATGTCAGAGGGAAAAGTCTAAACAGTCCCGGTTACATGTCGGGCCTCATAGGGACTGTGAATTATCGTGCCGACCAAATCCAATTACTTCTGACCTGACCCATAACATTTGAGCTCATTCTTCTGATCAGGGAGAGAAAACATGACTGATCCGAGCTGCCGGGCAAATGTGGCCGGGGTTGGCTCTGATGTCGTCGGTCTCTGATATGCACCATGTTATGTCTTCATGACGGTCGAATCCAGGAAACCAGGTCTGTTCAAAGAATGGTCAATACCCTCAGAATATTTGTCATCCCCAAAAGAAGAAAATCCATTTTTTCTCTTGTCGTACTGTTCATAATACTTGGTCACAAAAACCACTATCAATATTTGTCCCCTAGTTCTCGGTTTCAACGAGTGTACGAGTTGGTGCCGAGAACTATAAAGTTAGGGGAATGTTGATCAACATGGTGGCGCTCGCTTCTAGAAATCACAAAAAACTGCCTCGGTTATTAATCGGGTCGTCCTCGTCATCTTTATGTACTCGGTCACTGAGAATTCTAACATATGTCCAAATGGCGCTCGTGGCTTGAAGCAAATACCTCATTTACCCTTCTGGTAGCCGTCCTTTGGAAACCGTAAACCATCATTACCCTCATAAATACCCATCAAATCATATTTAGGGTTCAATCTGGCCAAGACACTTGTCAAGCATCCACGGCTCTCCCGCCAAAACCAAAATAATCGACCCCCCAGACCAGCTGAAAGGTTTCTAATCTCATTCGTTCATTAGAATTCGAGCAAACGGGCTTTGATAAATACAAGTGGAGAGCATCTGGGCCCTCTCTCCCTGATCTAACGACCATAAATGCACCGAGCTGCCTACAAAAATGGGAAAACATCACAATTTCCCTCTTTTACGAAATCTAGTTCTTCCGAAGTGCAAAAGATTTTATAGGGGGCAAAAGAAAATTTAGCATGAGATAAAAATAAACACATAATCAACAAAGGGTTTACGTGGTTCGGCGGAATAGATCCAACCTACGTCCACGTGAACAAAATAGAGTACTAGTTTTATTACTGAACCGAGCTCGGCCGACCTCTTTCTCAAAGGGTTTACGAGTATTACCGAGCTGTTTGCTTGGTGTTTTCTTACAAGTAGTGATTAAGTGAATTTTTGCTAACCCTTACAAATGAGTTTACCCTCCTTTAATATATTAAGAAAAAGTAACAATATTTTCATATCTCTATGACGTCAGCCACGCGGACTTCCTACCGATTGATGGGCTCTCTACCCTAACTGCCTCATCGAAAGCAAGTATGTCATCTGACTCTTCATCAATTTACTCTGTTTGGGCACTGCCACACTCAAAAATTATGATGACAACCTGTAAAGATCTTTCACGTTGTGGCACATGTCAGAGGGAAAAGTCTAAACAGTTCCAGTTACACGTCGAGCCTCATGGGGACTGCGAATTATCGTGCCGACGTGCAAAAGATTTTATGGGGGCAAAAGCAAATTTAGCAGAAGATAAAAACAAACACATAATCAACAAAAGGATTTACGTGGTTCGGCGGAATAGATCCAACCTATGTCCACGGGAACAAAATAAAGTACTAATTTTATTACTGAACTGAGCTCGGCCGACCTCTTTCTTAAGGGGTTTACGAGTATTACCGAGTTGTTTGCTTGGTGTTTTCTTACAAATAGTGATTGAGTGAATTTTTGCTAACCCTTACAAATGAGTTTACCCTCCATTTATATAGTAAGAAAAAGTAACACTATTCTCATATCTCTATGACGTCGGCCACGCGGACTTCCTACCGATTGATGGGCTCTCTGCCCCAATTGCCTCACCGAAAGCAAGTATGTCATCTGACTCTTCATCAAATTACTCTGTTTGGGCACTGCCACACTAAAAAATTATGATGACAGCCTGTAAAGATCTTTCACGCGGTGGCACATGTCAGAGGGAAAAGTCTAAACAGTCCCGGTTACACGTCGAGCCACATGGGGACTGCGAATTACCATGCCGACCAAATCCAATTACTTCTGACCTCACCCATAACTTCCGAGCTCATTCTTCTGATCCGGGAGAGAAGACAGGACTGATCCGAGCTGCCAGGAAAATATGGTCGGAGTCGGCTCTGATATCGTTGGTCTCTGATATGCATCATGATATGTCCTCATGACGGTCAAATCCAGGAAACCAGGTCTGAATACTATGCATGGTCAAAGAATGGTCAAAACCCTCAGAATATTTATCCTCCCCAAAAGAAGAAAATCATTTTCTGCCCTTGTCGTACTGTTCAAAATACTTGGTCACAAAAACCACAATCAACATTTGTCCCCTAGTTTTTGATTTCAACGAGTATACGAGTTGATGTCGAGAACTATAAAGTTAGATGAATGATGATCAACAAGGTGGCGCTCGCTTCTAGGAAACACAAAAAACTTTCTCGGTTATTAATCGGGTTGTCCTCATCATCTTCATGTGCTCGGTCACTGAGAATTCTGACATCTGTCCAAATGGCGCTCGTGGCTTGAAGCAAATACCTCATTTACCCTTCTAGTAATCGTCCCTTGGAAACCGTAAACCATCATTACCCTCATAAATGTCCATCAAATCATATTTAGGGTTCAATTTGGCCAAGACACTTGTCAAACATCCACGGCACTCCCGCCAAAACCAAAATAATCGACCGCCCAAACCAACTGAAAGGTTTTTAATCTCATTCGTTCATTAGAATTCGAGCAAACGAGCTTTAATAATGACTCGTGGAGAGCATCCAGGCCCTCTCTCCCTGATCTAACGGCCAGAAATGCTTCAAACTGCCTACAAAAAAGGGGGGAAAACATCACATTTTTCCCTCTTTCACGAAATCCAGTTCTTCTGAAATGCAAAAGATTTATCCCCCACTTTCTGAGATAAACAAACTTCAAGACCGACCAGACCATCTCTTCATTCAAACTTTCGAATCAAGTAAGTCTTCTGTTCGACCTCCTTCTACCCAATTTTTGAGATTTTTCGTGTTTATTTGCTGCCTGCGAATGTTTATGTACTTGTTCTTGCTTGTTCTTCATGTTTTCTTTCATATTTTTGTGTTTATGCCTCTATTATGTGTTGCAAATATGTTGTAGAAATGTATAGTGTGGTTGGTGGGTTAGTTGGATGGTGTGAGATGCATGTGTTTTTTTGACCGAATGATGGGTTGTAGGTTAGGATGTTTGATTTTCGGGTTTTCTAGGTTTGCTGTTTAGTTTGTGTCTGGTTTGATGCTTATGAAAATACTTACTGTTTTTAGCCATCATTAAGACGTTTAGAGACTTCAGTCCTAGGTCCCCGGTCACTGGAATAGAGATAATACCAATTGTGATGAGATTTTGGGTTTGCCTTCAGTTTGTACGGTCTTTGCAGCTCCACAAAGGTCGGCTCTCTTAGGCCCGCTTGATGTCATATCACATGAAGTCCGGCCAGTATCCTCCAACTGTTCAGATTCAGCTGGCATGGAGCAACTTCCATCAAGGAAAGCATCCTCACAAAGTAGGACTGGATAAACAGTCGCATGCCGCATTCGAAGAATGATGGGATAAGGGCCACGGAGCCGGACTCGGGCCAGATTGCGAACTCACCAAGGCTAGGGATCTCAAGCGCTATGTCTATGGGGACCTCATACTGATGGTGGAGTATGCTCATGGAGTCTTCCATGATAGTTGAAGGACGATCCATGTCCAGGGAAGACCAGTCTAATTCGTCTGGTTTAAGATTTTTCCGGGGAATTCGGTGGTGGTAGATGTTGTTCTATTCCTGAGATGGAGTTGGAGTGGTATCTAATTCTTTTAAGCTGGCCGTCCCCGAGCTGGAGGAAACCTCTTCAGCACAAGGAGGTTGGAAGATTGGGGGCCGAGCTGAGGACGATTCGGCGTCTAACATTCCTAACAATGGCAGGGTCTGAAGATGGCAGTTAGTAATCAGTTTATGAGCATCATATACTCAAAGGCTATTCCAGTGACTGTGGACCTATGCCTGAAGTCTCTAAATGTCCTAATGATGGCAAAAAAAGCAGTAAGTCTTTTCATAAGCATCAAACCAGACACAAACTAAACAGTAAACTTAGAAAACCCAAAAATCAAACATCATAACCTACAACCCATCATTCGGTCTAAAAAAACATGCATCTCACACCATCCAACTAACCCACCAACCACACTATACATTTCCAAAACACATTTGCAACACATAATATAGGCATAAACACAAAAATATGATAGAAAGCATGAAGAATAAGCAATAACAAGTACATGAACATTCGCATGCAGCAAATAAACACGAAAAGTCTCAGAAATTGGGTAGAATGAGGTCGAACAGAAGACTTACTTGATACAAAAGGTTGAATGAAAAGATGGTCTGGTCGGTCTTGAAGTTTGTTGATCTCAGAAAGTGGGGGATAAATCTTTTGCTTTTCGGAAGAACTAGATTTCGTAAAAGAGGGAAAAGTGTTATGTTTTCCCCTTTTGTAGGCAGCTCGGGGCATTTTTGGCTGTTAAATCAGGGAGAGAGGGCCCAGATGCTCTCCACGTATCATTATCAAAGCCCGTTTGCTCGAATTCTAATGAACGGATGAGATTAAAAACCTTTCAGCTGGTCTGGGCGGTCGATTATTTTGGTTTTGGCGGGAGAGCTGTGGATTCTTGACAAGTGTCTTGGCCAGATTGAACCCTAAACATGATTTGATTGACATTTATGAGGGTAATAATGGTTTCGGTTTCCAAGTGACGGCTACCAGAAGGGTAAATGGGGTATTTGCTTCAAGCCACGAGCGCCATTTGGACAAATGTCAGAATTCTCAGTGACCGAGCACATAAGATGACGAGGATGACCCGATTAATAACCGAGATAGTTTTTTATGGTTCCTAGAAATGAGCGCCACCCTGTTGATCAGCATTCCCCTGACTTTATATTTCCCGGCACCAACTCATACACTCGTTGAAACCGAGAACTATGGGACAAATGTTGATAGTGGTTTTTGTGACCAAGTATTTTGTACTTTACGGCAAGGGCAGAAGGGGATTTTCTTCTTTTGGGGAGGATAAATATTCTGAGGGTATTGACCATTCTTTGACCAGATATAATATTAAGATCTGGTTTCCTGGATTCGACCGTCTTGAGAACATAGCATGGTACATATCAGAGACCGACGACATCAGAGCCGACCCCGACCATATTTGCCCGGCAGCTTGGATCAGTCTTGTATTCTCTCACGGATCAGAAGAATGAGCTTGGATGTTATGGGTCAGGTTGGAAGTAATTGGATTTGGTTGGCACGATAATACGCATTCCCTATAAGGCCCGACGTGTAACCGAGACTGTTTAGACTTTTCCCTCTGACATGTGCCACCGCGTGAAATATCTTTACAAGCTATCATCATAATTGTTGAGTGTGGCAGTGCCCAAAATAAAGTAATTTGATGAATAGTCAAATGGAAAACTTACTTTCGGTGAGGAAGTTAGGGCAGAGAGCCCATCAATCGGTAGGAAATTTGTGTGGCTGACGTCATAGAGATATGAGAATATTGTTACTTTTTCTTAGTATATAAAGGGAGGGTAAACTCATTTGTAAGGGTTAGCAAAAATTCACTCAAACACTACTTGTGAGAAAACACCAAGCAAACAGCTCTGTAATACTCGTAAACCCTTTGAAAAAAGGTCGGCCGAGCTCAGTTTAGTAATAAAACCAGTACTTTACTTTGTTCCCGTGGACATAGGTTGGATCTATTCCGCCGAATCACGTAAACTCTTTTGTTGATTCTGTGTTTGTTTTTATCTCCTGCTAAATTTGCTTTTGGCCCCCGCATAACCAAACAAATTCACGGTTGGAGGAGGATTATTCTGGGAGTTGTATTCAAAATCTGCCCCTGGAACTAAAATCACCCGTCAACAGAATCCAATACCAAAAACTAAGTCAGCTTATACAAGGAAATATCAATAACCATAATGAGATTCAATCATGTTTCTAAAATTTATAGGACAATTAAGGTGTTGGATTTTTTTTTTTTAGAATTCAGTTTAAGCCACAAACATATAATATTACTGCTCATAAATTAGTCAAGATAGTGAATCAAAATCATGTTCAAGGTTGTTGGTCAGAGAATTTCTCCCTCATATTTCATGTAACTTCCCTTTTAATTATTGAATTATGTTTTGGGAAATTTATAAAAGTAGCCTAATAAAATTTACCATTTGCTAAAATGAGCCATAACATTTGGTGTTTGTAAAAATAGCAAAATTCTCCGAAATGTGTAGACATTCATGTATGACTCCGTTTAGCCAAAATCCAAGTCAACATTAATTTTAACTCAAATCCAAATTTTTTTTTTATACAATCATGAATTAAAAAAAAAAGATTTCATAACTATATGTAAAAATCAAATCTATAAATAAAAATAATTAATTATACATCAAAATAAAAAAAAAACTATAAATCATCAAAGTCAATTTCGTTAAGTACATCATCAGGCTCAGAATCATTCTCAGCTGTCATCCTTCTTATAAGCTCTAACGCCTCATCAAATATTCATTTCAGTCTCTTCTGGCGATCCTCCACTCCTTCATGTCAATCCTCCATTCTCTTATGGTGATCCTTCATAGTCTTCTGCAGCTTCTCGATCCTCATATGAACCTCATTTATTGAAATCATGCGGTCATGTAACAAAGTGACTAATGGATCACCAACTACAATATGAGAATAGAGAGATGAGTCAGCGCCATCTGAGCCCACTGGAGAGTGAAATAGGGGATGAAGAGGAATAAGAGAATCAACATGTGACGGCTGGTTATGCGTGGCACAGCGACCTATGACCACTTTACGGTCTGTAGAAATATCATTCATATAAAATCTAAATAAATTAATTAGTACAATATTTTTTTTACCTGAAATATGCACTCTAGCAAGACGATGTCTAAAATATTAACTTTGTATGTGTGATCAATACGCGGTGTAATGATCAACTGAATAACATCCTCTATAGGTCGAATGCCTAGCTTGATGTGTTTCTGTTTCAAAGCATGCAATCGATCATCGTAAAACACTGCTCGCTCCCGCTCCGTGAGCCTCGGTCCCATTACTGATGAACATCCGACATAATCTACCATAAATTGGGGCATCTAGAGTAAATGTATTATCTCTCATCTGTCGCAGTATGTCAATATGTCCATATCCAACAATATCTTTTATATCTACTGTATGCACCTCAACAATAGGCTGTGTTCTCCATACATTTGAATATCGAGTGAATGTTTCCTCGTCTGAGAAGAAATAAGAAACAAAATCAGTCATTCTATATTTCGGTGAATACTTCAGATTTCCTAAGTGTTGGGGTTGGTGCTCAGAGCGCCAATTCCCGGTTGTATTTCTTTTGAATACTTCTGTAAAACATTATTATTATGAATAATATATGCAGTTCTATAATATAATCTATATTATTAAATGGTAAAGACATAATGACCTTATAATGATTAGTCATGGTACTGTTGCAAAAGCGTCGCAACTGACATTGAGTGGTATCATGATGTTGTCATTCTCAGATTGTTCCTGGTCAAGGTTTACACTACTTGGTCAGTATAGTAAACCCGTTGAGACCAGTACATGTCGTATACTGGAATATATTATTCCAATGGTTTCTCAATGAACCATTAGTATTGGAGACTAGTATAGACGTGTAGGTGTTTATAGCGGATAAACACTGAACGACTCACCGAAGATTCTCAATGGATGGTACACCAGCGTCAATAAGAATCTTCTCGGGTTAAGTAGCACTTGTGATTCCTAGACTTGAGATGCCATTGTGGGCACATGAGACATCTTCTACACTTAGATGACAATCACGTCGCCGATCTATTTAGATCAGACCTCCGCATGTTCGTTGGGTGTATACAGATCCTCAGGGTGTCCTATGTGTATCAAGATAGGATCCGTCAGTTCTGTGTATCAGAGCATAGGTAGTCCATATGATTAGCAATCAGATAAAACCATGGGCCCGTGGTAAAGTTTAGAAGCCAGTTCTAAACATTCTTTTAGAGATTGCTAATAGAATAGTCGACTGGATAATCCCCGTAGAGATTTGATATTACATCTATATCTCTGGGATTTATCTGGATACCTGTGACGGAGGAATTATACATTTTCCATGACCTCGACCTGTATGGTTCAGCGAGATTATCTGTGATCGTCATAATCTAGGGGTGGATAGATTATGAACACGAAATTAGATTCCGTGACAGATATACCTTAATCTAGAGAGTCTCAATAATGAAACATACTCGTAGAGCACTAGAGCAACATTAATAAATAATATTGATTATTTATAAAGTCGTTTAAAGGTTAAACGCAAGATACGTGCTAAAAGGACTAGATAGTCATTTGCCTAATTATTGTGTATTTTCATTTAATACTTGATTAATTTAAATACACATTAATTAATAGTCAAAATAAGTTATTTGACTTATATCCTAAATGAATATATGTTTTTAATATTTTTGTAAATATTATACATATATTTAATATATTTGTATTTGATTAATTAATTGATTAATTAATTATTAAATGATTAAATTAATTAAAATATAAATATCTTACATTAGGATATTTGATGTAAATGATATTAGTTGCCTTTGTTGACTTAAATAAATATCCATAAAGTGTTTTAGATGTTATCAAGTTGATTAAATGATTTTGAAATGAAATTGAAATGAAAATATTTGGTATATGCTTGCTTGATTTTCGGCCAGGGCTAAAATTGTAGAAGTATATATTGTTTTCATTTCTTTTTCATTTGATAACCTAATACACTTTACTAAAAGAAACTCCATCGAAGAAGCCAAAGGAAACTTGAGAAAAGAAAGACAAAAATCAAGAAAGCTTGGATTTTTAGTAAGTTTCTTGAACTTGCTATTAGTAAGGAAGTTGTTCCTTAGGTTCTAGGCTTTAATATATGATATTCTTTGGTTATTATTTCTTTGTTCCTTGTGGTTTTTGTTGATGGAAGTTTTGATGGAGGTGTAAAGCATGTTGATGAAGGAATGTATGAATGTAGTGTATTGTAGTAATAAGTTTTCTTTTAAGGTTTTGGAAACCATGTTGCTAATCTAGAGTTGTTGACCCACTCTTAGATGACCTAGATTTGATCTTGAGTTGTTTCATTGTGTTGAGACTTGGATTGGATGTGAGAATGATGATTGAAGTAATTGATTTAATGTATTGGTCTAATTTGTCCAATTTGTGGAAATTGAAAAATTAGGGTTCATGACCAATTCCAAATTTGGGGCTTTTCATATTTATTGTGCATTTGGATGTATATATGATACATATAAAGTTTCATGTTGATTGGATAACATTTGGATGTGTTTTGAAGCATGAAATGACAAAATGCACATTATGGCACATTGGAGGTGCATTCGGCCTTGATGAAGGAATTTGGGATTTTTGGTGCTTTTGGTGTTTTGATGTTTTGAACATGCTAAGTTCATCTTAGAAATGATTTAGAATCATTCAAAATTGATTAGATCAATTTCGGACTAAAATGGACAAAATACCAATGTAAGGGTAATTTGGTAAATTCACCTAAATATGATTTATTGAATTTTATTTCACAATTTGATTATTGGAATATTAAATAAATATGTTTATTTAATTAATCCGAGAAAAAGTTTTGAAATCGAAAATTTTGATTTTCTCGCTTCCGCTGCGATACCGGATTCAGCCCCTAGAAAAACCCCTACACTAAGTTCAGTTCGAATTTCCTAAGTCAAGTTCGGATTTCCTAAATAGTTTGGAGAATAATTCAGATTTCTGAAGTTCCTGATAACTCAGAGTTTTTTTGTCGTATTCGAAATCTTCAAAGACCTCCGATGTTTATATATTTGTTTAAAATTTTAGAAATCTGAAGTTATAACTTAGGGATCCAAAGTTTGAACTTCTGGTCTTCGAAATTTTTATTGAGTATGATTTAAAAAATATTAAAATTTTGAAGATCCGAAGTTCCAACTTTGAAGATCCGAACAATATTAATACTTCGGTGCCAACTTCAGAGCTTATAATTTCTCTGAAGTCGGCTATTTTTGAAAACGCCAAACATTATAATTTATTTTGACAAATAATAAAGTTTTTTTGGACTAATTTTACTAATTTTCCTTTCAAAAAAGAAATATGATACACAATTACCAAATAAATTAAAGAATAAAATTATTTATTAATGGAAAGTGAAAACTACCAAATAAATTAAAGCATAAAATCATTTAATTAAAAAATAAAATCATTTCATTATAAACAAATTAAATAACATCTCAATCTCTCTGTAAATTCTGTAATACCGTGTCATAGGCACGGGCACACACTAGTTTATATTATAAAGCACAATGGTGTGGGGGAAAGAGAAGACAACCAATGGTTAAGATTAAGAGAGATAATGTATCCAAATGCTATCTTTATGTGACTTAGTTGGCGGCTCAGATCATTTCATTATAATCCAATGGCTGATAAATAATCATTTCATTATAAAATATCTATAAAAATGGAAAATGAAAACTTCCAAATAAATTAAAGAATAAAATCATTTATTAATGGAAAGTGAAAACTATCAAATAAATTAAAGCATAAAATCATTTAATTAAAAAATAAAATCATTTCATTACAAACAAATTAAATAACATCTCAATCTATCTGTAAATTATGTAATATCGTGCCGTATGCACGGGCACACACTAATATATATTATAAAGTACAATGGTGTGGGGGGAAAGAGAAGACTACCAATGGTTATGATTAAGAGAGATAATGTATCCAAATGCTATCTTTATTATAATCTAATGGTTGATAAAAAAATTCTTTCATTATAGAATCTATATAAAAATGAAAAATGAAAACTACCAAATAAATTAAAGAATAAAATCATTTATTAATAGAAAATGAAAACTACCAAATAAATTAAAAAATGAAATCATTTAATTAAAAAATAAATGCATTCCATTATAGAATATCTCTGAAAATTCACAAATAAATTAAATAACAGAATCTTAATCTATCTGTAAATTTTGTAACACAGTGCCGTAGGCACAGACAATATCTAGTATATATATAAGTTGCCATAATGATTTTGGAATTATAGGTGCTGAATTTATCGTGAGATGGGATGATATATGGATGAATAAAAAAAGACAATACGCGATTTTTGGAAATATAATTAATGGTGCTGAATTTATCGTGAGATGAGATGTGGATGAATAACCAACGCGGTGGGCCCACTTAGAAGTTGGAGTCAAAAGAGTGATGTTAGCAAATTTGAAGATTAATTGACTCATTAATTGGGGGGTTTGTGTTAAAACATTAATTTGCATCTCGTAACTTTTGCTTTGCTTCTCCATCAACAAAAAGTCAACAATGCCTAAATAAAGCAAATACCGCGTGGACCCCACCTATATAGATGTCAAAAGATAACTAATGACTTAAAACAGTTTGTGGATTTCTTTTTCATTTTTTTTTAACAAACTCCATCTTTCGTAAATAGAAAACGTTACCAACTTAAATATTATGTTGATGTATGTTTAAAAAATCATATTATAATCTATAATTTTTTTTTTCATTTTTAACATATTATAATATATTTTTTTCTATCTTTTTATCGGCATCCACATTTTATAAAATAAAGACATCCATATCACAATTATTTAAAGAATACAAAATGAGGAAAAAAGGAAAAAATTATGTGTTGTATAAGTATAATCTATCCTGCCCATTATCAAAAGTATTCCTTAAGATATAATAGGTGCATGAAAATATTGTCTAATCCATGATATTTTACAATAAAAACACTTTTTATTGTTTTATATGTAGGAACCATAAATCTGTCGCCAAGGGGTATGGTTTGGTGGTGTAGGGTCCAGGATCTCACCTTGAGGTTCTGGGTTCGAATCCAGGGGGTGCACTTCTTGTAAAAGTCTGAGACAGTCGGTGGTTTTACCTGCGCCGCGGCACAGAATAGGTGGTTTGGTGGCGGAGTTTCCAACGTTTCCAAAAAAAAAAAAAACCATAAATCTCCAATAAAATTTATCAATAGTAAAATCATATAAAACTATATATCATATTTATGTCAAAACGAGACATCAATTTATTACATATTTAGGAAAATTTTCATTTAAAAAAAATTGATAATTTGTCTCGTCAGATATATCTATCAGGTAAATTAACGATTTTGTCAAAATAAATAGTCTATAATGGACATGAAGTGGGCTAGTAGGGTATACAATTTTATCACTTCATTTCAATGGTAAAATTTATCACACGTCGAAATTATTGTGTCATCTATAGATTGATAGTTATTTATTTAAGTGTTGTCACGTACATATTTACTTATATTTGATTGATTGCAAGGTATATGTCACAAAATATCAACAACAAAAATAGGTATAACAAAATTCGAATTAGACAAGATACTAGATAAATATTCAAGACACTTGATTGCTCCTTTCAATAAATCTTTATGCTATCTATATTATAAACCACGAAACCACATTGAATTGTGTCGAATTTTTTTCTCAAAATACAATGAAATTATTGTTATTGAATTGTGATTGAATCATAACAATAACAAACACTAAAATTTAGAAAAGTCTGCGCAAAAGGAAAAAAAAAAAAGTTATTTAGATATGTTAATTTTTATTACTTTATAACATAGAATTTATTATTATTGAATAGTCACAATTAACACACATTTTATCTCCGAAAAGATGTAACTTTTCTTTTCAAAATTGTAACTTTTGAATGACTCAAAAAAACCGTTAAAACGAAAATATCTCTTAATGATGTATGATATAATATTTTGAAAAATATAAATATTTAGAAAATTACCAACATACAACGGGAAACATGGATAATGAAATAAGATAAATTAAGAGAAATGTTTAAGAGAAATAAATAAATAAAATGAAGGCAAATTACTTTTAACCTCCGACCTTAAAAAAATAAAAAAATTAGTAAAATGGGGCAAGTAAGGATGGTGAGGTGGACCACTAAGATATGTACCGCTAAATACAAAATTGTCGGTAATAATTTGCCAAAACGATGACATTTTCTTCCTGAACAAATTCAAATCCCCTTGATGTCCGCCACATATACAGCGCCCGCGTTGCCACGTGCCACCTTCTCAATCTATTGCCAGCTCTACTTCTCGGGTCTCGGCTAAGCTTCTTCCCCTGTCCTTCCTTCAAAAGATTACAACGACAAGACAGTTAGAAGACAACGTGACGGACCAACAATAACATTCCACGTGTCGTTACAATAATTGTGTTGATTTGATGGGCATCTTTAAATATTAATAATTAACAATTTAAAATGGTAGTAATGGCGCGCCAAGGATTAAAGTAGGGGTGTTGAATGATGCTGTACGTGTAAATGTAATCACTAACCCCTCGTTTTAAGGACAAAAAACGATTTTTGTTTTGTTTAATCTTCCATTTAACGTGGATGCATGATTAAAAGTTTGTTAAGTTCTTTAATTACATTAGTAGTAAACCTTATAAATCCAACAATAAATTAACATTTTGTTTAGGAAATGTACATAAAAGTGCACTCAAAATTACAGATAAATAATTTAACACTTTTTAATATTACAAGTCCAATCACATATTATTTATTTAAGTCTATATCTGAGAAAATAAAATAAAAATATTAATTTAAAGCTTAAGAAGTTTGACTTTTTCATAATCTTGTAAATATTAATAAATAATACTTGAATTGAGGTTGATATTTTTCAAACCTATTCCATTTATCAACCCTAATTGAAAGAATTATTTTAATACATAGAGAAGCTATACCAAATAGATTCTAAGCCATTGAGTGATTACCATATCTTGATACTTTTGGGAAGCAAACAAGTTGTACATACATTAAGTTTTCAAGTTTGGGAAATGAAATATGATTAACAGACTAAATTATGATATAAAAGTAATTAAAACTAATTATAAAATATCGATATTTTATTATAAAAAAATAATTTTAACGTGAAGTACTAATATTTTGTTATTATTTTGAAGGATGGGAGGAATCCAAAACAAAAGAATAAGAATTACAAAAGCAAAAGCAAACCCCACAAAGACAAAGGCAACTTGAACTTGATACTTGAGTGGGATGGGGTTGGGTTCCCTTAGAAGTAGGGCATAATGGGAAACCCATGTTTAAGTCATTTGGATGTGCATCAATTCAAAATAAATAAAGAAAAATTTATGTGAAAGCTATAGACATTAATGTGTCTTTATTGCCCCCACATTATTATAATTGATTGTCAATTAATAATAGATCACTACACTTAAAAGTAGTTAAAAACTTAATGTGGTGCCACTTTGTTGATACAAAACTTATTTCATTTGTTACAACTAGAGACCAAATGTTAAATAAATAAATTTGTGTAATGATCAATTAACTTCACATCAATTTAGTGTGTTTTAATTATGAAATTGACTTTGATTGAGGCAGGTCAAACTAGCTCATAAACACATATTAATTAGGATGGTAAAATTTAGATTGAGATGTGGATATATCTACAACGATATTTAAAAATCCGAAAAAATTTAGATTTTTTTTTGTCATATATATGAGCTGATTTTTTTAATAGTATAATATATGATTAAAAATAAATTAACTAACTAGTCTACAATTTACACATTAAATTACTCAACACTCTATAATTATATGGAAATATAATATTATTGTATTTCATATATTTCAATGTAGGTTTTTCTTATAACAAATTAGAAATTATGGTTCCCAACTGGTTGGTCTAATGGGTTGAGTATTAACTTGCTATTTGGAAGATCAGAATTCAACTCATTAGAGTATTATTTTTGTAAGAGTATGACACTGGATTTTACCCACTCAGACTGGGGTCTAATAACGCTTGATATGGGATGAGGAGAGATTTCCCGGTATTCCCAACAAAAATTCGAATTCAATTAGTGTTTATATATAAATTTAGGATTTACTTGAATTTGGATTTGTGCATGTTCTAAATTCTCATATCTAAATCTGAATTTTTTAATAATATGGACATAAATTTTCTAATATCTGCATATCCGAACTGGATATAAATATTTTTAATCCCTGATATTAACCTTTTTAAGATCGTTCATGTTCCATTCGAACATTTTTAAAAAAAAACTACAGTACCTACACAGTTATGGGTTAGGGCATAAGAATAATGTAACTAAGGATCCAATGGGCTTTGAAATTGTTTGGATCCATTGATAATTGTTATAATAAGACTATTATTGGCATTGGCTTTTGTTCAATTGAACGTAAATGACAATTAACTTTAGTGTCTATAGCTTTATTGTTAATTCATGTAATTTGCAAACACGATTATGATTGGTTTATCCAAAAATGACACGGGAAAAAATAAAAAATAATAATAATAATATGATTATAATTTGAGTTGACTAATCTGAGTGGCAAGACAACAATAAAGTCCACAGTCGAAGACCAATACAATTTCTTCAATATTTTTGTTTCTATTAGGGATGTTAGTGGATGATATTTGGTGCGAGTTTATCATTATTAAACCCACACCTGTATATATAAATAAATTATCAAATCTGCATTATATATGTTGCGGGTTTTAATTCTCATTATCAAATCCGCACTCGCATATAAAAATAAATTTCCAAGCTCATTGGAGTTTGGTTTGAAGTCAATATTAAATTGCAAATATTAAACTGAATACTCGACCAACTACAAAATGTGAGTCTTTTTATATGAGCAAATTTGCTTTACCTTAAAAAATATAAAGCAAAAAATTTAAGTTTGCGGGTAGTGGATATCCACGAGTTTTACTTAATTACCAAACTCATACTAAACCCGCAACGAGATTTGTTTTAATGAGAAATGATAGACTGACTAACTAAATTACTCACAAATTTCCAGAAGGACACTGGCAGCTGCGTTTTGAGTAAGTGAGAGTCAGCCAAGAATTCCCTTAAACTTGCAACCAAACACGACTGCAAAAATTAGAAATACCAATCCCTAATTTCTCACTTGCGTTTACTAACTAATCCTCTCACCAAATCATCGTCGCCTTCAACTTTTCAATCAGTCGGCTTCATCTCTTCAATTCATCGGCAAACAAAGGTTTAGTGATTTCCTCATTTTCTTATTTTGCTTGATTGATTTTCTTGTCCTTAGTGGCATTTTGTTGGTGGGTTGGTGAGATTGGATTAGGTTTCATCTGAGTTGGTCTTGTTGTTATTGTTCTTGATAATGCTGATCGACGAATAGTGAATGGGGACTTGTTTGATATCTATTTCTGTAGTACTGAGGTTGTTTTCTTGTTCTGTATTAAACAAAGTTCATTTGGCCTTATGGGTATTTGTTTTTTTTGCAAAATATTTAAGCTTTTATTGCCAAATTGGCATTCGTGGGCATCCTGTTAGAATCATAGCAAGATTAGAAATGGCTATTGTTTGAAACCATTGGTGGCATTGTTAGTAAATGCAGCATGCGCTGTATGGTGCTTAAATTGAATGTGCTATTGGTTTCTTCGTATCTCTTTCCCAAGCGATGTGGGACTTTTAAGTGGTTACTGGTTCGCTGGCTTCAATTGATGTTTGCTGCTAATAGTGCTTTTAAATTTCTAGTCAATATCATTCACTCATCATTGCAACCCTAATTAATTAAATTTCTTCCTTATAAATATGTTTTGTTGCTGTTGTAATTGTAATTCATCAACTTGGTTGAATTTTGTTTGATTTTTTTTAGTCCACTGCCATCTAGTCCATTGCCAATGATGTTGAATTCAATTTGCAAAAATATGAAATATATGTGTGTGGGACACAGAAACTGGGCGACGCATGCTGTCACAGGCTCGCGGCCCGGTCGGGAGTACGGAGTAGCCACGGGGGACTAAACCGGAGAATAATGGAGTCGCCACCCGGTGTGAACCGGGAAAATGAGATTTAAGGCCGCATTCACCCCTCGCAAGGGAAGACCTCAAACCATTGGGTTCGGAATGGTCCCTTACTTATGTCACTTATAATGAAAGGATTTGTGTAATAATTTAATCAAGCTTAAGTAACACTTATTTCCAAGAGTATCATGCTTTTAAATCCATATGCGCAAACATAAAACTTACACCTAAATTTGCATATATTTCACTTATAAGATTGCATGCTTGAGAGTACATCAAAATAACAATGAACATACAACTTCATAGGCATATCGTATTCATGGAAACACAAGCACACAATAACCACACAAGCACACATAAAGGCGAATCAAATGATGGCGAACATGTTATTTCATAGACATATCATAAACAAATAGCTATTACATGTCCATGCACAAATAAAAGAGTCAACTAAGTATATAATGCAAAAAGACACTTAAGGATGCAATTAGGCATTAAAGTGAGCATGCTATGACGTGGTGCAAAAGAAGATAACTAATATGGACATAAACACACATGTGAGCACTTTTCCAAGTGGTACGTTGAATTGTATCCCAAGTACAGACCGCACTACCGTCCATTCGGAATCGGCTACAGAATTTATGTATGGGTTTCCATCCGATATACCACGAGAAATAATACTCAAATGCTATCACGACATGGATATATGAATTGTAATACATTAAACACATTGTACTCATACATGTGAGGAATACAGATGAATGATACCTACACAATCTTGCGTAACACAGAGAAGCAATCAGATTCATCATACGAAGGGATAGCTACTAGGAACAATTATGTATGAAATCTGATGAAAAGGACTCAGTTTAGTGGGTGCGCGTTCGCGTAGCGTTCGAGAACGCGTTCGAACGGTAAACAGAAGGTTCGCGTTCGTATAGCGTTTGAGAACACGTTCGAACGGAGCCAGACCTGATGCATAAAACACTAAAAAATGCGTGCGCGTTCGCGTAGCGTTTGAGAACGCATTCGAACGGTAAACAGAAGGTTCACGTTCATGTGGCGTTCGAGAACAAGTTCAAACGGAACCAGACCTGATGCATGATGAAAGTAAGAAATACGTGCCCGTTCGCGTAGCGTTTGAGAACGCGTTCAAATGGTAAACAAAAGGTTCACGTTCGTATGGCGTTCGAGAACGCGTTCGAACGGAACCAGACCTGATGCATGCAACACATTCACAGACAAACAAATCCACAATGTGGGACCTCACGTATCCGATTGAACTCATCTCGCATCCAATCGAGTATACACCAATCGGCACGACAAAACATCGTGGTAAAGGATTTTAACCCCTCCAAATAGGGGACCTTTCATCGCACTTACTAAGCCCATGCGCTCAATTGAATCATGCATACAAAGAAAAAAACAATAATATCAAACTTAGTATGCTCGATTGAACGTATCTCGCATTCAACCGAACACACATCAACCGTGCGGCAAAGCATCGTGGTAAATGATTTTAACCCCTCCAAATAGGGGACCTTTCATCGCACTTACTAAGCCCATGCGCTCGATTGAATCATGCATACAAAGAATTAAAAAACAATAATATCAAACTTAGTATGCCCGATTGAACGTATCTTGCATTCAACCGAACACAATCAACCGGCGCGGCAAAGCATCGTGGTAAAAGATTTTAACCCCTCCAAGTAGGGGACCTTTCATCGCACTTACTAAGCCCATGCGCTCGATTGAATCATGCATACAAAGAATTAAAAAACAATAATATCAAACTTAGTATGCCCGATTGAACGTATCTTGCATTCAACCGAACACACATTCAACCGGGCAGTAAAGCATCGTGGTAAAGGATTTTAACCCCTCCAAGTAGGGGACCTTTCATCGCACTTACTAAGCCCATACGCTCGATTTAATCACGCATACAAAAGTAACATGCAGAATTCAAATGACGAAAAATAAATAAATCAAAGCAATATAAGACAAAAGAAAGTGTCATTTACTCAAGCGGTACGTGGAGTTGTATCCCGAGTACAGATCATACTACCGTCCATTCGAATCGGCTATGAAATTTATGTCCGGGTTTCCATCCGATATACCGCGAGAGTTGACACATCTTTCGTTTTATTCCAAAGCCACAACATACCATATCTCATAATCCATGCATATTTATCTACTCAAGGGCCACAACATGCATTTCAACATAACAATCATGCAAACAATATTCAATAAATAATACAAATAAAACGAAAATGAATGTGGAAATACCTCAGGTCTAACCTTTTATGTCGACTTTCGAACTCGCGTTTCACGGCCGTCGGAAGGGCTATCACACACACACTACTTCTCCGGTTCACTGGTTTAGCGTCTTGTCTCACTGTTTTGCTGTTTTGCTTGCTGTTTGGCCTCCATTTTTCTGTTGTTTGGCCTCCACTTTGCTACTGTTTCCTCTGTATTTCTGCTTGCTGTTCAAGTCACTGTTTTGGTGTTTTAATGGACTGTTTTGGGTGTTTTTTGAAGGCTTTAAGTGCAGTTTTTTTAGTTACTGTTTTAAGGATTAAAAGTACAGTTTTTTAGTTACTGGTTTAGGTGATTTAGGGGCTGTTTTGGGGTATTTTTACTGCTGTTTTAAGGTGATTTCGGGCTACTGTTTTAAGGTCGTTTTGCTGCTGCTTTGGGCGTGTATGGCTGCTGTTTTTGAAGTATGATTTTCGGTGATTAGGGAAGGAGATGAAGAGAATTTTTATGTTATTTCTTTGTAGTATGTGTGAACTTGAGAGAATAGAGAGTGGACATGATTTTTGGCTTCTTTTGCTTGTGAAAAACGTGGACTAGAGAGAGAGGAGGAGAGGCTTTGGGTGGTGGTTGTTTATATAGAGAATGGCTAGGGCTTCACCTTGTCTCACAAGAATATGATTTTGGTTTCTAATTTAGGCTTCTCAAGAATGGCATACACAAGATTGATGGGGGACAAAATATTATAAATTAGGAAGTTACAAGATTAGATTGGTGTTGATTAGGAAGTCAAATATTTTAGATTGGTAAATATATTATTTAGTTAGGAATGATTATATTTGATTAGTTTTTATTAGGCATATACTTATTTTATGTTTGGTAATATTTTATTTATTTTGGTAGGTGATTATTTAGATTTTATTTGTTTTATTTAATTTGGTATATGACTTAATTAATTATTTTTTTTATTACATTATCTAATTAATATTTAACTTAATATTTGATTTAATTTGGGTGTGTTTTAAGTGGGCTTGGGCTAGGCTAGGGTGTATGTGGGCTAAATGGGCTCGGGTCATGAGGCTAACAGCAAAACCAGAAATACCGATACCGTTCGAACGCCAATTCGAACGCGACACGAACGTCCGCAATCTGTCTGACGTTCGAACGCGTTTAAGAACGCAGGACGAACGGAAACAGTGAACACGTGAAACGACTTTGATAGCATACTCATCCTGAATTTCCCCTTTCGATACCGTTTCTCGCGACTTCCGTGACTTAAAAGGTAGTGTCTCCAACTGAGACTCATCATCGGGTTTCACATGCAAAAATGCAATGCCTACAGTCGCCCCCACTTTGATGGGACTTGTGCAGTGTGTGACTATCAAAGTTATGCAATGCATTTTCACTTACCTGGCTCGTCCGCTGCCTCGAGCTGAGTTGGTGCTGCGGTGGACATCGATCCTGGACGCATCCTCCCACTAACTGCACCTGACAACGGGGGCACCTCGACCCTGGGCACCTCGACCCAATACCGCTGACAATAGGGACCTCGCCCTCAAACTGATGATGTAGTAGGCACCTCGACCCTGGGACGCATCCCGGAACTACAACCGACAATGGGGGCGCCTCGACCCTGGGTACCTCGACCCAACACCGCTGACAATAGGGACCCCTCGCCCTCAACTGATGATGTAGTGGGCACTCGACCCTGGGACGCATCCCGGAACTAAAATCGACAACGGGGGCGCCTCGACCCTGGGTACCTCGACCCCCACACCGCTGACAATAGGGACCTCGCCCTCAAACTGATGATGTAGTGGGCACCTCGACCCTGGGACGCATCCCGGAACTACAACCGACAACGGGGGCACCTCGACCCTAGGCATCTCGACCCAACACCGCTGACAAAAGTGGGCCTCGCCCATAAGCTGATGCTAATGTGGGCCTCGCCCCAAACTGTTGCTGATGTGGGCCTCGCCCCCAGACTGGTACTGATGTGGGCCTCGCCCTTTGGGACTCATCCCAAAAACTGAAACTGTGTTGACGCTGTTTGGCTCATTTCTGCCGCTTTCTCTTTTCTTCGAACCTGCGAACACAAAACAAAAAAAAACGGAAAGAATGCAATGTTACGTGTATGCATGAATGATTTTCCTACTCCGTTGGGTTAGGTCTTCTGCCAATTCCTTTGGTGACTGCTCGTTTTCCCCTCAGGTAAAGTACTGCTTCAATCTGTCCACGTTGATCGGCTCGGTGAACTCGTTTCCTTCCAAGTCTGATAACCTCACTGCCCCATTTCCCATTACCTTCTGCACTATGTAAGGTCCTTCCCAGTTAGGTCTGAATTTTCCTCTCGGTCTGTCGTCGACGGCCTCGACTATAAGTACCAAATCACCCTTTCTGATCTTGGTGGGACGTACTTTTTGTTGAATGCCCGGGCTAGTCTCTTCTGATACAACTGCATGTGATACAAAGACTTCGTCCCTCCTCTCATCCAACAGTGCTAACTGATCAAACCTCTGTGCGGCCCATTCTGGTTCCGGTAATTCTGCTCTGCTAAGACCCTCATAGACTGTATTTCCACTTCCACTGGTAACACTGCTTCCATTCCATAGACCAAAGAGTAAGGCGTGGCCCCTGTTGCCGTTCTTACTGATGTTCTGTACCCCCACAAAGCATACGGTAATTTCTCGGCCAATCTCTGCAATTTTCTGTCATCTTGGCTAAAATCGTCTTTATAGTCTTGTTGGCTGCCTCAACTGCCCCATTTCCTGCGGCCTGTACGGTGATGACTTGTGGTGGACTATCCCATACCTCTGTAACATTGCCTTCGTCTCTCCTTGAAACTGAACTCCGTTGTCTGTCACTACATATGCGGCATACCATACCGATAAATGAGGTTCCGAGCTATAAACTTTGCCATGCTGTTTGTGTTTGTGTAACATTGCGGAATGATTCGGCTTCCACCCATTTCGAGAAGTAATCTACGGCCACTACTATGAAGCGATGCCCATTCGATGCATTTGGTCGAATTTCTCCAATCATATCAATTCCCCATGCTGAGAAAGGCCACGGCTCTGACAACCCGTGCAATCTGTGTGTGGTAAGTGATTCAAATTACCATGTGCTTGACAGTCATGACAGTGCTTTACCATCTTCGCGCAGTCTGTTTCCATGGTTGACCATATAAAACCTTGTCTCACTATCTTTCGGGACAGATTCAACCCGTTCATGTGCGGACCACATACCCCGGCGTGTATTTCTTCCATTACATGCTGAGCTTCTTCCTTTCTCAAACACTTCAACTGAATACCGTTTGCTTGCCTCTTGTACAGTTCCCCTTTCAAAATCACATACTGGGAAGCTAACTTCTGAATGGCTATTCTGTCTTTTTTACTTGCCCCTTCCGGGAGTTCACCATGTTCCAGATACCTCTGAATGTCATAATACCAAGGTTTACCATCGTCGACCTCAACTTCCAGAATTTTTTCTATCTCATAAACAGGTATGCTCCCTGTTGTCAGTATCAACGGTCTCATCACTAACTTTTCTGGATTTTCCCAAGTTGCTGCAAGTGTAGCCAATGCATCTGCCATCTGATTCTCTTCTCTCGGTAAGTGCTGAAACTTACACTCGGGGATAACCTGTGCCAACTTTCTGAGGTGAAAAAGGTAAGGTTTCAACCGTTCTTCTTTCAATTCCCATTCTCCTCGCATCTGCTGGACCACCAACATAGAATCTCCGTAGACTTCCACACTCCCGGCCTTCAAGGCTATCAATGCTGTCAAACCGAAAGCACATGCTTCATACTCGGCCATGTTGTTAGTCACTCTGAATGTCAACCTCTTGGCCAAAGGCAAAGTCTCTCCCTCGGGGGTCACTATCACGATCCCAATTCCGGCTCCCTTGTAATTCACTGCTCCATCAAAATACATCTTCCATCTCTGGACTGTTATTGCTTGGATCTCTTCATCTGGAAATTCAAACTTATACTGATCCCCCTCAACAGGTTGCATTGCAGAAACTCTGCTACTGCTCGCCCTTTGATCACTTTGGAGGTGAGATACTCAATGTCAAACTCTGTCAGCAATACCAACCATCTGCCCAATTTTCCCACTAGTGAACACCGAATGAAGATATTTCAGAGGATTTTCCTTGGCCACTATCTGGATCTTGTATGACTGGAAATAATGCCGCAATTTTCTGGAAGCCCATACCACGGCAAGACAGATCTTCTCTACTTCTTGATACCGAGCCTCATACGGGAGCATCTTCTTACTCAGATAGTAAACTGCATGTTCTATCCCTGTCTCATCTGCCTGTACCATCATTGCCCCCAGTTCTTCTGATTCTATAGCCAAATATAATATCAAATGTCTGCCCGGTCTCGGAGGCTTCAATACATGAGGCTTTACCAAGTACTCTCTGATCTTGTCGAAGGCTGTCTGACACTGTTCATTCCATCTCACTGGATGATCTTTTCTCAACAGTTTGAAGATAGGCTCACATACTGATGTCAACTTGGCGATGAACCGACTGATGTATTGAATCTTCCCCAAGAATGCTCTGACTTCTTTTTCTGTCTTCGGTGCAGGCATTTCTGTGATTGCCTTGATTTTTTCGGAGTCTACCTCTATTACCGCCCATTCCCACTGTATGACCAAGCAATTTCCCTGATGTCACCCCAAACACACATTTCTTGGGATTAAGCCGCAGGTTGTATCTGTCAACTCTCTGAAGGAACCTTTCCAGTGCTTCAATATGCCCAACTCTTGTCTCTGATTTCACCATCATGTCATCCACATACACTTCAATCTCTTTGTGCATCAAGTCGTGGAATAGTGTAGTGGCCATCCGCTGATAAGTGGCCCCCGCATTCTTAAGCCCAAATGGCATAACCTTGTAACAATAAGTACCCCACTCAGTAACAAATGCGGTCTTATGTTTGTCTTCCTCAGCCATGAGAACCTGATTGTAACCTGAAAATCCATCTGCAAATGAATACATAGCAGATAAAGCCGCACTATCAACCAGAACATCTATATGTGGCAGAGGGAAGTCATCTTTCGGACAAGCCTTGTTGAGATCTCTATAGTCTACACACATTCTGACCTTCCCGTCTTTCTTTGGCACCAGTACTATATTAGCCAACCACTCAGGATACTTTACTACTTCTAGGAACCCCGCATCTATCTGTTTCTTAACTTCCTCTCTGACTTTCTCAGCCCATTCTGGTCTCATCCGTCGGAGTTTCTGTTTTACCGGCCTCATATTCGGATAAGTTGGTATTGTGTGTTGGGCAATGTTTCTGTCTACCCCAGGCATGTCCTCATAGGACCAAGCAAACACTTTGGCATATCTGACCAACACTTCTTCTAGTTCTCCCTCTCTTCAGAGGTAACTTCACTTGCAATCAGAATTTTCTTGGGGTTCTCAAGTGTACCCAAGTTAAATGCAGTAGTTCTGGCCGAACTGATATCAATATGCTTGATTCGTGCAGAGTAAATGGAAATGACTCAGGCAAGTAAGCAAAAGAAATGTCTTTATTATTGGATAATGCGGAAGTACATTCAAAACAATCAGGAAGGTAGATGTCTTCATCATCTATAGACACTTCTTCCTCTGCAATCAGGTCTTCCTCAGACTTTTCATCCTCTCCCAGAGTCAGGCTCTCCAACTTCATTAGTTCCTCCTCCCAATTCTCTTTTTCTTTCTTCACAATTTCTTCAACTATCAGCTTCTTACCCAACATATCCTGGAAGATCTCAAACCCAGGTACCACAATTCCATTAACTTCCACAGGTTCAGGCTCCCCTTGATATCCCGAAGCTTTCACAAAACATTCCATCAGTTTCAGGCCCTTTTTTCTTGACCTTTGGCTTTTTTTCATCAGATTTGTACCCCAAACCTTTCCGAGTAGTCCGTCCTCTGAAATCTGGCAATCTTGAACCTTCACCCGGTTCAAACTTCATTTTTTTCATGATCCTAACCACCCTAGGATCCACCCATTCCTCAAAAGTAGCTGACACCTGAAACCTCGTGAAAGGTTGTATCTCCAAGGCAGCCACGACATTATCTAACTCAGCCCGGATAGTAACAACTTCTCCCTCATACGGGAACTTGATCATCTGATGTAAAGTGGAAGGCACACCCCCAAGTTTGTGAAACCAAGGCCTTCCCAACAATAAGGTGAAAGTAGCGGGATGTCCAGTACTGTGAACTCAACTCATCTTCAATCGGTCCTACCTTGACCATAGCCACAAAGGTACCCTCAACTCCCCTTTTACTGTCATCATAAGCCTTAATAGTCATACTGGAGGGGTCCAAGTCTGTTGCTTTCATACCCAATCTTGCCAGAATTTTCAGCGGGCACACATTGATGGACGAACCGTCATCCACCATTACACACGAAGTTCTCTTGCCCCTCACATCGGCCCTGATAAATAGAGGCCTGTTATGATTCCTCCCCTCTGCTGGGAGTTCATCCTCAGAAAAAGATATCTGCAAAGCTTCCTTCTGAACCGACCCAACAAACATTGCGGGGTTGGCATCTTCCGGTACCACAATCTTGCTCAAAGCCTCAACCATGGCTTGCCTATGCTCCCGAGATGCACATAACAGTTCCCAGATACTCACTTGCTCTAGTCTTCCTCAATTGCCTCAGCACTAAATCCCCCTCAGTATTTTCTGCAGTCTCAACCACTTCTCTACCATCTGTCAAAACTTCTTTACCCTTATCTGCCATATCATTGTAAAAACGACCACTGCGCGTCATTCCCCTTACTTCTTCCTCGTCACTGCTAGAGAAATCAAGCCAAAAATTTCCCCTGCTCAGTCTCATCTTCACTAGTACTATCCCAGATTCCCAGGCAAAAGGCTTGAGGTGTGAAAGGATTTTAGGACAAGGTCTTCTGGAAGGCCAAGAATTGATCATATAGGCTGGTGGTGGTACGGCACGGTAATTGGGTAAGGGGTTTCTGTGTGTGTCAGGCTGTTCTGTTTCTGGGTCAGGTATTTTCTTGGAGTCTATCAGGTCTTGGATTTCATGGCGGAGTCGGGCGCAATTGTCAGTGTCATGGCCTTTTTGTTGGTGAAAGTGACAGTAAAGGCTTAGGTTATAATGTGATGGTAGGGGATTGGGTAATGGTTTGGCTTCCAAGGGTTAAGAGCCCTTGCCTCTTCAGTTTCTCTAGCACCTTTGACAGAGGTCTTCCCAAGTTGGAAAATAAATCTCGGTTTCGGATAGCGACAATCTCAGCAGAAACGGGCTTTGTTCCCGATGTCCCCCCAATGGGCCTCCTGTTCAGACCATAGAATTTTCTATTCTCGGCCTCTTCTTCCTCAATATCCATGACATTTTCCCTCACACTGCCGAAAGTCTGCAATCATGGAGGTCATCCTCCTCAACTTGCTGTAAATGGAGGGTTTGGTGCCCTTGATAATCATCTTGATCTGATCCTTCTCCGAATGCCTAGTCTGCATCTTCAACAACTGACCCCTCCACTGGTCCACATACTCCTTAAAACTCTCCTCCTATTTCTGCTTAACATTCTATAGATCACGGAGTGACAGATCGATCTCTAGGTCAGTGACATACTGCTTCAGGAAGGCATCAGCCAACTCCCTCCAATCTTCCTTCACTTTCTTCTCCAAACTGTGGTACCACACCACGGGAGCTCCCTCGAGCGACATTCCAAACATTTTCTGCACTTGGCGCTGAGATAAGCCAACTGAACTCATGACTGATACAAACTGCCGGAGATGCACCATTGGATCCCCATTCCCGTTAAACTTAGCCATATCAGGCATCTTGACCTGTGCCGGCAACTGTTCCTCGAAAGTCAGTGTGTCATAATCCAGCAAATCCTCATTCTTACCCCTCATCTTGCGGGTAACTGACTCAACCTGATCCCAGAGTTTCTGTAACTCTGCCTGAGACCCATATACTCTGCCTGCTGCATACTCTGCCATATCATCATCAAAAGTGGGGATATCATCCCCCAATCTATTCGGAGGTTCCTCTTGCCTCACATCCCCGAATTAACCCCGGCACGAGACCCAGCTATACCAGCCATATCAGTAGTCAAAGCTTGCAACTGTTCAGTGACCTTGGCGAGACCGTTCTCTAACTGATCCATACGGGATACCTCATTACCAGATTCACTCATGACTATTACTGTTCTTTTAATGAGCCTTGTTCTTCTCTAACCCAAACGGTATCTATGATGTCTTTTTGAGACATAGAGGGTGTTAACACGATATATGTATGCATGAGGTGCATGAGATGCATGTAACATATATAACATAGTACATCAACTAAAATTCTCAAACAAAGGGCTAACTGTCATAGGAGTGAACTCGTCCTAGTTTAAATGGCCCAACAAGTTCAAATCTCATGGAAAGAAGCTCAACTAAATCCAAATGGTAATGTTCCGAAAACAAGCACAAAGTGGCCCACCAACACCGAGAAGCCTTTGGCCCGATCGTCATAAAATATGTTCTTGTCCCAGTTAAAATGGCCCAACAAGCCCATATCCCATGACAAATGGTCCAAATGGATCCAAATGGCGATGTTCCCAAACACAATCATAGAAGAAAGATAACGCATACACAAAACAATAATTTCTACAGAATGACCCATCAATATTTCAGAAGCTTTGGGCCCAATGGTCATAAGGTATGAACTCGCCCCAGTTTAAATGGCCCAGCAAGTCCGCATTTCCGACAGTGGTCCAACTGCATCCAAATGAGGATGGTCCACAAGCTCATACTCAAGGAAATAATTGTTACTTTAACCATACAATCCCGGTCAATGGGTGGGTTCGCATGAGTGTAGACAAAGGCTCTCATCGGCGAATGATGGCCCACAACTAGGTCTCCCCAATCAAGGGTTCGAGCAACCAAGTGAGCGCATTCTTTTTTATACACTAAGGTACGTGCCAATGAGCTATGGTGTGTGACTGACTGTCAAATGGATTTCCCGTTGTAGATTCACCAGAGGGAAGGTGGAGCGAGACTCACTTAAATACCCAAGCCTCTTAGGCTCTTATCGCTCGGTGTCAGGAATAAACAACGAGTCCTCCAAATTAGTCCATCACAATAGGCTACGAGTAGATGGCTATATAGGTGCCTTCACAGCTTTTCCTTCTAGAAAGGTAGTGAATGAAGGAAGACACCAAACCATTACCTAGCCTCAAAAATGCCTTTGATTAAACCTCCATTTCATCCACTATAGACACAGTCAATTAGAACATAAATCCAAACATTACAAAAGACAATATTTCGGGTCCGATTCTCTATCCCCAGTGGGGTCGCCAGACTGTGAGACACAGAAACTGGGCGACGCATGCTGTTCTAGGCTCGCGGCCCGATCGGGAGTACGGAGTAGCCACGGGGGACTAAACCGGAGAATAATGGAGTCGCCACCCGGTGTGAACCGGGAAAATGAGATTTAAGGCCGCACTCACCCCTCGCAAGGGAAGACCTCAAACCGTTTGGTTCGGAATGGTCCCTTACTTATGTCACTTGTAATGAAAGGATTTGTGTAATAATTTAATCAAGCTTAAGTAACACTTATTTCCAAGAGTATTATGCTTCCAAGTTCACATGCACAAAAATAAAACTTACACCTAAATTTGCATATATTTCAAATCTAAGATTGCATGCTTGAAAGTACATCAAAGTAGCAACGAACATACAACTTCATTGGCATATTATATTCATGGAAACACAAGCACACACGAACCACACAAGCACACATAAAGGCGAATCAAATGATGGCGAACATGTGATTTCATAGACATATCATAAACAAATAGCTATTACATGTCCATGCACAAATAAAAGAGTCAACTAAGTATATAATGCAAAAAGACACTTAAGGATGCAATTAGCATTAAAGTGAGCATGCTATGACGTGGGCAAAAGAAGATAACTAATATGGACATAAACACACATGTGAGCACTTTTCCAAGTGGTACGTGGAATTGTATCCCAAGTACAGACCGCACTACCATCCATTCGGAATCGGCTACAGAATTTATGTCTGGGTTTCCATCTGATATACCACGATAAATAATACTCAAATGCTATCACGACATGGATATATGAATTGTAATACGTTAAACACATTGTACTCATACATGTGAGGAATACAGATGAATGATACCTACACAATCTTGCGTAACACAGAGAAGCAATCAGATTCATCATACGAAGGGATAGCTACTAGGAACAATTATGTATGAAATCTGATGAAAAGGACTCAGTTCAGTGGGTGCGCGTTCGCGTAGCGTTCGAGAATGCGTTCGAACGGTAAACAGAAGTTTCACGTTCGTATAGCGTTTGAGAACGCGTTCGAACGGAGCCAGACCTGATGCATGAAACACTAAAAAATGCGTGCGCGTTCGCGTAGCGTTTGAGAACGCGTTCGAACGGTAAACAGAAGGTTCACGTTCGTGTGGCGTTCGAGAACGCGTTCGAACGGAACCAGACCTGATGCATGATAAAACTAAGAAAATACGTGTGCGTTCGCGTAGCGTTTGAGAACGCGTTCGAATGGTAAACAGAAGGTTCACGTTCGTGTGGCGTTCGAGAACGCGTTCGAACGGAACCAGACCTGATGCATGCAACACATTCACAGACAAACAAATCCATAATGTGGGACCTCACGTATCCGATTGAACTCATCTCGCATCCAATCGAGTATATACCAATCGACGCGGTAAAACATCGTGGTAAAGGATTTTAACCCCTCCAAATATGGGACCTTTCATCGCACATACTAAGCCCATGCGCTCAATTGAATCATGCATACAAAGAATTAAAAACAATAATATCAAACTTAGTATGGTCGATTGAACGTATCTCGCATTCAACCGAACACACATCAACCGGTGCAGCAAAGCATCGTTGTGGGAACACAGGAACTGGGCGACGCTGTTCTAGGCTCACGGCCTAGTTGGGAAGTACGAAATAACATGGAGTCGCCACCCGGTGTGAACCGGGACAAAGATTTAAGGCCGCACTCACCCCTCGCAAGGGAAGACCTCAAACCGTTGGGTTCAGAATGGTCCCTTACTTATGTCACTTGTGATAATATAATTTGTGCAATGAATCAACCAAGTCTACTCAATAATCATGCTCAAAGGTACTTAGATCTAACATGCTTTCATCCAAATAACTCCACGCAATGTAACACAACGAGCATATTGAACCATTAAATCAACATGTATAAATCATTATCCAAACACATCATAAAATAATGACATGCATAAGGAACAACCTAAATATGCTTTAACAAATAAATAACAAACTAAATTAAACCATGCTTTAAATAATAAATAGACGACCTATAAACTACAACATGCTCAAATACAAATTTGGATGAGACGAGGTATGTGTATCTTAAGTGGTACGTGGCGTTGTATCCCGAGTGCAGACCGCAATACCGTCCATTCGGAATCGGCTACAGAATTTACGTCCGGGTTTCCATCCGATATACCACAAAAGGGAACACATATCCCACCCATCCAACAATCACATCATGCCTCAAACGACTCTCATGCAATAATATTTTAAAATAAATAAAATAAAACGAAAGAAGATAAATAAAAAGGTGCCCTCAGGTCTAACCTCTTTTGTCGTCTCAAGAAAGGGCGTTACACGTCCGTTGGAAGGGTGAATGATCCGCAACTCTTTTGGTTCTCAAACTCAACGTCTTTCCTCGCTGTTTTGCTGTTAGGGCTGCTGTTTTTACTCTGTTTCGCTGCTGTCTTGCTGCTGTTTTCTGGTAACTATTTTTTGGTAATTAAGGGACTGTTTTGAGTGATTTTGAAGGTTATTTGGACTGGTTTGGACTGTAGTTTTGGAAGGGTTCCACGGGCAGTTTTTGTTACTGTTTTGGGCAGTTTTTGGGGACTGTTTTGTGCAATTTTTGGGTGTGTTTTCTGGACTATTTTCGGGATGATTCAAGGGCAGTTTTAAGGGCAGTGAAGGGCTGCTGTTTTTGTTGTATGTGGCTGGTGTGACTTTTTAAGGTGGCTAGGCTGCTACGTGAATTGAGGGTTTTATCGTGAAGTTGCTTGGCAGTTACGTGTGAATTGAAGGCAGGTGGCTGATGCGTTAAGGGGTTGAGTGGGGCTGCTTGTTGCGTGTAGAAGGGCTATTTCTGCAGGGGTTAGGCGAGAGATGGCTTATGTTGAGGGAGGCAGGTGTTGTGTTAAGCGCGAAGGGCTGGCAGTGGCTGATTTTTGTGCGTGAATGGGGCTGTTATTTGGCTGTCGGTGAAGGTTGCAGGCTGGTCGATGATCTTATGTGCATTCATGAGTGGATTTATTATTTGTTGGGTCGATGGCAGTTCGATTGGTCAAAGGGTTGTGAGAAGGTGTTGTTTAACGTTTTGGTCGAATGTGCTGCTTTGAAGTTGTATGCTCGGGTTCGTGGAGTTGCTGAACAGAGACAAGGGGGTAGCTTTGAGAGATTTGTTAAGGGTGTTTTATGATTTGTTTGGCTGAGAGAGAGTTAGCTGAATGGGAAGGTGGCGTGAAGGGCAAAGATATATGGCTATGGTGCGTGATTAATGTGTTGTGGCTAGTGTAAATGCGTGGAGGCTAAAGGTTGAAGCGGCAGCATGTGAGAGGGGCTGATTGAGTGAGACAGTGAGGGGCAGTTGGCTTTGTGTGCGTGTGTTTGAGTGGGCTCTTGGTGAGGGTTCGTTAGGTATTGATGCTTTGTTTTTGAAGTAGTTGGCTTGTTGGAGGGGGCAGATGGTGCAACGTGAAGGCTTTATGGCTTGAGGCAGGTGGTGCAGGGGGTTGGATGCGTGTTGATGTGTCGAGGGCTAATGCATGCAAGGATGAGGGGCAGGTGCTTATGCGGCTATGCTACGTTTTTTGAGAAGCTGCGTGGCTTTGTTAAAGGGTCAAGACGTGTATTCCTATGGGGCAGTTGAAGGTTTACGTTGTAAAGGGGTTAAGTACGTGTTTGAAAGGAGAATGAATAAGGTGATTAGGGTTTATTCTCTTTGTTGGTTGTTCGGCCGTGAAGTCTTAGCTTATTAGGGTTTTGTTTGAGTGTGCTGTGTTCTTCTGTGTAATTGGCGTGAAGGAGATGAGAGAGAGCTGAGCGTGGGGGCATGAGAGAGATGACAGAAGGCCGTCAGAGAGAGAGCCGTGTGTTAGATGGAGAAATGTTTAGGGTTTTCTTTTTTTTGTATTTTGCCGTGTCTTTTCGTCGGGAGAGAGAGGAGAGGGGCGTCAGAGAGAAAGATGTCTAGGGTTTGTTGTTGTTTATATAGTGAGAGGGTAGGGTTAGGGTTAAGGTTTCTGCATGGGCTTAAAAAGGAAAGAAATTAAATTAAAAGGGAGGGATTTATTTAATTTATTTAGGGAAATAATATCTTTAATTTTGGTGGGGAATTATTTAAATTAGGTGATTGATTTAATTTAATTGGTTATTTAATTTAGGAATCAATTTAGTTATTTTAATTTCATTTCAATTAGTTATTTAATTTAATTGGTTTTGGTTTCAATTTAATTAGATTTAATTTGGATTTAATTTGTGATATATATTTTAAATGTTTTAATTATTTTGGATTGGGCTTGGTGTGTTTTAAAACAGAGGTCCAACAAGCGAACCCGAAGAGAAACAAGCGAGTTAAATCCGTCCAAATGCTAATTTCCAACTTTCCCCTTCCGACGTCCGTTTCCCGCGGCTTTCAAAATCAAAGAGGTAGTGTCTCCATACGAGACTCATCATCGGGACTTACATGCAAAAATACAGTGCCTACAATCGTGGTAAATGATTTTAACCCCTCCAAATAGGGGACCTTTCATCGCACTTACTAAGCCCATGCACTTGATTGAATTATGCATACAAAGAATTAAAAAACAATAATATCAAACTTAGTATGCCCGATTGAACGTATCCTGCATTCAACCGAACACACATCAACCGGCGCGACAAAGCATCGTGGTAAAAGATTTTAACCCCTCAAAGTAGGGGACCTTTCATCGCACTTACTAAGCCCATGCGCTCGATTGAATCATGCATACAAAGAATTAAAAAATAATAATATCAAACTTAGTATGCCCGATTGAACGTATCTTGCATTCAACCGAACACACATCAACCGGCGCGGAAAAGCATCGTGGTAAAGGATTTTAACCCCTCCAAGTAGGGGGCCTTTCATCGCACTTACTAAGCCCATGCGCTCGATTGAATCACGCATACAAAAGTAACATGCATAATTCAAATGACGAAAAATAAATAAATCAAAGCAATATAAGACAAAAGAAAATGTCATTTACTCAAGCGGTACGTGGAGTTGTATCCCGAGTACAGATCATACTACCGTCCATTCGGAATCGGCTATGAAATTTATGTCCGGGTTTCCATCCGATATACCGCGAGTGTTGACACATCTTTCGTTTTATTCCAAAGCCACAACATACCATATCTCATAATCCATGCATATTTATCTACTAAAGGGCCACAACATGCATTTCAACATAACAATCATGCAAGCAATATTCAATAAATAATACAATTAAAACAGAAAATGAATGTGGAAAATACCCTCAGGTCTAACCTTTTATGTCGACTTTTGAACTCGCGTTTCACGGCCGTCGGAAGGGCTATCACACCGCTACTTCTCCGGTTCACTGGTTTAGCGTCTTGTCTCACTGTTTTGCTGTTTTGCTTGCTGTTTGGCCTCCGTTTTGCTGTTGTTTGGCCTCCACTTTGCTACTGTTTCATCTGTATTTCTGCTTGCTGTTCAGGTCACTGTTTTGGTGTTTTAATGGACTATTTTGGGTGTTTTTTGAAGGCTTTAAGTGCAGTTTTTTGAGTTACTGTTTTAAGGATTAAAAGTACAGTTTTTTAGTTACTGGTTTAGGTGATTTATGGGCTGTTTTGGGGTATTTTTGCTGCTATTTTAAGGTGATTTTGGGCTACTATTTTAAGGTCGTTTTGCTGCTGTTTTGGGCGTGTATGGCTGCTGTTTTGAAGTGTGATTTTCGGTGATTAGGGGAAGGAGATGAAGATAATTTTTGTGTTATTTCTTTGTAGTATGTGTGTGGGACACAGAAACTGGGCGACACATGCTGTTCCAGGCTCGCGGCCCGATCGGGAGTACGGAGTAGCCACATGGGACTAAACCGGAGAATAATGGAGTCGCCACCCGGTGTGAACCGGGAAAATGAGATTTAAGGCCGCACTCACCCCTCGCAAGGGAAGACCTCAAACCGTTGGGTTCAGAATGGTCCCTTACTTATGTCACTTGTAATGAAAGGATTTGTGTAATAATTTAATCAAGCTTAAGTAACACTTATTTCCAAGAGTATCATGCTTCCAAGTTCACATGCACAAAAATAAAACTTACACCTAAATTTGCATATATTTCAAATCTAAGATTGCATGCTTGAAAGTACATCAAAGTAGCAACGAACATACAACTTCATTGGCATATTGTATTCATGGAAACACAAGCACACACGAACCACACAAACACACATAAAGGCGAATCAAATGATGGCGAACATGTGATTTCATAGACATATCATAAACAAATAGCTATTACATGTCCATGCACAAATAAAAGAGTCAACTAAGTATATAATGCAAAAAGACACTTAAGGATGCAATTAGCCATTAAAGTGAGCATGCTATGACGTGGTGCAAAAGAAGATAACTAATATGGACATAAACACACATGTGAGCACTTTTCCAAGTGGTACGTGGAATTGTATCCCAAGTACAGACCGCACTACCATCCATTCGAAATCGGCTACAGAATTTATGTCTGGGTTTCCATCCGATATACCACGAGAAATAATACTCAAATGATATCACGACATGGATATATGAATTGTAATACGTTAAACACATTGTACTCATACATGTGAGGAATACAGATGAATGATACCTACACAATCTTGCGTAACACAGAGAAGCAATCAGATTCATCATACGAAGGGATAGCTACTAGGAACAATTATGTATGAAATCTGATGAAAAGGACTCAGTTCAGTGGGTGCGCGTTCGCGTAGCGTTCGAGAACGCGTTCGAACGGTAAACAGAAGGTTCGCATTCGTATAGCGTTTGAGAACGCGTTCGAATGGAGCCAGACCTGATGCATGAAACACTAAAAAATGCGTGCGCGTTCGCGTAGCGTTTGAGAACGCGTTCGAACGATAAACAGAAGGTTCACGTTCGTGTGGCGTTCGAGAACGCGTACGAATGGAACCAGACCTGATGCATGATGAAACTAAGAAAATGCGTGCGCGTTCGCGTAGCGTTTGAGAACGCGTTCGAACGGAACCAGACCTGATACATGCAACACATTCACAGACAAATAAATCCACAATATGGGACCTCACATATCCGATTGAACTCATCTCGCATCCAATCGAGTATACGCCAATCGGCGCGGCAAAACATCGTGGTAAATGATTTTAACCCCTCCAAATATGAGACCTTTCATCGCACTTACTAAGCCCATGCGCTCAATTGAATCATGCATACAAAGAATTAAAAACAATAATATCAAACTTAGTATGCTCGATTGAACATATCTTGCATTCAACCGAACACACATCAACCGGTGCGGCAAAGCATAGTGGTAAGAGATTTTAACCCCTCCAAATAGGGGACCTTTCATCGCACTTACTAAGCCCATGCGCTCGATTGAATCATGCATACAAAGAATTAAAAAACAATAATATCAAACTTAGTATGCCCGATTGAACGTATCTTGCATTCAACCGAACACACATCAACCGGCGCGGAAAAGCATCGTGGTAAAGGATTTTAACCCCTCCAAGTAGGGGACCTTTCATCACACTTACTAAGCCCATGCGCTCGATTGAATCACGCATACAAAAGTAACATGCAGAATTCAAATGACGAAAAATAAATAAATCAAAGCAATATAAGACAAAAGAAAGTGTCATTTACTAAAGCGGTACGTGTAGTTGTATCCCGAGTACAGATCATACTACCGTCCATTCGGAATCGGCTATGAAATTTATGTCCGGATTTCCATCCGATATACTGCGAGAGTTGACACATCTTTCGTTTTATTCTAAAGCCACAACATACCATATCTCATAATCTATGCATATTTATCTACTCAAGGGCCACAACATGCATTTCAACATAACAATCATGCAAGCAATATTCAATAGATAATACAAATAAAACAGAAAATGAATGTGGAAAATACCCTCAGGTCTAACCTTTTATGTTGACTTTCGAACTCGCATTTCACGGCCGTCGGAAGAGCTATCACACCGCTACTTCTCCGGTTCACTGGTTTAGCATCTTGGCTCACTGTTTTGCTGTTTTGCTTGCTGTTTGGCCTCCGTTTTACTGTTGTTTGGCCTCCACTTTGCTACTGTTTCCTCTGTATTTCTGTTTGCTGTTCAGGTAACTGTTTTGGTGTTTTAATGGACTGTTTTGGGTGTTTTTTGAAGGCTTTAAGTGCAGTTTTTTTAGTTAATGTTTTAAGGATTAAAAGTACAGTTTTTTAGTTAATGGTTTAGGTGATTTAGGGGATGTTTTGGGGTATTTTTGCTGCTGTTTTAAGGTGATTTCAGGCTACTGTTTTAAGGTCGTTTTGCTGCTGTTTTGGGCGTGTATGACTGCTGTTTTGAAGTATGATTTTCGGTGATTAGGGGAAGGAGATGAAGATAATTTTTGTGTTATTTCTTTGTAGTATGTGTAAACTTGAGAGAATGGAGAGTGGACATGATTTTTGGCTTCTTTTGCTTGTGAAAAACGTGGACTAGCGAGAGAGCGGGAGAGTCTTTGGGTGGTGGTTATTTATATAGAGAATGACTAGGGCTTCACCTTGTCTCACAAGGAATACGATTTTGGTTTCTAATTTAGGCTTCTCAAGAATGGCATACACAAGATTGAGGGGGGACCAAATATTATAAATTAGGAAGTTACAAGATTAGATTGGTGTTGATTAGGAAGTCAAATATTTTAGATTGGTAAATATAATATTTAGTTAGGAATGATTATATTTGATTAGTTTATATTAGGCATATACTTATTTTATGTTTGGTAAATATTTTACTTATTTTGGTAGGTGATTATTTAGATTTTATTTGTTTTATTTAATTTGGTATATGACTTAATTAATTATTTTATTTAATTACATTATCTAATTAATATTTAACTTAATATTTGATTTAATTTGGGTGTGTTTTAAGTGGGCTTGGGCTAGGCTAGGGTGTATGTGGGCTAAATGGGCTCGGGTCATGAGGCTAACAGCAAAACCAGAAATACCGATACCGTTCGAACGCCAATTCGAACGCGACACGAACGCCCGCAATCTGCCTGACGTTCGAACGCGTTTAAGAACGCAGCACGAACGGAAACAGTGAACATGTGAAATGATTTTGATAGCATACTCATCCTGAATTTCCCCTTCCGATACCGTTTCTCGCGACTTCCGTGACTTAAAAGGTAGTGCCTCCAACTGAGACTCATCATCGGGTTTCACATGCAAAAATGCAATGCCTACAATGTGTGAACTTGAGAGAATGGAGAGTGGACATGATTTTTGGCTTCTTTTGCTTGTGAAAAACGTGGACTAGAGAGAGAAGGAGAGGCTTTGGGTGGTGGTTGTTTATATAGAGAATGGCTAGGGCTTCACCTTGTCTCACAAGGAATAGGATTTTGGTTTCTAATTTAGGCTTCTCAAGAATGGCATACACAAGATTGAGGGGGGACAAAATATTATAAATTAGGAAGTTACAAGATTAGATTGGTGTTGATTAGGAAGTCAAATATTTTAGATTGGTAAATATATTATTTAGTTAGGAATGATTATATTTGATTAGTTTATATTAGGCATATACTTATTTTATGTTTGGTAAATATTTTATTTATTTTGGTAGGTGATTATTTAGATTTTATTTGTTTTATTTAATTTGGTATATGACTTAATTAATTATTTTATTTAATTACATTATCTAATTAATATTTAACTTAATATTTGATTTAATTTGGGTGTGTTTTAAGTGGGCTTGGGCTAGGCTAGGGTGCATGTGGGCTAAATGGGCTCGGGTCATGAGGCTAACAGCAAAACCAGAAATACCGATATCGTTCGAACGCCAATTCGAACGCGACACGAACGCCCGCAATCTGCCTGACGTTCGAACGCGTTTAAGAACGCAGGACGAACGGAAACAGTGAACACGTGAAACGACTTTGATAGCATACTCATCCTGAATTTCCCCTTCCGATACCGTTTCTCGCGACTTCCGTGACTTAAAAGGTAGTGCCTCCAACTGAGACTCATCATCGGGTTTCACATGCAAAAATGCAATGCCTACAATGTGTATTTTTTTCATACAGGCTTCATCCATAATTTGGGGGTGACAGAGAATGAACAATTTAGAATTGGACATTGAATTTGAAGAGGATGAGGGTGTAGATGTTCACATTAATGAAATTGATATCTTGAAGATGTACAGATAATTATAGTTTTGATATATAATTTTGATGTAATCCACATTCTCTTAAATCAATTCACCAGACTTTATATGTTATGTTTGTTTGTTAATTCAAATGTTAGTTTTGATACCATAACGAGTGGCTTGGTTCTAAGTAAGTTCAAATTATGCTCAATTTATTGTCAAAGTATGCTCAATAAAAACTTCTACAATCAAATAACATATTATACATTGGCAAAAATATATGTGCTGCTTGAACCATTATACATTGTCGGGATTTCTCCTTAAATAAAATAACATATTATAAAAATGATACATAATAACGGGAAAATAATTATTTCTGCTGCATATTTTTGAATGAGACTAATCTCTCGATTTCGTAGTTCAACCCTCAACTTCCGAATTTCAGCTAGTAAAATATCATTATTAGTGTCGTTGCCTTTTCAATCTTCCGCCCATTGATTATCGTCATTTCAGTCAAAGGCTAGACAATCCTTGCATTTCCAAAACTTTTGATTTGGATTCCGCGATGTACTAGAAGTCCATAACTTTTGGTAACCGTTGGGGCATTTGCGGCAACGTCGTCGTTCTACTGAATTTGCACTTGTGCTAGATGACATTATAATTACAAATCAACTGCAAACTGCATCATAACATAAACTTTAGGTAAGAATAAGACAGAACATATTCAACCTACACAGCCATTCACAACATATCCATTATAAAATGCTGATAAGAAAATGCATCTTACATGCTATTGGGATGAAGAGCCACAATTAAATGGTCTTATTATAATTGTTATAACTCAATGATGAAAAGAATGGTAAAAATATAATATCAGCTTCACTAGAATTGTGCACTCTTATTGCACCACAAACACTCGGGTTGTTAGAAAGCTCTGAAGCAAGGAGATCCAAAGTAAGCCAATATTCAATGATGTGCTGCATGTTAAATCCACCAGGATAGCTAGGTATTCTAGTTCTAATATCAGGCCAAACACTACCCAATTGTGCTTTCCAACCTAAAGCTCAAAGTGAAACTCAGGAGGTAAATCATACATATAAACCTTAAGAACTCCCTTTTTTATCTTTACTGCACTTCACATCATCATTCTTTTAAGGTAATTCTTCTTCTTATACACTATTCTTAACATGATTTTGACTCTTGGATTTTGGGACTACCATTATCAATTTCAGAAAGGGGCACAAAATTGGACAATAAACTATGATCAATGAAATGAGAACCGGCAGTGGAACGCAATATAAAGAACCAAGATAAAGAGAACATAATTGATATGATTGTGAGCAAGAAAAACAAAAACTTTCGAGAAATAAAGCCATAGGAACATGCATTCCTCTCACCCATTGCAACACTAATCCGAGAAAATAAGCAATAGTTTCTACTGAACTTAAAAATGGTAATTAAACTTAAAAATATTTAATTATATATATATATATATTTAACAATGCCACCAATGGTTTCAAACAATAGCCATTTCTAATCTTGCTATGATTCTAACAGGATGCCCACGAATGTCAAGTCCCCATTCACTATTCGTCGATCAACATTATCAAGAACAATAACAACAAGACCAAACCCAGATGAAACCTAATCCAATCTCACCAACCCACCAACAAAAATGCCACTAAGGACAAGAGAACCAATCAAGCAAAATAAGAAAATGAGGGCAGAGGAAATCACTAAACCTTTGCTTGCCGATGAATTGAAGAGATGAAGCCGACTGATTGAAAAGCTGAAGGCGACGATGATTTGGTGAGAGGATTAGTTAGTAAACGCAAGTCAGAAATTATGGATTGGTATTTCTATTTTTGCAGTCGTGTTTGGTTGCAAGTTTAAGGGAATTATTGGCTGACTCTCACTTACTCAAAACGCAGTGTCGTTTTGGAAATTTGTGAGTAATTTAGTTAGTCAGTCTATCATTTCTCTTGTTTTAATTTACCAAATCTGCTTAAATATTTACCAAATCCTACCAACTACAAGCGGATTTTTGTGAATTTGCAGGCGAAATTACCATATATAGTTCCAATGAATAAGAAGTTTGCCATATACAAGAAAACAAAAAGGGAAGAACAAGAGAAATTAAGAAGAATATGTTTGTGTGTTGAAGGTAATGGATTTTGAGGGGTCCAATGTGTTCCAATGAAGGGGGAAAATTCAAGTAAAAAAGGCATGATACGTGTCGGAGGATATTTTTTTGAAAACGTTGGAAATCTCACTATCAAACTATGTGATTTGGATTTAAGCGGAGTAGATAAAACATCTGATTGCTCCAGATTCTTACAAAAAATACAACCTATGGACCTGAACCCATGATATGGCAATCAAGTCCTAAATATGTCGAAGGATATGTACAATATTATTCTTTAATACCTTAAAAAAATATGTTGAAGGCACTGGAGTATAATTGATTTATGGATTAATTAGAAACTCAATGTAACAATATCGTAATTGATATAAACAAAAGTGATTGACTGTTATATGAATATATAGATTTTGTAATGCTTTTATCAATTATGCTAAATTGTGGATTAATTACCCGCATTATAACATGAGCAATGTTATCCACTATATTATTACTCTAATTATGAATATATATAGTTAGCATTAAATATGTAATTATGAATTGGGGAGAGAGAAAATTTATAAATTATAATGAGGAATGGTGAAGTTAGATGAGAGAAGTGTGTGTTGGTAATGACAAATAGAGGTGACGACATTTCATGTGCTTTGTGGTTTTTATGTTGTATTTTTATTTATTATGATGTGGTGCCGTGGGTATGTTGGCTTGTTTGACAACCAAAATTACAAGGGCAATAACTATGTGAACTAGGTCTGGTCACCGATTCGGTTCAATTCGGAATCGAATCGAAATTCGGTTCGGTTCTGATTCCACGAGAATATAATCGGAAATCGAAATTGAACCGGACGGTTCCGGTTCAATTTATTTAAAAAAAAAAAAAATTTAAAAAATGAAAATTAAATTTTAAAGAAATTTGTAATTTGATATTATTATCAAATAAATTTTATTAAAAAAATTATTTATTTAAATTTTATTAAATTAAATTAAAAATAAAATAAAAACTTATTTTTATTTGAATTTTAATAGTGGAATTGTCCGGTTCCAGCGATTCGGTTAGGGTGTGAATCCTAATTGAACCGTACGGAATCGGTTCCGAATCAAAACTGTGTCCGGGTCTAATATGAACTGGTGAAGCCCTTGCCAAATCCCAAGTTACCAAAAGAAAAAAATAATAATAATAACAATCATTACTATTTGTTTACGATATTTGTGGGGTTTTATTTCTTTTTATCATGAACAAGATACTGATCAATAATAATAACGTATTTGGTAGGAAAATGGTGTAGTGTCTAATGCCTAAGTCTAGGTCTTTTAGGCGGCGTTTGAACGGATGGATTAGGTGGCGGTGGTAGTTTTATCTTTTATTCAAAAAAAAAATTGGTTAGGTTTACAAATTTGGGTTAAATTAAGGATAGGTTAGGATTTTTCAGATTATGATATTTTAATTTTAATTAAGGTTAAAATTTTGAAATTTAGATTCAATTAGGGTTATAGTAAGGGTTTCATGCCACTGTCGGTGGCGGCTCCAACAACAACTATCGAACGCTTCAATTAGGGGTGGGCAACCTCGAGTACGGACCAAAATTAGAAAATTCGGATATTGAGATTTTATTCCTAATGATTGTCGAAAATGTTTCCATGTCCCGTCAGTAGTCGGTAAATTTTTTTAAAAAAAAATACTAATGACCATGTCCACTAAACAACTTTTCCTTTCCTCAAATATTTTTTGTTTTGTTTAGAATGCTCCAAAATCACACAAATGAATAATCAACCAGAATCTTGAACACATAATAACATGGTATCTTTAGGCAACAAGGTATCTGGTATCCTCAGAATAATCCAACTCAAAAAACAGTGGAAGCGATGAAAAAATTAAACATATGTTGATTGAAATTAAGAGCCTATCTACTGTTAAATAATTGAAACATTATAATTATTAACATATTATTGATACCTCATAAAGCAGAATGCGCAATGGAAGCTCAGCAGGACAATGTCTGTAGGCTCAACTTTGTTCTCTCTGCTGAATTCACACTCCATCAATGAGGATCAGTTTTACCAAGCTCAACAGTCCCAGATCATCCACTGCATTAAAGTTCATCAAATTAAATTTAAACCATGACCAAATTGAATTTGACGGCGGGATTTCCCACGTTTAAAAAAAAAAAAGGAGTGCTTCCCATCCCCATTTCCAGTTCCTGAAGGATGCATGAGAGCAGTATTTTGTCTATGTGTGAATTTGCATTTGTTTTGTTTATGGAGAAGATAAAAGGGTTAATTAGATGAGGGAAGTACTTAATATCAGCGAATTAATGGGTTTTTGTAGAATAATAATATGAATTAACATATCTCCAAATTGAAAAAGAAATGAATTAACTTGGACACTAAGCTTCCATTCTTTTAAAATATCATAGGGCAACAACTTGGCAATAATTATTGGCTAGATTGAATGAGGTTGTTATTTTTTAAGCACTTGATGCATTTCTGAAAAAATGGATTTGTCATTGATGCGGTGTATTCTACTGGAAAATTTCCATGGACTTAAAATCTGCTTAACATCATATTGTTTGATATTTTATTTGAAATGACTTGCATTGAAGATTTTGTTTTTGTTTTTGGTTAATATGTTGAGGGCCTTTTATTAATTGTGTAAATTACATAATAACATACACTAACATCGGCTGCTAAATTTGATAATTTTACAGTGAACACAGTTATGCAAATTGAATATGATTTTTTTTTGAAATGAAATTTATTCATATATAAAATATTACAAGGATATAATTATACGGTCATAATAATTTGAATATAATTTTAGGAGACCGAGACCCTAAGATTCAAGTTAAGATAAACCTAACAAATAAAAATAATTTATATATTATGTGTTTCCTGTAATATGTAGGGGTACATATTCACATCTAAAACTATCTAAAACTACTTAGATATAGGAGAAATTACGAGATTGACATGTCCTCACCTCAGCCTCAGTGCAAAGTCGAGTCGGTGACTATATACTTCTAACTAAAAGTGAAATAACATGATATATATATATTGTACCTAAAACTTTTACAACAACATACAATTAATTAATACATAACAAATAATAGTTATATCGGAAAGTACTATAGAACTCCAATCTTCGCCCGCAAAATCAAATCTACCCATTTTGCCTGTATCAAATCATTTATATGTTGAAGAAAAAATTATTATTCCTGCAAGAAACAGAAAAACATAAAAACCAACACAAATTTTGGAAATCTACCACTATAAAAGGTGGATAATAGATCAAACAAATCTGTGAAACAAAACCCACAAAAACCAAACAAAAAAGAGAGGCTATTGGAGGACCATCGGCAGCCTAAGAAAGAAACAAAACGGGAAAAACAAGAGAAACAAAAGATGGAGAAGAAAACTCAAAAAAGTCAGATCGGCTCTGAAAAAGAAAACAAGGTAGGGTTTGGTTCTTTCTAGAGAAGGGGGGTTTTTTTTTTTGTGATCTCTTTTTCTCTTCTTTGGTCGAGAAGTGTTAAATAAATTTCCCTTCCCAATTGAATATGAAGTTAAACATTCAATTAAAACTAAAAAAGTGTGTATTAAAATTATAATACAAAATGACATAAAAAAATATAAATAAATTATCCAATACACACACATATACATTCATTCATATTTCATAAACAACTTGGGATTCATTTATAAATAACTTTCAAAGTTTCAAGCCCCATTTTAACTCAAGTACTTCATCTGAACATGCTACGCTGGATTATTAAACATCAGCTGAAGTATTTTCTGTAATGATTTAAATGAAAGGGAAAAAAAAATTGAATAGCCTATAGATGCTGACACTTCAATAGTTCATCAGACTTAATTGTTACAAGGTAAAGGGGAAAAAAAATGTAAACATCACTTAATGCTACAAAATAAAATTGTTTACTGCTTCACTACTCGGGACATGCTTTCCTAATCCCTCGAGCTGCAGAGAATATAAAGAGAAACAGGCAAAGTACAAGCCGTATATTTTCTATTCAGTATCCCTGAGGCTTTCGCTTGTCAGCCACATCTTCTTCTGGACAACAAACACAACTTCGTCTCCATCCTGATCCGAATCTGAACTGGCATCGGCTATGGTGGCAACTGCTTCCCAGTGTAAAGCAGTTAGATACTTCTTTACGAAGTCTACCACTGATTGTTTGTCCCTGATGATAATGAAACCAGTAGGCCTGAGCATGCGATCCATCTCAAGCAGCAGGTCCTCACCACTGCAGCCTTTTCTCTCAACATCGGATAAGACAGACCAAGCATGGAGTAAATCATATGTCCGGGGGTATGTTGAATAAGCTTCACACCTGAGAAAAACAATTTATCCAATGAATATAAGAAACTTTACCATGCCCAAGTTCAATCTGAGTTTCGATATTTCCACCCAACTTTTGGATGAAGATTTCTATGAGAGCTAAAAGGTGAAAGACAGATGAATTAGTATCACCATTAATCTAAATTCAGTCAAACAGGCCTACTAGTCAAGTTGAAAACATATCTGACCAAACCTAGCTTGAATTGGAAGTCTATTACAACAAATGAATCTACATTTTCCCCCTGAACATAGCAAAGGCTCAAAAGTTTTCTTTTCCCAGGCCAGGGTAAAAAAGAATAAGAACTCTCGTCTGAAAAAGCCAATACCCAGCTATATTATAATCAATTGTGCATACCAGTTATGAATACTGCCAATCAGGCCTCTGTCATATATCAGCTTCAGAGTGTTCGGTCCATCCTCGGGGACGACATTCATCACCCAAACATCTTTCTCCTTTAGAGCAGCAGCAAATGACCCCAAGTTTGCTTTCATGTCCATCAAGTTCCTGAGAGAATTGGATTGAATCTTTGGACTCAAGAGATTCCAATAACTATCCACTCTATTTCGCCACATTTCCTGCATCACACCAGCAATATTTAAGCACAGGCAGACTATAGCAAAATCACACAGATGGAAGAAGCTGCATTTAATTACCGTATCCTTTTCAAACATTTCACTTGAATAACCAAAATCAGCAAGTCGAGGAGGAGGGGCAGTCAATCTAGCTGGCCAAGGAGCCAATCCACTCCCCCTGGCTTTCTGGTCATCTGTCAGAAACCAACAAGATTATTAGTCAGCATATAATCCTTAGCTCAAAACATTACGACTTAATTGGAACTCAGTGTTTTGTTTCAAAAGAGGCAATCAATAATGAAAATGAAGAGATAGAGAAAAAAGCAACAGGAAAAAAAGGACACTCACGGTCAGAGTATGGTGTAATGCAAGCTTCCATTGAGACACCATATACTGCATCAGGATCATCATCAGAGCGGCAAAGAGGAGGAAGAGTACCGGGTGCTCTTGCCATATAGCAGTCATTATTTAGAGGTTTTTGCCAAACGACAGTTTGGTTCCTCTTTGCAGCTATTCTCCAACACATGCGTTCGACAAGGGCACTCATCTCTTTCCAGATCTTCAGATCCTCTTCATCTTGTGCATAAGCTTCAGGAGAAGAGTAGGCAAAATAGCCTCCTGGTCGGAGTAACCTATCTAGCTCGAGAAGAAGAATCCCATCCCTTTGAAGCCAATCTATCCTACAACGAGAGCAGTGAGCAAATTCAAAGGATCTGCTGGGGTAAGGGAGCCTCTTAGTTCCCAGAACACCGAGATATGCAGGAATTCCTCTTTCTAGGGCAAATTGGATTTGGTTTTGATGCACATCATTTGGCGCCAAGGACATTGCTACGACATCAGATGAAAGAAGATAACCTCCAAAACTAGCAACCCCACATCCAACATCAAGAACTGTCCGTAACCTTCCTTCATTGTTTATCTTATTATTGGAAAAGTTGAGCATCTGCCAATTTAAACCAGAAACATATTTTGTGTTTCATTTATGCAGCAGAAGAAATTTTAAAAAGATCCGTAGAAACAAAAAACCAGAAATTTCATAACAGTAGTAAACAAAATGAAAAAAAGAATGCAAACCACAAAAACGAGATGCAAAAAGATAGAAAAAGCCCACGACTCCGACCATTGATTCAAGCAGTTTGTAAAAAGGAATTTAAGAGGGGGGATTTTTTTTTGCCTTTTCTTTTCAGTATCAGTCAATAGGGCAGCAGGCTTACATTAGCAATTGAAGCAATGTACTTAGCAGCTCCATAGTGGAAATGAGTGCCTCCTCCAGGGAATATAATCTTTTCACCTTTGACAACCATCCAATTCTGATCAGACTTCTCATGTGCAAGGTGAGTATGAGGTATGTTTGCTTTCCAAACTTCATCTCTACTTTTTGGCCACTTAATCGGGACCTGCATCACCACATCAACAAGAAACAGTTGATAATAAGTAAAACCTTATTCTTTATTTACCACAACAAAGAAATGCATACCGAATCTCATCACAATATGACAACCATAACGCGATTCTTTTTAGACAAATGTCAATGCATTCTCATAAGTATATTCTCACCTTGTACCCAGCTGGAGGAGGAATTAAGCAATTAAACCGCCTCTCAGGAGGAGGACAATGACGTTCATAATGCTCCATCAAAGACAAGTCCAGCTTCAATCTCATTTGATATATGAGATTCCTGTCTAAGCAGGGAATTAATTCCGAATGCCGATCATCACAGACCTTCAAATAAATAGCACACAAACAAAACCATCACTAAAAAAATCAAATCGAAGTAGGAAAACCTTACAAGCTGAAAGAAATATGGATATAGAGATCATAGAGAAGCAAGAAAGAAAAACAAGAGAGAGTACTGATGAGCATAGCAGTATAAACTTACAGGGAAACTCTTTGGTATAACATCATCCTCAACCTCTTCAAATTTTGAAGTTTCGTCTTGCTTGCCATCATTATCGTCATCCCCACCCAAGTAAGATGAACCAAGTTTTCTCAATGATTTTCCATATTCTAAAGCTGATGAACTGCGGTTTGAAGATCCATAATATGCATATAGAAAACCAAGAAAGATGGCGACAACAAACACAGAGGTAATTAAACGCTTCTTTTGGCCTCCATCAGGTCTTCCCCTCATCTTTTATTTAGATTGAAATCTTCAAGCAGTATCTTCAATTTTACTCGGAGCACTAAGAGATCACAATGCAGATCTCATTCACTAAAATTACTGAGGTACGGATTCAATATCCAAATAGAACTGTTCTTTTACCACCTCAAGATAAAACTTGAATATCTAGCACGAGACAGACCGACCGACCAACCTGTAATGCAAAAAAGTTAGCTGAAGAATTGCAACTTTTATCAATAAATTATTGAAGTGCAACACATCACATCCAAGTTCTTTATATTCTCAAAATCAACTAAGTAGCATACCCAAAACCAATGAACAATGAAAAGCTTAATGCAAAATTAGGGACCCCAGGGGAAAATGAATATTGGATCCTAACAATCAAGCTTTAGAAAGATAAGATACATTCAACAACCATGCTACAACTGATTTCAAATCTAACTACTTACAACGATGGAAAATGGCTCTAATAATGAAATATCAAGCCCAAAAGAATGGAAAAAAAGGTATAAATTAATAAGCATGCCCAATGCCAATCAATCATTAAACATTAGTTTTATATAAGATATAAAAATAAAAATACAACCAAAAGCAAGAAGCAAGCTTGTATCACAAGAAATGGATCCATGTTCCTAGTAAAAACAATTAAAATCACATTATATAATAAAAGAAAAAACAATAATGATCAATAATGTGAAGCACTGCAATTGACAAGCTAATCAACAACCAAGCAATGAATAAGATTGGATCCAAAATATTGACAAAAAAATGAAACTTGGAAGAACTATCTCCAATTAAACAAGAAAATGACAGCTTTGGAACTCACTCAATGAACTAAAATCTCACAGATCTATATCAAAATTAAATCAAGAAACCACAAACTTCATACATTCAATAAGAATCAAGCACTTAGAAAATAAATTCAATTACAAATCAAACTTAAACTCAAGAAATAACTTCAACCCAGATCAAAACCAGAAAAAACAATCCAACCCAAATCAGATCCCAGTAAAGATTCAATCTTTAAACCAAAACCCATAAACCAAACTCAACAAAAAATAATAATAAATAAAAGGAGCAAAAGAGCTTACTGGGTATCAAAATTTCAACGAAATAACGCAATGTGTACGGGAGATCTGACAGAGAACGCAAGCTGCAGCTCTCTACAAGAAGAGATATAGAGAGAGTGAGCGGACTAGATCTCAGAGTTATTATGCTTTTTTTTGTTTTGTGCGTTATATCATCTGGACAGAAAGAGACAGCCAGCCAGACACGCGCTTCTAATGAGTAAGCGCGTGCTTTTTCATTTTGAATGCTGTGCGCGTAGACAAAGACACTGTTACTGTTACGTCGTTAAAAGTCCGAGATCTATCTGCAACTTTCTTTTTCAATTCAATTAATGAAGAATCGACATTGGATGGGAGTCTTTTGTTTACTTTTTTGGTAAAATTGCAGTACATTCCGCTATTCAGATCTATCCGGTGTGTGAGTGATGATGATAATTGATGTATTTTTATTTTTTATTTTTTTTTATTTTTGTTAATAAATATTACATATTTTTTATCTATTCGTTTAATTTTTTTAATTCATTTTAATTTAATTAATACTACTTATGTATAAAAAAAAATATTTTAAACAATATAATTTTTTTATTATTTTCGAAATTTAAAAAAAAAAAAAAACCAAAAATTTAAATTTGTGTTGATTTTGATTCTGATTTCGATTTTATATTTTCTTTATTAAAATTTTTTTATCTTATTTAATTTCGTAAATCAGTATCCATATCTACTTTTACTTTTTTTTAAAAAAAAAAAATTTTATTAAAAGTTGTGTTGATTTTTATTCTGATTCTGATTTTAAATTTTATTTATTAAAAGTTTTTTGTCTTATTTAATTTCGTAAATCAGTATCCATATCTACTTTTTTTTTTAAACGGATGGGCTGACAATCTATTACACTTACTGCATTTTTTCCAGTCGCCGGCACCAGAGGTACATTGGATGGACTCAATGAGTTTAGGAATTGTCATCGCTTCGAGGTACAATATTGTACTGCATACAATTGCTGAGAATGTTTGGAGTTGTTTTACTCACTTGCCATTAAGGTCCCCTGCAGTTCCAGAGCAAGAGCGTCAAGAAATAGCTATTGCTCATGTTGGCAGACACTTTGTGCAAGTTTTTTTACACCCTCATTACCCTGTACCACCCATCCCAATGTGGTGGTGGGAACATTCATCGTATGAAGCTAAAGAATGAGCCACTCGTTATATGATTCGTAATCAATTATGGTACGAAGTATTGGGTATATCACCAAGTGCGCCAGGAGGAGACTTTGGAGGCAACATAGGTTAGAATTTATGTTTTTTTATTTTTAAGTGTAACTTTTTATGTTGTTATTTGTACTATTTTCAAATAAATATTAAGAATATTTTTATAATAATTAAATTATAAAATATATTTAAAAAAAAAATTAAAAGAAAAAAAAAGAGGGGCGAATTGCTGCAGCCAAAGCCCTTTTTTTTTTTTTAAATTAATCAAAATATATATAAATATAAATATTAGTATAGATATATATGTATATATGTATATATCAATAAATAAAAAAATTAATATATATGGTTTATTTGAAAATTGAAAATAGAATTTTGGTGAAAGGAAGAGGGTAAATAGGGAATTTTAGGAGAGACACAAAAGGTAAATGTGTAAGAGGGAGGGGGAAGATAAGCCCTCTTTTTTATAAGATTTTATATGATTTGATGGTGTGATTTTCATGATAATAAATTAGTTATTATTATTATTTGTTACTTTATTTGTTTTGAATAATTTCAATTTTTTTTTTTGTAAATTCATTTTGTTGTTAATTCTTTGTCGGTTGCCTGTGGATAAAGAATAATTTAGTCATGGGTGATTAAGGTAAATGGGGGGAGATTATTTTTTGAATTAATGAAATAAAATAATTAATAGAAAGAATTAATGAATAGGCAGACTGACAGAAAAGGTTATGGGGGATTTGGAAAGACACGTGCCCTTCCCCTCTTTTTCAGCGAAAATGCAAATTAGAATTGGGTAATTCCCAGTAAAGTCCTTTTAGTTTGCCGAAAAACCAAAAAATATTGTAGTTTTTGAAACTCATCGTATAAATCCTTCTCTCTCTCTTTCTTTCTTTTTTTTTTCAAATAGATCCATGTGGTTAATGGATGGCATGAAAAATCAAATCTCAATTAAGTTGAGGTCAAAATTTTCATCTTTAATCCAAATTTTTGTATACAAAATTCGAATTTTACTCAGAATTTAAGATCTTATACCGTTCTAGTAGAGATTCGGATCAATATTTTTCGACTTATTTCAAAAACTAATCTCAAATATATAATTGGGATGAGACCGTGATTGACAAATCTTAATATGTCTCGACCAACTACCATCTTTTTCTTAGCGTTACGACGTAAAGACAAAACTGACCAGTTATATTAAAAGTTTCAAAGTAGAAATTAAAGTTATTCATGAGGGCACATTGATCAAACTCAGGGGTATCACATATTTTGGGTATGTGACCGTTGGATCAATTTCAAATTTAGGGAAAAATGAAAAAAAAATGGTTTGCGTATGGGTATTATAGTAGTCTCTCTCACACACACACATATATTTCATGCCCATCCATCTTAATATTTTTGCTTGTTATTCGAGTTGTATAAGCGCTTTGATATATTTCAAATGTATTTTACAGGTTAAAATAATATAAAGACTCAACGGATTCAATAAAAATGACAAAATGCGGAGAAAATCGGACCTTATTTTGGAGTGAAAATGTGTGTCTCGACGCATAGACAAAAGCCTAATTCGACCCTGATTTTGATTTTTTTAATTATGAAATACCCCCATGACCTCTTATATAAGTATAAGTTTCTCTTAAAACCTAAGAAAAGTCTCGTAACATAATTTTGGAGTCTCATAGCATGGAAGAATGCGCAAAGCAAGGCAATGACGAGTGCTTTAACTGAAGCTAGAGTTTGAAGGTGAAGGCTATAACGAGAGTTCTTTCTTATATTTTATCTCCATTTTATCTTTTATGAATTCATGTTTTGTATCTATAATGATTAACATATGTTTATTGATTATAATGAGTAGCTAAATCATTATTTTAGGGTTGTAATGTATCTCAAACATGATATTTAATTGAATTGCATCATTTTATTCTGTTGGGGTTTGTTATTTATTATTTTATGTGCTTTAATGCATATTTTATTTGTCTCGTCAACTAGACCCGCCCAAGGTTCCGGTTCGGAACCGGAACCGAACCGGTTGGAACCGGACGGTTCCGGTTCCGGAACCGAACCGGAACCTGACCGGTTCGGTTAGGGTTTTACCCTGACCGAACCGGTTGGAACCGCTGGAACCGAACGGTTCCAGCGGTTCCAACCGGAACCGTACGGTTCCGGTTGGAACCAGAAGTAAAAAAAAAATTTATTTTATTTTCTTGGAACCGTAAGATTCCTCAAGTAAATCTCAATTTTTTTATTAATAATAATGACTTAATGAGGTTTAAAATTGCAATACTAAAACATGAATGTCCATATCCTTTTTATAACCAACTCTTGGTTATTGACTTCTTTATATAAGCAATGTGGGACACAATAGCCAAGTAACAAATATCCCACATCGCTTATATAAAGAAAACACTAGTCAAGAGTTGGCTATAAAAAAGATTATAGGTTAAAAGAATTTTATAAAAAAAAAATTCTATAAAAATGATGTGATAGTATGAAAAAACGTTACGATTATAGAATTTTTTCTATTTTTAAAATTTATTATTTTAAAAAAAAAACAAACCGGAAAGGGAACCGTAAACCGAACCGGAACCGACCGGTTCCGGTTTGGTTTACGGTTCCGGTTCCACACTTGTGGAACCGCGAACCGGCCGGTTCGGTTCGGTTCCGAACCGGAACCGAACCGGCGGCCAGGTCTATGGTCAACAATAAAATAGTTTTGGTAAATCCTTAGGAACTCGACGGAGGGAATTTGGGTTTGCCATGGAAATAATAGCACATGATATAGTTATTTTGAATAGATTTCATTTTAGGATAAAAATATACGTGCAGGGTATGCATAGCCACCATTAGAACATGATCTTAATGAATATGATTTAAATTAAATAACATAAACATATAATTAATTGATTTAATATGAATATATTTCCACCTAACCATCGAAAGAGGCTGGTAAATAGTTCAACGTTCTAGGTTAATAATTAATAACAACAACCCAATTGAATGAAAAGTGCATGAGCTCGTTTTTTTACGTGTTTATGTGAAGTTACAACCTTATGTTCTTTTCGCGCATAAACTTTATCTCCGAAATTATTTTTTGCTCATTATTTATTTTCAATTAATTTTAGATTATTCAATATCTCTTGCGCTAAATAGTTTAGTTAAGTTAAGTAGGTTAGTCTTGATATTAATAAGATAAATAATAAGTCAATGTGGATACGATATTCGACTTATTGTCACTATATTACTTAAACGATATGTACGCTTATGTGCGGTATAAAATCGCGATCACCGACCTATATCAAATTATCTTATCTTTGATGCTTGATTGAGAAAAAAATAAGGAGATTTTATGATTCATTATTTTTGCACCAAAGAGTTTGGATGTATAAAATGTGACCCTTATCAAAGAGAAATTTTTTACATTATGATTTTTAGGTGGCTGATAAAGAATTATGATTGCGTCATTATCAATCAAGCTTCCCTCCATAAATACAGATCCATCAAACTACTAACCAAATAAAACGACATTTCTAATTTTTGAGACTGTTCGAAATTAAATTTGCTAGTGGATTAACATACTTCAATAATTTTCATGATGTTATACGAGTAGAGTAGAATGAGTATTGCTATACATACAAAGTTTAGATATAAAATTGCAGAGCAAAGCAATAATAGTACCCTATATATATAAAGTTTAGATATAAAGTTATCAAGAGAGCATTAATAAATATTGTCAATTTCGATCCCGATGTCTAATCCATCTTGTATTCCAAGGTAGCCCGGGCTGCCATTGTGGTTCTAAAAATTGTTTTATTGGTTTTATTAATTTTAGACGAAAATTATGGATTGTGAAAAACTATTAAGTTTGGACCATATACTATTCTAATAACCATACATATATATGGTAAATTAATTAAATTAACGCTATGGATTAAACACCACCTAAAAATCCGAAGTTTCATACATTTCAACCCTCGTGAAATAATAAATATTGTTCCGTCACTGGAACTACACATAAGGGTGGGCAAAGATCGGTTCGGTTCGGTTTCGAATCAAACCGAAAATCGATCGGTTCAAAAAATTAAAAACCGATCGGACCAAACCGAACCGAACCAATTCGGTTCGATTCGATTTTAATATTTGCACATCCCTAACTACACGTACAAAGTTTAGATACAAAATTCTTTGCAAGTTAAAATAAGAATAATACATGCCCCACCTCGCCTTATAAATAAGAATAATAATTGAGAAACATCGTATCCACTAAGATATCACACCGCTTTCATTTATTACACGATGCAGCTTGCATCCTGCATTTTGCAATTCATTAATAATAATAATAATAATAATAATAATAATAATAATAATAATAATAATAATAATAATAATAATAATAATAATATAAATAGTCTTCTAGATTTCAAATCAACGTGAAAGCCGGGTCTCCATTTCAATGATCCCTTTCAGTTGAACATTACTTTGATTACTTAATCATAATATATGTTAAAAGAAATAATAGTTAAGAAATTCGCACAACATCTATATAACAAGTGATAGAATTAATTAAGGTATATGTAAGTTGATCTAAACATCCCGATTATCAAAAAAAAAACATCTACATCATCCGTATTCAAGTCGTCTATATATAATGAAGTTTCATTTGGGAACAAAATCGTGTAAATCGAGCGAACTCGTGGCGGAGGAATTTATATCTCCACTGTTTTATAAAATGCAAATTTGAACTAATAAGTTTATCATCATAAAACTTTTTATGCATATACCAAAATAATTATACTTTCGAAAAGAGATGGTCGGCCTGTTTTCGAAAGTAGTCCCAGTGGTCTTTGGGCCATGGACTTGACAATAAATGGACCCTTACTTCTCTTTCTAATGGGTTGCTAAATAAACCCCAATATTTTCCAAAGCATAACCATAAAATCTATGAGATATTTCGCTCACTGTTTCAAATCTTTAGCACCCCATTTGTAATTTTAAACTTAATGTAATTTGTAAAAGATTGTTAATTTGATAGAACTTTAAAAATATACTATCTCTCTATATGTTGCGAAGCATGATTTTGAATTTTGATGGGTGATATTTATTAAATTACGGTGTAGAAAGTATCGATATGTATACGCTGAATTTCGTCTTCGATCTATAGTCAAGAATTTGTTGTTGGCGTTTTGGTGGCGGAAGCGCGATTTTAGGCAAAAATGATTTTTAAACATTTTAAAATCTTCCGAACAAATTAGCCGATATCTAATACCTCTAATTAGATCGTATTTCACATAAACATATTATTTGTTAACAACTTAACAACAAAAACTAATCATAAAAACGCAGTAAAGAATTTACGAAAACTTTTCCAAATAAATACTACGAAAAACGGGTAACCGGTCAACCGACTATCGAGTCGGGTCGACCCAGTCACTTGGGCAATAATCGGTCAGCACCTGGACTATCCGAACAGTGAACAATTCATTGCTTGGAAAGCCCTCACACGGTAAGCACGTTTTTGCATAATTTTGCAGTTTTCGTGAATTTTCGACTTGGAATCTTTCCAGTATTTATTTAACACCCAATACACATCCATACACATCCAAACATTATATTTTTACTCACAAAATATTATGTTTTCCATATCTGATCCAGAAATTAAAGTTGTCAATTTTTCATTGGAAGATCCAATTTCTCACCAAATTAATCAAATTAATCTACACCATTTTAAAGTCTCCACAAATGAAGTCTCAAGAACAATTATAGGCATCATATGAGTGGCTACAACAATGTAGAATGACAATATCATATCTTGAATCTAATTCAACAATTAATTCAAAACAACACATGCTTAATCCAAGAAAACAAAGCTCATTATCAAAATCCAACAACACCAAAATTTGGAAGAAAATATATTATCTAATAATATACTTGAAACATGTAATATATATCAAATACACATTAACATATTTAGGAAAAATAATTTCCAAGACTAGAAACAAAAGCATTACCTTAATTCAATTAAGCTTTTGATTTTGCTTCAAACTTTCCAAATCCTTCTCCTTTTGATGTTCTTCTCTTGAAACTAACCATAACCCTTTTCTTTTTTCCTCTCAACACTTTGAGAAGATGGCTAACTGTTGTGATATTTTATATCGTACCGCAAGTGTACGGTTTCAAGTTTTAGTATAGATCAGTGAAAAAGTATCGAACCCAAAGGGATTGCGTTAACTCGCACTAAATACTACAATTGATAATCCTAACTTTATTTAGACGGTAATTAATAATATTTAATTAAATAAATAAATATAAAAATACTTATATATGAGGGACTAATACGATAGAGATCCTAGTACCTGATTTCACCTAGCTGTCGCCTATGCATTTGTCATACCAATTAATCCATGTTCAGTTATATTGTTTATAAGTCAAGACTCATAAAATATCCACTCCCTCTCTCGAGTGATGGATTCTAAACATTCATCATCTTCAATTGTGGCCAACAAACAAGAAGCATTAAACTCAAAAGATTATAAATAAATTAATAAAATTTCATAACAAAATTGACAATTAAAACAAAGGTTCAAGTATCAGTTACACCATTCTCCAGAATTAAGGAGTTTAGTTCATGACAAAAGATAAAAATAATAAAAACAAGTCATGAATCTAATGGAAATCATTAGAGTTCTAAGAAAGAAACAATAAGATAAAACCCGAATTGAATCTCTTCCTATTCGGACGTCACCGCCTTCGTCTCCTCTTGTCGCTCTTCAATCCTCATCCTTGGATCTCTCTAAAATATGTATTTTGGTGTTTTGTGCTGTGTATTAGCCTCGCTTTCTTGTTTGGACGAACTAATGTATTTATAATAAAGTCTGGTGGCCATTAGACATGTAAAAAACCCTAAAATACTGTTTCTGGTGCGCGCGAGGCGCCGCGGCGCCAAAGCCCCTGGATTTTTTATGGAAAGCATATATCTCTTTGAGTAGATGCAAATCAATATATTATGGGTCTCATAACTCTTTCTAAATCAAAAGTTATAGCCTTTTTAAATTCAGTGCGCAGCTGATGCTGGTCTTTGCCTGTTATTGAGTCCGATGCACCCAATAGGTCCCAAAACACGCTTATTTGCTCCATTCTTGATGTTCTAATGCTTCCTACAAACAAGACATAAAATAAACTATAAATGACACTAAATGACTCGAACCATAACAAAATAATAGTCTAAGAATGTCAGAATAAGTGGGGTATAAACCACACTTATCACTAACCAAAAATGAAAACACATTTTTCCATTTTTATTATTCTTGGACGAAATTGGAGGCCCATTTTGGTCTTTTGCAAGTTCAAAACTTGGTCCAAAAAATTACACAGCTTTTATCTTATGTAAATAAGATTAATTAACTAATTTTGAGTTAGTGGAGTCCATGTGTTACACATAAATGGTTTGGCCACAATTCGCCAAATATTAAGAATATGCTGAGAATATTTTTTCTTCTAGAAAGCTAAAATTAATTAACAATTTAAATAATTTGAATTTTCTTTCACTAAATGGCAAAATAAAGTTATGAGAAAATATTCCAAGAATATTCTTTTTTTATCATGATTAATAATTATTTAACATTTAATTAATTTAATTAATCATAATAAAACAAATGTTATAATTTAATTACCATTTTGTCATTAATGTATAACTAATTAATTATGTATCATATATAAATACACATTAAAAATAACGCGCGTGTGTAAATTATGAATAATCTGAATTATCCACAATTAAATTGTCTAAGTGCTCAATGAGTACACTTCATATTGTGAGACTCTCTAAGTTAAAGTTTATCTGTCACATAAATCATTTATGTGTCCGTAATTTATCCACTCACAAAGTACGACGACCGCAAATAATCGAGTTGAACCATACAAGTTGAGATCATTGCATATATTTAATCCCCTCGTCACAGACTATCCGAATTATTCCCATGATATAGAATAACGTCAAATACCCACTATGAATAATTCTAATATGTCGCGACATAATCGTGATTCTCCAAATAAATACTCGGAACTCGTTTCCACAGTATACCTCAGCCAATGATTTTAAAGAATTACTGATTGGATACCTAAAATGGGGAATCAAATGTGGAATGACAATGGCATAGGTAGAGGTAGAGAAGTTATAAGATGATGAGTAGTGGATTTGGTAATCAAACTTCTAACAACAAGCATAACTTTGGTGGTTACAACTACAATTCTAAACCTACATGTCAAATATATTATAAGACTGGGCACACTGCCAATATATGCTGGGATCTAGAAGAATTTTTGGCCTCTGGGAACTACGTACCTCCACCTAACAGGACCAACAAGGCAGTTTTCCTTGCCATCATGAATGAACACAATTTTCCACCAGATTATAACTGGTATATGGACAGTGGAGCCACCCTTCATCTCACCAACAACATGGACAACTTACAAATAGTATAACCTTTTACAGGTAATAACAGATTGCTTGTTGGAAATAGTGAGTTTCTTGACATTACTCACATTGGTAATATTGTCTTAAGGTATAGCCATCACACTAAGCACATAAACTTCAAAAATATTCTCTTAGTTCCCAAATTAACCAAAAACTTGATTAATATATTACAACTCACCAAGGATAATGAAATATCTGTTGATTTTACTGATGATATGGGTTTTGTGAAGGATAAGAGGCAATTGAGGATTGATGAACACTAAAAAGTACACATTTATTAAAAGAAAAATTAATCATTTCACTTGTAATTTCATTAATCCTCTTAATTTAACATATTTTTTAAATTTATATTTATATATTTTTATTGTGTTTTTTATTTATCGTGTAGGCAAAATACTGGTTTAGAAGCTCAACAAGAAAAATGATATGAGATCTGAATTCCAATACCCATGAAACCCAAAAGGTGTGATAGTTAGATTCAAATCGGACTTAGAAAATATTGACCATGTTTAGATTGATAATAAAATGTATTGTATTATTATTATTATAATATATATATAATATATATTTTGGAGGTCCCACCGAGATTTTATATATATATATTATAATATATATATATATATATAATAGCTAAAAAATCAAAAAAATAAATAATATATATATATATAATCATCACATTTCGGTGGAAATGTGATGGCAATTGCAATGAAAATGCAATAATGCAAAGCAAATATTAGGTGTCAATGCATCTTCTATTAAAGAAAGTGCTCGGCACCTCGGTTGGAGGGGGGGGGGGGGGGGTGGGGGAACTCCTCTTCGATTCTGATGCTTTACTTCATTTTCCCATATCGGGAGGATTATAGGGTAAATATCATGTTTGTTTTTTGTTTTTTTTTTTTTTTTTTTTTTTTGTAATTTCCTTTTCTTTTATTAATAAATTTATGTTTGTTTTTTATTTATATTTTGTTTCGCTAATCTGCGTTCTGCTGGGTAAAGGGTGAAGCTCTTGATTTGAAAGTATGTGTGATTTTTATTTATATTATATTTTATAAATTGTGATAATTTCACAAATAAAATTCATACTCTTTCCAATTTATTGAGGATTCTTAACTAGCTGTAAATTGTCCCCGATTGGTACAAATAATATTTGAATCCCATAAATGAGAGAGAGTGAACTATTAAAGATCTGGATTAATTATAGACGATACGATTCTACATATTTTGGCATATTTAGTACCTTGACATGACTAATTATTGACATGACAAATTATATATATTGGCATAATTAATACCTAATAATCATGAAATAAATTGATTGAGAAATAATTATAATTTATATTTTATAAAAAGTAAAAAATATTTTATATTTGAAATATCAAGAGTGAATCATTTAACCATAATATTTTTATTTTATTATTATTTTTAATTAGTTGAATTATTATTTTATCTTATTAAATCTATTCCCCGTGGATCGATTCTGGACTTACCGAGTTATTTTATTACTTCAACACTCTTAACTTGGGAGTGAAAAATCACTTTGTGAGTGTGTCAAAGATCCTGCTGCAGGGTAAAGTTGAAAATGGTCTCTACAAGATCATGTTCTTATCAAACCGTGCCTACAATCATCTCACCACAAAGCATCTCTTATCTCAAGCTCCCTTATGTTCTCATTTATCAATGTTTTCAGCTGTTACTTCTTCAGTTAAAAACAAAGCAAGTTTCATTAGAGAAACATTTGACAGTACTCTAGGCAAATCTAATTATGAAGGTGTTATCTTAATAGGAAACTTGGTCATCCTAGTAAAGCTGTCATGAATCACATTATTAATAGTTGCACTGAATTGCCTAAGTTCTCTAAAATTGCATTATGTGATGATTGTCAAATTGGGAAAATGCAAAGAATGCATTTTGATAATGCTGCTCTTCTTGTTATTTATCATCTCAACAACTTCCTACGCATCCGATTCCAATATCACTGAGGTTAGGCCTTCAGTCTCCCCGAGTTGCAGTCCCCATCTTATTGCCTCAGCTTCCGCATAGGCAACATCACCATGATATTGGACAGTTCTTATGGCTGCCGCTATGAATTTTCCTTCCCAATCTCTAATCAAAGCCCCAAACCCCGCTGTCTTCCTCTCCAAATCAGTAGCTGCATCCACATTGATTTTATACCATCCAACAGGAGGGGGACTATGGAGCCCTTCATCTAATGTGTCTATCAATTGATATAAATATTACCTTAGTATTGTTGATGATTTTACTATGTACATTTGAATTTTTCCTTTAAAAATCAAAACTGATGTATTGTCTGTATTTGGCCATTTCAAACTTCGAATTGAAAAAGAGTTAGATAGATCAATTAAAGCCTTAAAAACTGACTGGGGTGGAGAGTTTAGATCATTTATTCTTAACCAGTCAGAGAATTCAATTCAGGCATTCTTGCCCTTATACTCACAACCAAAATGGCATTGTTGAAACAAAATATAGACATGTAGTTGAACTTTGCCTAACCTTACTCTCACAAGCCAAACTACCCCTTCTTTACTGATGGGAAGCCTTCACCACATCAGTATTTCATATTAACAGACTTCTTTCACACACACTTATTATGAACACACCTTTTAAACTTCTATTTCTGCACAAAGTTGACTATAAGTTTCTTAAAAGCTTTGGTTGTGCTTGCTTTCCCTTTCTTAAAGACTATAGTCCATATAAATTCAATTTTCATTCAAGCAAATGTGTATTTATTGGTTACAATCCCTCTCACAAAGGGTATAGATGCTTGCACTCCTCAGGAAAGATCTCCATAGCAAGTTATGTCATCTTTGATTAAACTTGCTTTCCATATTCTGAAATGTTTCATTCTTCTTTACCTTATTCTTTTGTCACCTCTCAACAAAACCTTCTTCAACTTTTTCACCTATCCAATCCATATATCTCTTCTGGTACAGACCATTTAGAAGATGAACTTGCTGCCAGTGTATCTTCACCAACATCTCAGCCTAGACAAGATCAGCCATATAATGCTCAACAGGTTAGTATCCACACCTCCCCTCTCCATTCAAATGTTATTCCTAATTGTACAAACCCAACTGTACACCCAATACTTTACATACAGATGCCTTACAAGTTTATATACCATCCAATTCCACTCCAGTTAACAACCATCCAATGATCACTAGAGCCAAATCTGGAATATTCAAACCCAAAGCATTCCTTATTACCAATTACAACATCGAATCAACAACTGTCCAGGAAGTCTTGACAAACCCAACATGGAAACAGGCCATGGAATGTGATTACAATGCTCTTGTGCAAAACCACATGTGAACCCTAGTACTTAATGACTCCAACTACAAGTTAGCAGGATGTAAGTGGGTGTTCTAGACCAAGTTTAACACAGATGGATATGTTTCAAAACACAAAGCCAGGTTGAGGACCAAGTTAGAAGGTTTTCACCAGACTGTTGGTTTAGAATACTCTGAAATATTTAGACATGTGGTGAGAATATGCATTGTCAGAGTAGTTCTCAGCTTGGTTGTTATGAATGGGTGGAAAGTCAGACACATTGATATTAATAATGTATTTCTAAATAGAGATCTGACTGAGGATGTGTACATGGCTCAACCAGAAGGGTTTTTGGACTCTATGAAGCCTAGCTATGTCTGTAAACTACAGAAGGCCTTGTATGGTCTTAAGCAATCTCCTAGAGCTTGGTACGATGAGCTCAAAGGTTGTTTGATAGAGTGGCAGTTTCATAATTCTAAAGCAGACATCTCCTTATTTATTAAACATGATAATGACTTAATCATCTTGGTTCTTAATTATGTAGATGATATACTAATTACAGGTCCTAATTCAGCAGTCTTAGACAAGTTCATTGTTGGTCTTAACTCAAAAATTGCACTTAAAGGTTTTTGTCTGCTAGCCTACGTTTTCGGTATTGAAGTCAGCTACACGGAAGAAGAGATGCATCTTTCACAAACAAAATATATTAGAGATATCATTCATAAGGCATCCATGACTGATTGCAAGGGTTGTGATACACCCTTCAGTGTGGGTCTACAACTTGAACTGTCTGCTGAAGGTACTTTGGGGCAACCGTATGCTAGGGGTAGACCCGGCCGGCGGTTCGGTTCCGGTTCCGCAAGTGTGGAACCGGAACCTTGAACCGAACCGGAACCGACCGGTTCGGTTCCAAGACTTTTTTTTTTTTTTTTAAAATTTTGAAAATTAATTAAAATAAATGAGATTAATTTTATAAATAAAAAAAATTATTATATTGAAGAGCTTGAGCTTAAATTTTTAAAAATTTAAGTTGCCTACGTATCCTCCAAGGGTGAGAGGAATCAAAGCTCACGTAGTTCCATTACAATTTTAAGACATATCCCCTTTGTAAATTATAATTTTACAATTATCAATCATCATTATCAGTTGATCATTCGGCTCCGGTTCCGCTTGCACTTGCTGCAGAAGCATTATCGAACAAATCTTCAAAATCATCAGGGGCATCTTCTTGTTGTCTCAGATCAGCTCGAGTCCAATCATCCACACAAGCTGTTGCTTCTAGAGTCCAATCATCCACACATGCAGCAGGGTTTAAAGCATTATGCACGTAATTAGTAAAATGAAGTTTTTTACCAAAGCTTAAAAAAAGATGTGTCATACAAGTTAATTTCGCAAATTCTTCTCTATTTTTTGCATCAGAATATTTAAATAAATCTACACTACTCGTACCTCTACTAGATGATGCGTACCTGCTCATTTGAGTTTGCGTCGTATCAATGTCAAGTTCAACCGGATGATGTTTTTCCATGTGCTTGATCATATTGCCGTATCCACCAGAAAATTTATAGATAACCCCACAATAGTTGCAAATTGCTTGTTGTGAACCATCTTCTAGGCGTTCCAAATTAAAATGAATTTTGAAAATATCCGAGGACCGAGCCTTAACTTCTCTTCTCCGTGATTGTGCACTGACACTAGAGCCGCTCTCTTGGGTTGGCATATTTGACATTATGTTCTCGGATGAGCTTGCCATTTTTTTTTTTGAGAAATTAGGAAGAAAAATAAGAAAATTGAATAATTGCGAATGATAACAAATTAACAACTAAATGAATTGAGATTGAGAATAAGATTATAAGAGAATTGTATTGAAGTGAGATTGAGAATAAGAGAATTATAGAAAATGAGAGAGTTGAGAATTTGGTGTGATGAAATTATGAAAAATGAATCCTATTTATAGAATTTTAGAATTTTTTTGATACCAAAAATGCCCATAAATATAACCGTTTTATTAGGGGTACATTAGTAATTTACATTTTAAATAATAAAAATAATTTTTTTTTTAAATTTTTTATTTATTTATTTGGGCAGGGAGCCAAACGGCTCCCTGCCCCCCCAACGGCTAGTAGCCGTTGGGGGTAGGGTTCCTGTTGGAACCCTACGGTTCCAACCGGAACCGTAGAACCGGTGGAACCATACGGTTCCACCGGTTCCGATCGGTTCGGGTTGGGGTCGAACCCCAACCGAACCGGTCGCCAACGGTTCCGGTTCCGGTTCCGAACCGGAACCGTGGCCATGTCTAGCTAGGGGTGTTCACGGGTCGGGTTTTTAAAATTTTGTGAGACCCGATTGAGTCGGGTCACGAGAAGTTCGGGTTGCGGGTCGGGTCACACGAAGGTGGAACCTGATCAGGTTCGGGTCGGGTCGTGTCGGCATAATTTTTTTTTTATTTAAATGAATTAATTATTTTCAAATACAAATATTTGTTATTTTATGTCTAAAAAATTATCATAAGTATAAAGTTTTAATACAACAAAAATAATAAACAAATGAAATAAAAGTAAAAACTTTAAAAATAATAATAAAATTTTTAGAAAAATAATATAAATACTATAGGGTTGGGTCGGGTCGGATTTTAGTATCAAATTCGTTGCCCAACCCGACAATTTCGGGTCGGGTTGAACATTTGCAAAAAAAATTTAGACCCGCGTGGGTCAGGTCGGGTCACGAGTTGACCCAACCCTATAAACACCCCTACCGTATGCAGATGCCACGACATATAGAAGAATTGTAGGAGGGCTGAAATATGTTACCCTTACGAGGCCTGACTTCTCTTACTTCATAAACATAGTCAATACTTAGCAGCCCCCACTCTACAACAGTGGTTGGCTTGCAAAAATGTTATCAGATATTTACAAGCATCCAAAACACACAGATTGTATCTTAATAAATTATGGCAGAATTGAATTGATAGGTTACACAGATACAGATTAGGCATGTGACTTGGATGATAGAAGGTCTATAAGAGCTTTATTGTATCTATCTAGGCAATAATATTATATCATGGTCATCAAATAAAAACAAGTGGTAGCCAAGTCTAACACATAACGTGAATATAGAGCTTTAGCTAATGCTAGTGTTGAGTTAGCTTGGCTACAATCCTTATTTTAAAAATAATAATTTTCAGCATCTCAACTCCTATTCTGTTGTAACAGTCGAAACTTTGCACTATGGTTAAAATAAAATTATAACGGCCCGGAATAATTTTTTTCCCTTTCAGCATGAGGAAAATAATGAAGTATTAAACGAAGCTGAATGTAACGATAAGAAAATTTACAAATAACTCAATGAAAATAACAACGAATCAGATGTGAGTTTTCTCGAAATATAATGGTGTCAGGGGCGTATTACAGGACGGTTAGAACTTTTGTTGACTTAAGGAAATTGTATGAAATTATTATATGTAAGGGTGCATAAAGAAAATAATTTAGAGAATATTTAGTAAATGGACATACTAAGCATATCTCCCCACTTTACTAATTACACCAAGCCTAAATTAAGCCGAATACCAAGCCCATATCTCTTCCCAATTTTGGCCCAATGACCCCAAATTTCTCTCAACCCCCTAGATTTTTCTAGAAAAACCTAAACTAATCAAGAAGCTAATAAAAACCACCAAATCCCTAATACCTACGGTGTGGCCGAGAATGATAGGTAAGGGAGGAGAGAGAGATTTTTACAATTTAACAAGAAATTTTAAAGAAGAGTGGAGAGAATTAAACACAAAGCAAGCCTAGGAGGAATGATTCAAGTTATTGTAGCTTTTAAGACAATAGAATGGGCAGAAACAGATATAAGAATGACATATAGAATTTAGTAAAGGTTCTTCCCTCCTCAGAAAACCCCATAGAGTAAATCCAGTAACGTTCAAGGTCCATGTATGCATAGCAAGCTTTCCGAATGAAAAATGGTAGCTAGAAAAGTAAAGAAGCAAGTAATCTGATCTAGTTGTGAATATTCCTAATAGGTTTGGGATACCTAGAAGAACGTAAGGAATTCAGATATACCATAGTTTAAAATCAAGACTTTGTAATACCGATATTGATGAGCGGAAAATATATCAATATTTACCGCCCATTTTACTTAATATTTTGTATAGTTTCTCGAGTTTTATGAACGTTTTGATGTGTTTTAGTTTATTTTGTAGATAAAATAAAATCGGGACTTAATGGAATCAATCAGGATGAAATGTGGAACAAATAAGGGCAAAAACTGGACTTGACGTTTGAATTTTGGAGGTTGGAAACTTGAAATGACGTTCTAAGAAGTACAATTTCAGAAATTTTAACTTTCCGTAATTTTCATATTTTGGCCGTAACTTTCTACTCCGATATCAGATTGAGGTGATTCAAGTTCCAAATTAAAGAAGACGCAAAGAGCTACAACTTTGAAGTTCATAAGATTTTCGAATTCTGAAGTTTTCATTATAGAAATTGATGAAAACTATGAAAGTATGTTATGTGTAATTATTAAAGTCATTTTCAAAAACAAAATAAATAAATAAATAAATAAAATAAAAAATGGAAAATGTCAAACTTCCACCAAAGATGCTTGCATGTTTGGTGGAGGATTTGGTGCCATGTTTGGTGGAGAAATTGGTGGAAACCTTTAGATTTGCCTATAAATAGCAAGCTAAACTTTGTAAATTTTTCATGCTTTCTTTGGGGGATTTCTCCATGAAAACCTAAAGGAAAGTGTCTTGCATGTTTTTTTTTTTAAGTTTCTTGTATTTTCTCTTTATTTATTTAATAAATTTTTATGTTTTTTTTTTTTAATTACATCATGAGTAGGTAATCTCTTTTTGCTGGAGTCTGGGGTGAAACTTTTAATATAATAATTTAGATTTACTCACTTAATTTAAATAAGTAAATTGAATAAATTATTTACCGCATATATGGCCGGTTTTACATTATTGGACTTAGTTTCTGCCTATATGGTCGGTTTAGGTGCTAACCTTGTTACCGCCTACATGGTCGGTTTATATGATTTTATTATCCCCTATATGGTCGGTTGGACTTTAGACAAATGACATTCACCGCCTATATGGTCGGTTTTAATATAATTAATTCAAGGGATGATTAATTGATAATGGAGTAATCTATATTTGAAGTATTAAAAGTGAAACCCATAGCTCCAGCATTTTCTTTACTTTTTAATTTTATGTTATGTTATTTTGTTTAACTATGCATTTTGTAATTTTAGGTATGTTTTGTAACTAAAAATATTATCTAGGTTGTGATGAGTTCCAATATCACCGTTTTATAAGTGGTTATTTTATGTTTTGGGTAGTATATTGGTTTATTTATTGAGTCTTAATGTTCCTTGTTAACTGGCCATTAATAAGATTGATTTGGTAAACTTAAAATGAACTTGGAAAAGAGATTTTACGTTTTAGCCATAGACTCAATAGCTCACGATCTCACATTGTGGTAAATTTCTCTTAGGTAGATTTCCTTACAGGATAAGAATATACCTGTCAGGCGGAGGTAGCCATAATTGGAACTTAATCTTAATGAATTCAGAGTTTCTTAATTAACATATGAATATAGTTAATTGGGTTACTTTGGGTATTTACATCTGACCATCAGAAGAGGCTTTTGCATAACTTCGTGTTCCAGGTTAATAAATCGATATATTGCACAAACATGAGATAATCACTTCATCTTTAAAAGATATTGGAAGGATTCATAACCCTTGATATTTTCATATCATTGTTTAAAACTTAAAATCTACCTTTGTTTTGTTTTAATTACTTGTCTTTAGTTTAAAATCACAATCCAACCAAAAATCAATCAATTAGATACTCGTAGACATTTAGCTTCATAAATTAATAGCTTAGGTATTAAGTTCTAGTGGGATTGATATATTTTATACTACTTGAGCGATATGTGCGTTTGCGTTATGTGTGTGATTTCACCGATCAGATATCATAAGAATGAGTAAATTGGTTATATTAGCAAATGAGTCCAAAATAGGTGAAATCGTAACTTAACCATTTCCTGATCCCATAGAGGTACTAGATAGGAAAATTTCCTAACAGAGTCCATCTCATACCCATTCTAAAATAGGTAATGGATTAAGCCAGGGCAATTGATAAAGAATACCAGTAAAAAAATATTGTACTGTTTGACATTCAGACCTTATTAACAAAAATAGGTAAATGTATCTGTAAGAAAACCCAGTACCCACCGTAATATACCACGAAATAGAAATAGAAAACCTTAAGAGACAAGTCTACCAGATAGAGATCCATTGAAACTGTAGAAAACAATAAGAAAGCCAAGTGTAGCACATGACGTAGACAAGCTCACCTGAAGGTTGCAGCTCCAGCAGAAGTCCACATAATAGACTAGTCGTAGTAGTAACCTATATAACCCCAAAAAATAGATCCAGTAAATCAGAAATGTTGAAAATGCAGAGAACGATAAGGAAGTGCAGTACAGGTCGTGACATAGATAACACCGCACGAAGATTATAACACAACCAGAAACCCCAAAATAGTTGATAGAATTATGTAACCTCAAGCCATAGCAAGGCCCATATGACCCTCAGTAATACATACGACAAATCTCCCCTACCACAGTACCGACCCTAGTAAGTATCTAGACACTCATCTAGACTACTGCAGAGCCTTGAAAAGTAGTAGCAATATCGTTTTCCCCATATCTCTATAAGATGAACATATCCACCTCATGAATACATAATTTTGTATAGCCCTAGTTGAGTATAGTTAGAAATCCAGTTGAACATATACATGTTGGGTTTCTAAGGTCATCCCAAGATCATATAAAGCATGAAACATATGAATACTAAAAGTAAGAATGGCGGAAACATACTTACAATGAACGGATGGATGGTTGTGTTGATAACAAAAATTTTGCTTTGAGAAGTCCTCCAATATCTCCTCTTTGAATGATGAATCCAAGCTCCAAGCTTTGAGATTTGAGATTCCAAGCTCTTGGGAATGGTTTCCCTATCACCTTGAATGATTCCTTGGTGTGTGCTAGCATTAGAAAATTTGCAACAAATTTCCTAATTGTTCTTGCAAGTTTCGGCCAAGAGGGTTTTGGGAGAGAGAGAGAGAGTTTTGTTTATGTCTTGTTTTTGTTTTTAAAACAATTACAAGTCTTATAAAAAGTCAAAGGTAAAAATTTGGTATATCTCTTTCCAAAAAGGTTAAAGCAAATTTGGAGGGAAAAAAGCAATTAAAGCTTCCAACTACACCCATCACAAATAGTGACTAGATGTCAATCACAAAAAGGTGACATGACTTCCATCACTAAAGTGACTTGCGATGTGACTTGCGCTGTGACTTGTGGCCCCACTTTAATTCAAAATCCGAGTGGGCCCGCAAACACATCCTGGGCTCGGGTTCATTAATTCCGAATTAACAAATTTTCCGTTGCGACGTAATTAAATCAAATTTAATTAAACAATTATGCCTAGTAAAATTACTATTCACATCGCTCGTGAATTAATTCTAAATTAATTCGTTTGCCCAAATTAAAATCTAATTTTAATTCCGTAATGAAATCTAATTTCATTCAATATATCAAATATATTATTTTATAGATTAATTCCAAATTAATCGTTCTCTCTCTTCAAATAGTATTTTTATCCTAGATAAAATCTCTCCGTAATTAATCCTAGATTAATTATGTTTGAATCATACGTCATCGGTGAATCTTCGGGAAGCGACCTATGAGATCACTGGATATGTTGGCAGTAAATCCGGTCGTCGGACTATCTAAACACGTACGTACCCAGTACTACGTATTTACCGATTTACGAGACATGGTTGACTTCTAGCAAAGCACCGTGCCTACCCAATTCTCCAGAAATATTCTTAAAGGAATATATAATCTTTGTCAGACGTAGTATACGTAGTATTGCGTATTGTGATCCAGTATCGGATGTCACATGCAAGACCTGAGGCTGGAAAAGTGTTTGCCCCGTACGAAGCATATATCGGATCACAAGCAACTAGTCTCTTTAATCGGATAATCATGACCTTGTCATATTATCCCGATGGTTGCAAGCCATTAGAGTACCAGTTCTGTATCCCTGCGTGATCATCATCTCCATATAACTGAAGTGATACTTCCGTCTTGACATCACACCCAATACACTACGATTCTCAATAAACCCAAAAGAGGCATACTCAGAACCTGTTAAAGTCCTGGACGACCAAAACCAAAACGTATTGATTGTCGCAAGTACTAGCGATGCAAGTCTCAGGTTAAGACCAAATACACCTACCCTGATGCAGATTCCCATAGACACATAGTCATATTACCAATGAGATTCTGATGGGTCTATCCAGAGCGAAGCTGTTTCCGTACCATCGGTAAACACAACCTCCTATCACACTTGCATAAGTATCAAATACTTAAATATATGAGAACTATGTTGTTACGCTTCCATAACACGCACAAGTGCAATACTAGTCTATTCCGCATTATCGATGTCTAGTCTCGATAATACTACGACTAGGGATATTTAATGATTAAACCTTTATGGATTGATATTGTCTCATATCTTATAATCCAGAACTAATCATAAGGACTTTTATCATTTATATATTTAAGTAATCAAATTACAAAATGATAAAATATAATTTACATTGTCACATAGTTAATTTGTACAAAAACTACAATATCTTTTACAAATAGTGACGCTATGGGTCATAATTGTCCAACAATACAGCGCTTGATAATACACTAGCCATATCAGTTGAGTATATGAGAATCCAGGTGAGAAATGTAAGTTTACATTTCTTGAATAATGGAAACATTTCTGATGTGTCTTAAGTTTAGCCAAATTTAGTAAAGTTATCTTAGTTTGTTACCAAACATAAAATGTTCAAAGAAGTAAGGACTCATAGAATTCAAGCACCCAAAGAAGGTAGAGCATATAACATTCAAAGGAGAAAACATGTACGTTTTATGAGACCTTTCAGTTGAGCCAAAAAGGAAACTAAGAAGAAAAAATTGAAAAAATATACATAAATAGGTAACCAAAAGAGTACAGTAAGACTTGAAGTAGGTTTATGTCTCATATAATTCCCAGTAAAGGATAGTGCGAGAATCGATAAAGGGAAAAACTAGAAGAGAGGCTAGGCGTTACATTCAAGAGACCTTTTAGCATTAATACTTCTGCACGATAACCCGAAATAGACTTTGATTACTCGACCCCCTTCCCAATCCTATGTAGATTGCCTCAGTAGTGGTATAACCACTACACCGTCTTGATGATGTTCTTAGGAACAAGTAGACTCAAGATGTAGTGTAACACCTTCAAGGCACGACCAGAGTCATTTTGTTCCAAAGAATGAAGGCATTACCCTTAGGATAAGGCATTTGACGCATATAAATCACGAGGGCCTCAAATATAATATAGAGCATAAGAATAAGAGAGAGGCTCTAGGCAATAAGGTGGAAGTAGAATTGTCGATGAGATACAATGAATAAGAGAGTACTTGTCAAATAGTGAAAAAAATACATGAGCATCAAGATGTATTTTTAGTTTTAGGTTCAACAATACTACATGTCTTTACACGAATCTAGCCTACAACATTATATATAATTAAGGACATATAGTACTAGACTTTTCCATTCACGAAATGCAGCAGAACACGAATAAGGACAAATGTGACTAGGTAACCATATGTTTTACTAGACAGTGAATCAAGACAGAATAATAGAAGAACCATAAGGACACTTCAGAGCTCATGTTTTTTAGGTTGTAAGCTCGGCATGGTAACCGTAGACTTCATGATAGTTTATCCGTGACCAAATGCGTAAGAGTTCACTTTAGAATACAATTGACAAGTTTTCCCAGACAAAGTATTTCCTGCTCAACCAAATTCATGATGATAACATATCAGAACCCTAGAGTGAACATAGTATAATACCTCTAAATGAGGTTACTACAGAATAAGTAATAAAGTATCCTATCAGTTGACAGACAATAATAGAATATCGAACACTGACAGAGAGGCTTCAAATGTAGATATTCCCAAATGGAAGAGGGATGAGACTACAAGAGATTTTGGCAGAGAGATCTCCGCAGGACCGCAGACTAATAAGGAATATGCCATAGTTACGTGAATAAGAATAACAACATAATTGAGCATTTCTAGGATTGCATATAAACATAACATCCATTAATACCTCACGAAGTTCTTGTAACAAACGAGCTTAAGGGTAAGTTTTAAGTGTCGTCAGTAAGAACGGTGGGCACACGATTTCAAGAGAAGAAATGTCTTATATCTCATAGGTAATGAGATAATGTAAATGAAGCAATGATTGAATATGAGCTAGTTGGTTATGATGATACTGTGGGTGGAATATTAGAAGGCTTTAATGACAAGAAAAAAAGAAGTTAACTCTTACAAGTAGGAGTAATGTTATACCAGAAACCAATAACACGGTAAAATAAGTTAGGGAAGCTACAAATTGAGAAATAAACAATTTTAATAAAATACAAGCATAATTTTATATTTATTATGTCATTGAGAGGGTTTATAAGAGTTGGAAAGGGAGCAGTATGGATTGTGTTTTCCTTAGCTAAGGCAAGACTTTGTGTCGAGACCTAACGTATATAAAATTGATCGAAATAACCTTCGACAAAGTAATTAAGGGTATAGTCCTACGGATTCTTCCAATTCCAATATTATGATAGTGTTAAGATGAGTATAACAACCATTTGCAGACCTAATGAGGTTATTAAAATAATTAGTTCCCTGAGGTGTTACTTACTAAGGTTTTTTTTCATTTTAGATCTCATCTGTTTCGAAGAGGAATCATTTTAAGGAGGGGAGAATTGTGACAGCCGAAACTTTGCACTATGGCTAAAATAAAATTATAGCAGCTCGAAATAATTTTTTTTTTCCTTTTAGCCTGAGGAAAATAATGAAGTATTAAACGAAGCTGAATGTAACGTTAAAAAAAATTACAAATAACTCAATGAAAATAACAGCGAATCGGATGTGAGTTTTCTCGAAATATAATGGTGTAAGGGGCGTATTAAAGGACGGTTAGGACCTTTGTTAGATTAAGGACATTGTATGAAATTAATATATGTAAGGGTGCATAAAGAAAATAATTTGGAGAATATTTAGTAAATGAACTTACTAAGTATATCTCACCACTTTACTAATTACACCAAACCTAAATTAAGCCAAATACCAAGCCCATTACCCTTCCCAATATTGGCCGAATAACCCCAAATTTCTTTCAACCCCCTAGATTTTTTAAGAAAAACCTAAACTAATCAAGAAGCTAATAAAAACCACTAAACCCTTAATACCTAAGGTGTAGCCAAGAATGAGGTGTAAGGGATGAGAGATAGATTTTTGTAATTTAACACGAAATTTTGAAGAATAGTGGAGAGAATCAAACACAAAGCAAGCCTAGGAGTGGTGATTCAAGTTATGGAGACTCCATGAAGCTAGCATCAAGTTTGGATATGTGAGAATAATTTTATCTATTGGCTTTTAATTTGATAATTTCATGTTTATGTTGATGTATTACCTTTATAATGATAATATTGAATGATGAAATGAATAAAATGATGCTTTTATTTAGGTTGTGGATTTTCGATAGATAGGGGAAATTGTTTGGTCTGATTTTTTTGTGTTAAGATTAGTGCATGAATAAAGAATGAGTTGGCTTGGGTTGATGAGGTGTAGTGGAAAAAATGATAGGTGTTGTAAGAAATTGAAACTAAATAAAAATGTAGGGCCAAGTTTCGGCCTTATGAAAAAAAATAAATAGGGGTCGTTTTGATGGTGTGATGAAGCCTAAGACATGATAAGGAGTAATGGTAATGTAAAAGGAAGTAGAACAAGCATATATTGTAAAAAAATAGTAATGTTTGCTCAATGTGCACACAATGTGTTCGATGAAATGTCAAGTCTAGATAAGAGTAAGAAATTAATCAAGTTATATGCATGATAATTTATGTTTTGTATGCTGAAAAATCTAGTGGTAATAGCCAAAGTAAATAAAGTTGAAAGGGTGGTGAAATTCGTAACTTAGGCAGTAAGTGTAGTTGCTGTGAAATCTAAATACTATATGTTCTGTTGACTATAACATATATTTTAGATGTCTGATTGATGAAAAATAAATTTATAATTGAACTAGACACAATAAGGTTCAACATATCCAAAACCCAGAATTTTCCGATGAAAGATGAAATTGTGGCTAATTTTCAAACATGGCTGACCTGCAATGAAAGAACCGATTATGTTTTTGGTAAATAAGTTGAAGAGATTCGACCATATCTTGAGTTTGGTAGATCTAAACTGAAATCCATAAAATTCTGGATAAACTAGACACATAAAGGAATAACATATCCAAAATTCAGAATTTTTAGACTTAATATGAGGCCGAACCGAATTTTTGAAATTGGGCGACCTGCTGCTATTGTACCCAAATTTTTCAGCATGAACAACCTTTGAATTTCGGTTTATTACTTCAGTTTTTGAAAAAGGAATTGAGATGCGTAAAAACCAACATAAACTATATACATTAAGAACCATTTTATTAAAATTTCAGCCCCAGATTCATTCCCAATTAGTTAAAGTGAATTTTGAAAATTAGGCCAACTAGTAGAATCTAAATTTCCGCTCCCGCACTTGTGTAACTCCAAACCTGAGCCCATAAAAAATTTTATACCAAGCTTATAAGTTAGTAACTCAGTAAAATCAAGTATTCATGCATTGCATATTTTATTTATTGATAGGAATAATATCTCACTTCTTATATTCTAATAAAGTTTATCGATTATAGATTATCGGCAAGAACAGCGACTTTCTTTGACACCGTGAAGAAGTGCCAATCAGTTTCTAAATCTGTGAGTGGATATTTTATTTTCATAATATTTTTTTGATTTTATAAAGTTATATGAATTTATTTATATTCAAGTTATACCTTGAGATGAGATCAAGTTGCCAAAATACTTTGATGAGTTAAAAATATTTTTGGACCAGTTGAGAAATATTATCTGGATTTAGATATTTTGAGATGATTTTTTTAATGATTTTTTAGAGATTGGGGGAAAAATCCAATCTCAGAGACATTTGGAATTGACGGATTATGGAATTGACAGATACATGAGGCATGTGCACATGTAGTTTCATGACTATGTGGACAGTGCTACATGACGCCCTTATATTTTAGTTTTCAGGAAATGATGATAGCATTGATTAACGCTCTTGTATCTAGTTTAGTGACTTGGGGGACGGCGATACGCAATGCCCCCATACGTCAGTTGTTTTCCATATGAAATTTTTAGAAACTACAGTTTTATGAAACAGTGATCAGTGAAATCACTCACATAACGCAAGCGCACATATCGCTCAAGTAGTATAAAATATATCGATCCCACGAGGACTTAATACCTAGACTATCAATTTATGAAGTTTAATATTTACGAGTACCTAATAGATTGGTTTGTTGATTGGATGATGATTTTAAACTAAAACAAGTAAATAAAACAGTGCATATGTAAATCAAAGGAAAATTCAATATTATAAAACTATTTAGGGTTGTGAATCCTTCCAATATCTTTTAGAGATGAAGTGATTATCCTTCCAATATCTTTTAAAGATGAAGTGGTTATCTTACGTTTGTGCAATATATCGGTTTATTAACCTGGAACACGAATTTATGCAAAAGCCTCTTCCGATAGTCAGATGAAAATAACCAGTATAACTCAATTAATCATATTCCTATGTTAACCAAGTTACCTGAATTCATTAAGATTAAGTTCCAATTATGGCTATCCCCGCCCGACAGGTATATTCCTATCCTGTAAGGAAATCTACCTAATAGTCTCTTACCCCAAGGTGAGATCGTGAGTTATTGAGTCTAAAGCTGAAACCTAAAATCACTTTTCCAAGTTCATTTTAAGTTTACCAAATCAATTTTTTTAATGGCCAGTTAACAAGAAGCATTAAGCTTAAGACTCAATAAATAAACCTTTATATTACCAAGACATAAAATAACCCATTATAAACCGGTGATATTGGAATTCATCACAACCTCAGATATGGTATTTAGTTAAAACACATATCTAGGACTAGCAAATACATAAATAAAGTAAATGACATAAAGTAAAGTTGGAAATTAAAATAAATAAATAAACAATAAAGAAAATGATGGGGTTAGAGGATCTACTTTTATTACTTCTAATTTAGATATCTCTCTTATTATAATATATTAACTTTGCATGACATTACCAACCGACCATATAGGCGGTATCCTAATTAAGTCAAATTTATGATTAATTCCAACTGACCATAAAGGCAGTTCCAATTTAATCAGGTTAAAATCAATTTAATTAAGTCTAACCGACCATAAAGGCGGTATCACATTAAGTCAGGTTTTTAAAATAGTTTATATATTATAATTAAGGTAGATTAATCTAAATATTAGTAATAAAAGATTTACCCTTCACCTCAGCAGAGGAGAGTTACCTCATCATATTGGAAAGTAAAATAAAGAAAGAACTATTGCGTAAAATAAAAATTAAATATAAAAAGCTGTAAATAAAAAAACAAGAGACAATCTTCTTAGTATTCTTAAGGAAATCCCCAGAAGAAGGTATAAATTGAAATTCTGATTTCGGCCTCAATTTATAGGCAAATTTTGGTCCCACACGTCACGACGCGTGAAACATTGCGCGTCGCGACACATCGTTTATTTGTGACGCGTGGCAGGCGCTTCCTGAGATGCTAACACATGGCTGTCGGCAGAATTATTGGCTGAATTATTTGCTCGACATCGCAACGCGTGAAGTTGTGCACGTCGTGACTCTGACGTAAGCAATGACATGTAGTGTCGTCAACATGGGATGATGACACGTGTCTGGCGCATGATAGCAAGATTGTTGTGATGTTGACACATGGCCGGCGCATTTTAGCAAGTGTGTATGTTAGCGGTCGCGACATAGAAGTGTTGCGCGTCGTGAAGCAAAATTGACGATTTTGCCTTTTTTGTCTGTTTTTCACTGTTTTGGCCCCGATTTGATTCCAGTGAGTCCTAAAACCTTATTTATCTACAAAACACACAAAATACATCAAAATATTCACAAAACTCAAGAAACTATACAAAATATTAAGTCAAAAGAATGGTAAATATAGATATATTTACCGCTTATCACACCCCCAAACCTAACATTTTCCTTCTCCTTCCTCCATCTGTGTTTTAGCTCCGCTGCTTTCTTTTGGAACTTCCTCAATAGTTTCCTTGACTCCAACATTTTTTTTTATCTCAGTACTGCTTTTCAAAGTGATGGCATGATATTGCTCATTCCCCATGTTCATTGGATTTGGTTCTGTGTTGCTAGGAAGGGAACCTTGCGGTCTGTAACTCTGAGCATTGGCCAGTTGTCCCATTTGATTCTCCATATTTTTCAAAGATGCTGCTTGGCTTTGAATTAATGTTGCTTGTGATTGAAACATGGCATCATATGATGCTGCTTGAGAATCGTATTTTGCTTCTAGCTTTTCAAGTGCGCCATCACTTCTGTTATTCCTGGTTCATTTTCATACTCCTGACCTTTGTTTTTTTGTTGGAATCCTGGTGGTGGGTTGTTCATTTGCCCTGAATTATTGTTCCATACAAAATTAGGATGATTCCTCCACCATGGGCTGTAGGTGTTGGAATATGGATTGTTCCCATGTCTGTTGAAATTGTTGACATAATTCACTATCTCATCATGTTGGTTTGTCTCTGGTGCTCCTCCATATAGTGAACTGGTGGATCTAATATTGTCTTGCATGCTGAGAGTTTCCATGAATTTGCATATCTGATCCAGCTTGGCATTCACTGATGTGTTGGCTCTAACTTCATAAATTCATGCAATTCGTTTAATCATGCTCCTTTCTGTTGGCCACAAAGAATTATTGTTGGCCATTTCTTCAATTAGGTCGCAGGCCCGATCTTCTCATTTTTCCATTAAAGCTCCTCCAGCAGCAGCATCAATTATGGTTCTCATTAATCCAGAAAGTCCATTGTAGAAGGTTTGAACTTGCAGCCACTTTGCAATCTCATGGTGAGGACATTTTCTGATCAACTCCTTGTATCTTTCACAAGCCTCGCAAAGGGATTCTGAGTCATGTTACACAAAAGATGTGATGTCATTCCTCAGCTTTACAGTTCTGGCATAAGGAAAGTACTTTGCAAGGAATTTGATGGCTAGAGTGTTCCAAGTTGTGATGGAACCTGCTGGTAGTGAATGTAGCCAAGCCTTAGCTCTGTCTTTCAAGGAATATGGAAAAACACGCAGTCTCATTGATTCTTCTGCCGCTTGGTTGTAATTGAATGTGTCGCAAACTTCTAGGAAATTGCTGATGTGGGCATTAGGATCTTCAGTTGCATTCCCTCAAACTGAATTGATTGTTGTATCATCTGGATGCATGTTTTGATATCACATGTATTTGCTGGTAAGGGAGGAAGTACAATACATGAAATGAAGCCGTCAACCACCAGAATAGTTCTATCTCGAATGGGAATTGGTGGTGCAAGCTCCAACGGTTCAGATTCCATGTTGATCAGTGCTTCTTGGCCTTCTCACATTTCCATTCTCAACTGTCTGATGGTTCTTTTCAATTTCTGGGTCAAGCGGTCGGATTTCAAAGCTTCTGGTTCTTCTAATCTAGTGTCTGAGAACCTGAAACATAAGAAAACATAAATAATAAATAAAAGCAAATTAGACACAGGTAAATGTATCTAACCCCAACATTAATAGTGAAAGATAAATAAGTCCCCTTTAACGGCGCCAAAAACGTGATCGGTGAAATCACTCACGTAACGCAAGCGCACGTATCGCTCAAATAGTATAAAATGTATCGATCCCACGAGGACTTAATACATAGGCTATCAATTTATGAAGTTAAATATTTACGACTACCTAATAGATTGGTTTGTTGATTGGATGATGATTTTAAACTAAAACAAGTAAATAAAACAGTGTGATTGTAAATCAAAGGAAAATTCAGTATTATAAAATTATCTAGGGTTGTGAATCCTTCCAATATCTTTCAAAGATGAAGTGATTATCTCATGTTTGTGCAATATATCGGTTTATTAACCTGGAAAACAAATATATGCAAATGCCTCTTCCGATAGTCAGATGCAAATACCCAGTATAACTGAATTAATCATATTCCTATGTTAACCAAGTTACCTTAATTCATTAAGATTAAGTTCCAATTATGGCTACCCCCGACCGACATGTATATTCCTATCCAGTAAGGAAATCTACCTAAGAGTCTCTTGCCCCAATGTGAGATCATGAGTTATTGAGTCTAAGGCTGAAACCTAAAATCTATTTTCCAAGTTCATTTTAAGTTTACCAAATCAATCTTATTAATGGCCAGTTAACAAGAAGCATTAAGCTTAAGGCTTAATAAATAAACTTTTATATTACCCAAGACATAAAATAACCCCTTATAAACCGGTGATATTGGAAATCATCACAACCCCAGATATGATATTTAATTACAACATATATCTAAGACTAGTAAAGACATAAATAAATTAAATGACATAAAGTAAATCAGGAAATTAAAAATAAATAAATAAAGAATAAAGAAAATGTTGGGGTTAGATGATTCACTTTTATTACTTCTAATTTAAATATCTCTCTTATTATAATATATTAACTTTGCACGACATTACCAACCGATCAAATAGGCGGTATCCTGATTAAGTCAAATTTATTATTAATTCCAACCGATCATAAAGGCGGTATCCAATTTAGTCAGGTTAAAATCAATTTAATTAAGTCCAACCGACCATAAAGGCGGTATCTCATTAAGTCGGATTTTTAAAATAGTTTACATATTATAATTAAGGGAGATTAATCTAAATATTAATAATAAAAGTTTTACCCTTCACCTCAGCAGATGAGAGTTACCTCCTCATACTGGAAAGTAAAATAAAGACTTAAAAGTAAAATAAAGAAAGAACTATTGCGTAAAATAAAAATTAAATATAAAAAACTGTAAATAAAAAAATAAGATACAATCCTCTTAGTATTCTTAAGGAAATCCCCAGAAGAATGTATAAATTGAAATTCTGATTTCGGCCTCAATTTATAGGCAAATTTTGGTCCCACGCGTCACGACGCGTGAAACATTGCGCGTCCCGACGCGTCGCTGATTTGTGACGCATGGCAGACGCTTTATGAGATGCTAACACGTGGCTGTTGGTAAAATTATTGGCTTGGCGTCACGACGCGTGAAGTTGTGCACGTCGTGACGCTGAAGTAAGCAATGACGTGTAGTGTCGGCAGCATGGGATGATGACACGTGTCTGATGCATGATAGCAAGATTATTGTGATGTTGACATGTGACCGGCGCATTTTAGCAACTGCGTATGATAACAAGTTTCTCTGATGTTGACATGTGGCCGGCACATTTTGGCAAGTGCGTATGTTAGCGGTCGCGACACAGAAATGACGATTTTGCCTTTTTTGTTCGTTTTTCGCTGTTTTGGCCCCGATTTGATTTCAATGAGTCCTAAAAGCTTATTTATCTACAAAATACACAAAACACATCAAAAACAAAAATCGAGAAATTATACAAAATATTAAGTCAAATGTACGATAAATATTGATATATTTACCGTTTATCAAAGAGTTTCAAAAAGAAATAGTTTTATAAGAGATCTCATAACGTTACAGAAAGAAAGATGTTTCTAGAAAAGTTTTACATAATGTGATTTGTTTTCAGGGAAAAAGAGTTTTCAAAAGAGATTAGTTTTATTGTAAAATGATAAGATTTCTGTTTCGGGAAAAAAAATTCATAAAGCATTTTAGTTCCCGTTTTAAACTATACACTCACTAAGTCATTCAAACGATCTAACCCCCCAATCTCGAATGTTTTTTGTTTTGCAGGTCCACTCAAATGACGAACTCTAGAGGATGAATACTGATGACAGTCACTAGGGTTGTTGGGTCCTCACATCAGTCAGGTCTGAGGTATATGGATCAGTCAAAGTCAATGTTGTAATAGTTAAAGTACAAGTCGGGTTTATGTTGTATGAGAGTATTTACTTAAGGTTGTCAAAGTCAAAGTTACTAGAGTTTAACATAGCAAATTCAGAATAGTAAATGACAAAGTTTGTTTGATGAAATTAAGTTGGACAAATAGCCCTACCGTGTAAGTGTGTGATTCATGTTTGTCAAATAATTAGAAAAGCAGTAGAGTTAAAATAGTTAGTCAGTTAGTTAGAGGATAAGGGTGATAAGGTGACATATCTCCTGCCAGTAGCATTTCCGAAAGGGGGATGTTACTCTGTGGTGTGACAATGAGAGTGGAGCATCATTAGCAAGAAATCATGTGCAACACTCCAAGAAAAAACATATAGAACTTGATATACACTTTGTCAGCGACAAAGTTCTCAACAAGCAGCTAGAGATCAGGTATATATACCCTCAGCAGAACAGGTTGCAGACATTTTGACAAAGCCTTTATCATTTCCTCACTTTAATTATCTTAGAAGCAAGCTTAATGTCTTTCCTAAGCCCTTAAGCTTAATGGAGATGTTAAGGAAGCACACGTATGCAGTCTCACTGATCTAGACAACATACTCGAAGTATCAGATCAACTCTCAGCCACATCAAGGCAGCTGATACAACACATGAGCTCAAGATGGATGTGCTTAATCAGCAGAAATTAGTTTGCATTAGTGTCATATGATTGGCTAGCATGTTGACTATTAATTAGATTCTATTAGTTAGTTAGCAAGAGATTATATATAAATACAATCCATAGTATAGATTCGATAGTGTGGAAATAATAATAATAGAAAAAAGTATTTTCTTAAGAAAATTCTTAGATTCAATTTATCATTTTCTTGCTTGCCAAACAAATCTTGTGTGCGCAATAACCCAGATCCGGCCCTCTCATATGCAGGGTCAGATACAAAAGCTTGCAAAAGTTGAGCGAGCGAGTCAAAAAGCAAGCACTGACGAAGACAAGACAAGTAGAGTAATGTCTGGTCCACATCAACGGTAACCAATACACGTGGCACAAATTGGGAGGAGGATCTCATTTTCATCATTGGTAAAAACTAGGCGACACGAAATGACAGGAGACCACGTGGGCAGGTGAATTTTGAATGCTCGACAGTTGAAACTGTGGGTCTGTGAAGTGACAAATCACTGGAAATATTTAAATTTTAATTATTGTTTTGTAATTCTCGTACCCTTATTATTTTTAGCATCCCTTTAAGATTCTCTGGCCCCATACTTTTTTTTTTTTTGTCTGTTTTTAAAGTGGATCAAAAATTTCATTACTTAAAAGACACGAAGTATGTAGTAATTACACGACCAGTTTGGTTCGTTTATAAATTTAATAAATCTTAATACCATAATTTAGATAAGATAAAATTTAATCATATAAAATTCATATATTATTTATTTTTTATAATTAGTTGAATGAGACGTGAATTCACACCTAAAATTACTGAAGATATTGGAAGATTTTACGAACATGCTTGAATATCTTATCTCTATGTTATTATTGGTGAATATAGATTTCAGAATAATTACATTAAATACGTAATATATATAACATATTTTTTTACGGCAACACATATATAATATATTATGATGAAGCCAATAACTTTTGTGGAAAGTTAAAATACTCAATTTTCACTTCAAGATCGAGATCTACCAACTTCTACGAACATATCTTTTATCTGTCGAAGAAAATACTTCTTTATTCCCGTAAAATAGAAATAAAAATAAAAGACTAACACATTGTTTGAAATCTACCATCACACATAGTTAAATCTACAAATAAATAAACATCTATTTAATAAAATTCCAAAAAAAAAATCCTTACGAGAGAAGTTCGGATATCTCATCGTAAGGAAACGGTAGAGTTCTCTTTTCTCACAAGTCTCCATCAAAGGAAAGGTGTTGGACTGAAAAAGAAAACAAAAATGAAAAATATATGAAAAGAAAAGGAGAGGGAGAATAAATAGCGAAATAAATGAGAGAAGAGTGGGAGTAGATGATGAATAAGAGAGTGAATGGAAACAAAATGAAGAAAAAAAAAGGGGGGAGAGAGTTATTTGAGTCGCCCACCACACAAATCACCGGTGTTACTAAAAGAAAATTAGGGTCGTTGATGATGGTTTTTCACTCCGAGAAAGTTTAAATATCGAGAAGGGGTAGAATGTGATTTGTACTTGGCCAAAAGAGAATTATGAGGGTCCAATGAACTAGAGAGATTGAAGTCAAATAGATGACATGACCCCACTATACAAAGAAGTTCTCACGATGGCAGAACCTATTGATAAGAAGCAAGTTGAGTGACAGACCCGACTTGGAGAAGAAGTAGGGGTGGCAATTTGGGTCAGGATTCGTTTATTCATTCGATTCGATTCTATTCGCTTTAAAGCGAATACGGGTTTTAAAAAATGGATTCGTTTAATAAATAGGTCAATTCGATTCGATTCGTTTATTAAACGAATCGAATACGAATTTAAGTTCATTGATTCGTTTATTCGTTTAAGATTCGTTTTATTATTTTTATTTACTAATTCTTGTTAATTTTCAATTAAGATTCGAGAAATTATAGCTAATTATCATAGAAAATTAATATTTTAGATATTTGGTGAGATATTTTTAGTAAATATATTAATTTTATATTTCATGTGTATATATTTATGAAGAATTAATGTAAATCAAGTGTGGTAAATGATTTTATTAAATAATATCATTGACTAAACGAATAAACGAATATTCGTATTCGATTCGTTTAATAAACGAATCGAATACGAATCATGATATTATGATTCGTTTAATAAACGAATCGAATACGAATCCATCATATTTTGATTCGATTCGTTTAGGATTCGATACAAATTCGATTCGTTGATTCGTTTTGCCACCCCTAAGAAGAAGTGTTGGATTTGTCAGCATTGGAATATTTGCAGAAACCTACACGATGGGGTCATTCTTCACTATAAGAATTTATAGTTTTAGCGACGTAATTTAGTGACAGAATATTCTGTTTCAAAATTTAGCAATGGAATAGAGACGAAATTGAAACAGATAATGAAATTAGGGGTGGAATTTAGCGAAAAAAATTCATCTCTAAATTAGCGAAGAAAAACATCAATATGTCGCTAATTAGCGATGGATTATTATTTCGTCACTAATTTAATTTAGAAATGCAATTTTTCCGTCGCTAATCCATCGCTAATTAGAAACAGAATTAATATTTTGTCGCTAAATAGAAAGGAAATCTCTATTCCGTCACTAATTTAAATTTCTATTTAAAATTTAATTTTAATTTCTAGTTAGTTTGCGACGGAATAACATTTTGTCACTAATTTATTTAGAAACAGAATTTTCTCATTGCTAATTCGCCGTTAAATAGAAACGGAATTAGTATTTCGTCGCTAAATAGAAACATAATCTCAATTATGTAGCTAATTTTAAATTTTTACTTTTATTTTAATTTTAATTTTAATTTCTAATTTGTAAAACTATTGTTAATTAAAAACGAAATTTTTTTCGTCACTAATCTATCTCTAATTAGAAGCGGAATTAATATTTCGTCGCTAAATAGAAACAGAATCTCAATTCCGTGGCTACTTTAAAATTTTAATTTTAATTTCTAATTTACAAAGCTATTGTTAATTAGTAACGGAATTTTTCCGTCGCTAATTAGAAACGGAATTTATATGCCGTTGCTAAATAGAAATAGAATCTCAATTATGTAGCTCATTTTAAATTTTTACTTTTATTTAAATTTTGAATTTCTAATTTGCAAAACTATTGTTAATTAGAAACAAAATTTTTCTTTCGCTAATCCGTCCCTAAAAAGAAAGAAAATTAATATTTCGTCGCTAAATAGAAACGAAAACACAATTTCGTAGCTACTTTAATTTTTTTTTATTTTTTATTTTATAATTTACAAAACTATTGTAAAATAGAAACGAAATTTTTCCATCGCTAAATAAAAACGGAATCTCAATTCCGTAGCAAATTTTAAAATTTTACTTTTATTTTAATTTTAATTTCTAATTTGCAAAACTATTGTTAATTAGTAGCGGAATTTTTCCGTCGCTAATTAGAAACGAATTTAATATTTCGTCGCTAAATAGAAGCGAAATATCAATTCCGTAGTTAATTTTAAATTTTATTTTTTATTTTAATTTCTAATTTGCAAAACTATTGTTAATTAGAAACATAATTTTTATGTCGTTAAATAGAAACGAAATTAATATTTCGTCGCTAATTTTTAAAAATTTTCAATCCCCCCAAAATTTTATTCCTTCGACGTCATTTGTTTTTAAAAAATAGAGACATATTTTTCATCGCTAAATGGAAACAGAATCAATATTTTGTCGCTAAATTGAAACAGAGTCTATATTCCATCGCTAATATTTAAAATTTCCAATCCCTTCAAAATTTTATTCCGTTGGCGCCACTTTTTTTAAAAAAATATAGACGAATTTTTCGTCGCTAATACGTCGCTAAATAGAAACAGAATTTTTATTTCGTCGCTATATTTCCTCAAATTTTAAAACTTTCCGGCCTTACGAAAATTTCAAATGTCTAAAAAATTTATAAATCTTCCCGCTTCTTTTATTTTCTTCCTATATATATACATCATAATCTTTTTAACTTTCAACTCCAATACACCATCAAAAATTTTCTTACTCAATTCCATATGCCATCAAATTTTTCATACCTCAACTCTCATTATCAATCTCTCATTTTTCTTATATCCACTTGTAAATTTTCCTGAGAAACAAACACTAATATTTTATTGGTTTAAGGTGGCTTAAATGGATGGTGGTATGTTGAAACTTGCGATGGATATACGGTGTCTTGTGGAATTGAAGATGTATATATAACAATTAAAAAACTCATTTCCTTAAAAAATTTCACCATTCAAAAATTTTAAAATTTTCCCTTATTTAAAATTTAAAAATTTCCCCAATCTACAATTTAAATTTTTTTTCAAATCTCTATAATTATAAAATTTCCCGCCTCTCTAAAATTTTAAAATGTTTCCCTTTCTATAATTTAAATATTTCTCTTATTTATAAAATTTAAAAGTTTCACGCATCTTTAAAATTTTAAATTTCCCGCCTATTTAAAAATTTAAATTTCCTACCAATTCAAAATTTAAAAATTCATGCTATTTAAAATTTTTGTAAAATAAATAGTTACGGAAATTCCGTCTTTATTTAGCTATAGAAATTTATTCCATCGTTAAATAGCCATGGAATTTTCGTCGCTAAATAGAAACGGAATTTTTCATCGCTATTTAGCGACGAAATAGAATTATGTCGCTAATTAGCTCTGGAATTTTTGTCTCTATATAGAGACGAAATAAAATTACGTCACTAATGTTAGCGACATATGTAATATTTCCGTGCTATTTTTTTTTTGCGACCAATAAAATAGAGACAGAATTTTCCATCGCTATTTGATTGTTTTCTTGTAGTGCTTACTGGCTTGACCTGGTTAAAGAAGAAGTCTGGCCAAATATCTTTCACCTCGGTATGCCGACTCGAGGAACAAAGCTAAAACCATTGGATATTTTAATTTTATACTTGAAGGCGTTATATGTATGTCATTCTTGGAAGTTTGAGCTTCTAGAAGGTTGGTGTAATATGAGCAAGTCAACAGCTCTCATTGGGAAGAAACTCTACCAGACGGAACAACACTGGAGTGGTTGAACCGCATGTTGTCAGGTCAACAAAGTGCGCAATAGTGGATGAAAGATTGAAGTGATGGGTTTCTGCTGACATGTGGTAGTTGAGTCAGGTGCCAGAATGGCTGTTCATTGAGTGGTTGGGGAAAATGAGTATGAGACAATGATGGAAGAGTGACATGATCTGACATCATGGTTGAATAGTGAATTTGGAAGTCTATATAAAGAGATTGAAGTCATAGATTCAAAGGTTAGAAAATCTCGCCCTCACAACTTAGAGAGAAGGCAAGAAGCATGAGTTTAGTGATAAAGAAACAAAAACTGGTCGGTTCTCGATCATTGGAGAGAAGTGTAACAAGTATGTTGTAAGACTCGATGTGTTTATTTTTCCTCTTTGTAAGCTCTAAGCCCCGCTTGTAGCTCGGGTGGTCTTGACCCCGAGCAAGTAATAAAATATCTCTCATTTCCTCCCGTGGACGTCGTGGTTCGGCGGAGAGTGACTCCAACCTACGTAAATCTCTGCCTCTGATTTTCTTGTCTGCTTGCTAAGTTTATTTTGGGTTCCCTACTAACCAAACAAGTGCACTACTTGAGAGAGGTTTATTCGAGTGGTCGATTTTCCAGATTATCCTTAGAATAAAAAAATAGCCGTCAATAAGTTTTATTTATTTATTGTTTTTTTAGGGACGCGAGAGAAATTTTTTACATTCCTTGGAAATTAGCTCAAAATTTTCTCAGTGGTCTACTTTTGGGTTTTGGCCCCATATTCAATCAAACTTTTTATTTCTTATTGCTGATTTGCATATTTGATGTTAAGTCTTACTGGTTACCACCCATGAATGAACAATTCAAACCTAGATACATTTTTTTTTTAATAGGTTGTGAATCACGTTTAGATTTTTATAAAACTATGATTATAGCTATTAAATCTGAATTTATATATAATTAAATTTCAACAGTATAATATTACTATGTTTATTTAATTAGAATATATAATTTATATCTTGAATAATGTGTCACATTATTCGCTGCTTGACATACAATAAGTGTTAGTTGATTTTATTTTTCACTATTAATATTATAATTGACACACTCACAAAATGATTCTTTACTCCCAAGTATAAGAGTGTCGAAATAATAAAATAACATGATAAGTCCGGGGTCGATCCACATAAAATAGACTTAGTAAAATAAAATAATAATTCGAGTGAAAATAAAAAGATTGAATTATTTGAAATGATTGATAATTTTAAATTGGACTGCAACAATAAAATAAAATACTGGGGCTGAGGGATCCACTTTTAATATTTCAAATTTATAGAAATCTTACTTTTTATAATATATAAATTATCATTTACCCAATTAATTTATCTCATGAATGAATTATGTCAAAACATATAAAATCAACTATAAAGGCGATGATAACATTTGTCTATAACAAGTCTAGTTAGGTACTCAATTATGCCAAATAAATACAACTAGCCATATAGACGGTAATAAAATTTGTCAATAATTAATCCAAATTAAAATTAAATATTAGTTTTTAGATTACAATTTATATATTATAATATAAGTAAGATTAATCTATATTTTCATATTAAGAGCTTCATCTTTTACCTCAGCATGATGAAGTTAGCTAATCATGATTTGAATAAAACTTGCATAATTTTATTACTGAAAGAAAAAAATTACAACAAAGCTTGGAAAAATAAAACACACAAGAGCTGGAACTCCACAAATTTTCAGAGAAATCTATGGAATCCTCTGTTGGGGTTGGTGCTCAGAGCGCCAATTCCCGGTTGTATTTCTTTTGAATTTTCTGTAAAACATTATTATTATAAATAATATATGCAGTTTCTATAATATAATCTATCTTTTATGTGGTAAAGACGTAATGACCTTAGAATGATTAGTCATGGTACTGTTGCAAAAGCGTCGCAACTGACATTAAGTAATATCATGACGTTGTCATTCTCAGACAGATCCTGGTCAAGGTTTACACTACTTGGTCAGTAAAGTAAACCCGTTGAGATTGGTACATGTCGTATACTGGAATATATGATTCCAATGGTTTCTCAATGAACCATTAGTCTTGGAGACTAGTATAGACGTGTGGGTGTTTATAGCTGATAAACATTGAACGACTCACCGAAGATTCTTAATGGATGATACACCAACGTCAATAAGAATCTTCTCGGGTTGAGTAGCACTTGTGATTCTTAGACTTGAGATGCCATTGTGGGCACATGAGACATCTTCTACACTTAGATGGCAGTCACGTCACCGATCTATTTAGATCAGACCTCCGCCTGTTCGTTGGGTGTAGATAGATCCTCAGGGTGTCCTATGTGTATCAAGATAGAATCCGTCAGTTCTGTGTACCAGAGCATATGTAGTCCATATGATTAGCAATCAGATAAAACCATGGGCCCGTGGTATAGTTTAGAAGCTAGTTCTAAACATTCTTTTTGAGATTGCTAATAGAATAGTCGACTGGATAATCCCCATAGAGATTTGACGTTTACATCTATATCTCTGGGATTTATCCGGATACCTGTGACGGAGGATTTATACATTTGCCATGACCTCGACCTGTATGATTCAGCGAGAATATCCGTGATCGTCATAATTTACGGGTGGATAAATTATGGACATGAAATTAGATTTCGTGACGGATATACCTGAATCTAGAGAGTCGCAATAATGAAACATACTCGTAGAGCACTAGAGCAACATTTATAAATAATATTGATTATTTATAAAGTCGTTTAAAGGTTAAACGCAAGATACATGCTAAAGGGACCCGATAGTCATTTGATTAATTATTGTGTATTTACATTTAATACTTGATTAATTTAAATACACATTAATTAATAGTCAAATTGAGATATTTGACTAATATCCTAAATGAATATATGTATTTGATATTTAATGTAAATATAATACATATATTTAATATATTTGTATTTAATTAATTAATTAATTATTTAATTGTTAAATGATTAAATTAATTAAAATATAAATATCTTAACTTTGGATATTTGATTTAAAATGATTAAGTTGCCTTTGTTGACTTTATTAAAATATCTTTAAAGGTGTTTTTAGATATTTAATCAACTTGACCAAATGAAATGTCAAATGAAATTGAAATTAATTTTGTTGTATATGTTTATTGATTTTCGGCCAAGGGCTTATTTTTCAATAAGTATATATTGTTTTCATTTCATTTACATTTGGTAACCTAATACACTTTACAAATAAACTCCATTAAAGGAAACAAAGAAAGCTTGTGAGGAAGAAAGTTAAAAACAAAGAAAGCTTGGATTTTAGTAAGTTTCTTCAACTTACTATTAGAAAGGAAAATGTTCCTTAGGATCTAGGCTACATCTTGTGATGTTCTTATGTTATTCTTTTCTATTCTTTGTGTTTTTGATGATGGAAGTTTTGTTGAAAGTGTTGAGCATGTATGATGAAGGAAGCTTATGACTATTGTAGTTATAAGTATTCTTTTATGGTTTTGGAAACCTTGTTGCTAATCTAGAGTTTTTGACCCACTCTTAGATGACCTAGATTTGATCTTGAGTTGTTTCATTGTGTTGAGACTTTGATTGGTTGGAAGAATGATGATTAAAGTAATTGATTTAAACTATTTGGTCTAATTTATTTATTTTGAAGAATTTGAAAAATTAGGGTTTAATACCTCATCCAAATTTGGGGATTTTCATTTATGTTGTGTATAAGGATGTGTATATGATGCATATAAAGTTTCATGTTGATTGGATTACATCTTGAAGTGTTTTGAAGTATGAAATGACAAAGTGCACAATTTGGCACCCTTGTGAGGCTCTCGGCCAAATGGATGAATTTTGGGGATTTTGTTGCTTTTGATGTTTTGATATTTTGAACATGCTAAGTTCATCTTAGAAATGATTTAGAATCATTCAAAATTGATTTGATCAATTTTGGACTAAAATAGACAAAATACCAAGTGTAAGGGCAATTCGGTAAATTCACTTAAATATGATTTATTGAATTTTATTTCATAATTTGATTATTGGATAATTAAATAAATATGTTTATTTAATTAATCCGAGAAAAAAGTTTTGAAATTGGAAAATTTGATTTTCCACCGCTTCCGCTGCGTTACCGGATTTAGCCCCTAAAACCCCTACATCCTCGGCATAAGAAAATGAGGATAGAGGTGCTCAGCACCCCGTCAATTACAATTGCGTAGTAATTATTACAATTGCTATGCAATTGCATGTGAATGAGAGGTCCATCCACCGAAAGGTGGATTGCAACCCTCCACCCATTTTTGTTTTTTATTTTTAAGAATTACATACATCATACTTTGGATATTTCATCAATTTCGGCATTGAAAACCTCAAAAATTATAAAATCTTATAAATAGCAAAGTTGTAGATATTTGAGTCTTATTTCATCTGAAACTAAAATTGCCCCAATCCAATATCAGGGTAAACAATTATAGCCAAAATGCTAAAATTACGCAATGTTGGAATTTCCGAAATTGTACACTGTTAGAATGTCCTTTGATGTTTTTGGCTTACAAAATCCAAATGTTACGTCTATTTTTCTAATTATACATCCAAAGTATTATTTAGCATACATAAGAAATACAATTATAATAAATATATATAAAATATAGATTTAAGTATCATTTCATAAATGTGTTAAATTAATGGGATTAATGAAACTATAAGTGTAAAATGATTACTTTCTATTTATTAAATGTAAACTTTATAGGTCCCCAAGGGGCGTGACTTGACGGTGTAGGGCTCGGGATCTCACCTTGAGGTCATGAGTTCGAATCCAGAGAGTGTGTTTCTTGTAAGAGTCTGGGAAAACCAGGAGTTTTACATGCTACGCTTAAGCCCGTAAGGGATGGTTTGACGACGGGATTTCCAACGATTCAAAAAAAAATGTACAATTTTTGATATCCATCAATGATAATATTAAAATTGATATCGCCAGATAATACATACCATCTATAAAATGATGACATATCAATACCACGTCACTTAAAATATAAATTATAAATCTTAACTAAACACTGAATACTGAATTTAATTCTTTAGTATATTTTATAAAGCAGTTTGTCTGTTATTTTTTTAAATCGATAAATCTGAATACTGAAGAAACATATATATATACACACACATACAGTCAAGATCACGTGCACACCCTATAGTTCACATAAAATTCACATTCAATATATAATTTTTTTTTATCTTTATCTGCTTTTACAGTATACATAAAGTTCACATGAACCTAACCTAAACATGACCATGTGTGTGTTAGTGTGTGTATATATATTGTTGATGGTATTTTCAGGTACTATGGTATTTATGCAGCACGACAGGGGTAAAAGAGTAACTCCCTTGTTGATCGAGATCATTAATGCCGACCCGACCACATGAGTGAGGGGCCGAGCACTTTATGATCGATAAACCGACCACTTAAGATCGACAGCAGCATTCTCAGTTCAAAAGACCATTGTGACTGACCTCATTAAGACCGAGAAAATGGCGAGATATGCTCCAGAAGATGAGACATCCTATTTTTACGGATAAGAAGATAAGTTATCCTACTTTCATGGGGAAAAATTGATAAGTCAGTATCCTAATAGGATAAAGGAAGTGAATGTAGTTTCAACTAGGAATCCTTATGGGAAAAGAAAACTGATTTCTTTACTAGTATAAAAAAGGGGGAAAACATACGTAAAAGGCAGAATTGTGATTAGGCTTGTAAACACCAGACAGACCAGAAAAAACATATTTCGGTAATAAAATATCGCCCATTCTGTGCCCGTGGACGTAGGTTGGATCTAATCCACCGAACCACGTTAAATCTCTTTGTTGATTGATGTATTTATCTGTCTTTTGCCAAATTTGCTTTTGGTTTGTCATAAACAAAACAAATTCACAGTTGGAGGAGGATTGTCTCGGGAGTAAAAAACCCATATTGCCCCTGAGACCAAAATCCGCCGTCAACAATTGGCACCGTCTGTGGGGAATTTCAACAAAAAGCAGCTCGCGTATTAAGACGATGGCAGAAGGTGGAAATCACCAGTCATCGGGGAGTTCAACAGCAGAATGGATGGAGAAGATGGAGGAAAATATGAGGAAAGATAAGGAGGAACATGCCCTTAATGTTTCGAACACTCTTTGATCCTTACATATTCGGTCATTCGGATCCGTGAGAAGCATAGCACGAGGTAGACCGGGCCGGCGGTTCGGTTCCGGTTCCTGATCCATTCGATTTTTTTTTTTTTTTACTTTTTTGAAAATAAAAGTTAAATTACAAATAATTACATTAAATTATTTTTTTTTGAAAATAATTACAAATAAAATTACATAATTACAAATAAAATTATGTAAATTACAAATTGCGTTAAATTACATTACATAATTACACTAAATTACAAATGAATTTCTTATCTAAAAAATTAAAAAAATATATTATTGTATAAATTCAATCTAGTTCCAACTGGAACCGTACGGTTCCGGTTGTAACCGTTGGAACCGAACAGTTCCAACCAGTTCGGCTAGGGGAGGAACCCTAACCGAACCGGTTAAGTTCCGGTTCGGTTCCGGTTCCGAACCGGTACCTTGGCCGGGTCTAGCACGAGGATGGATTATGCCCTCGTGGCGTTTGCTTGCTCCAGTGTTACCGAGCATAAGGAGGAACATGCCCTTAATGTTTCGAAAACTCTTTGATCCCTACCTATTCGGTCATTCGGATCCGTGAGAAGCATAGCACGAGGAGGGATTATGCCCTCGTGGCGTTTGCTTGCTCCAGTGTTACCGAGCATAAGGAGGAACATGCCCTTAATGTTTCAGACACTCTTTGATCCCTACCTATTCGGTCATTCGGATCCGTGAGAAGCATAGCATTATGAGGGATTATGCCCTCGTGGCGTTTGTTTGCTCCAGTGTTACCGAGCATAAGGAGGAACATGCCCTTAATGTTTCGGACATTCTTTGATCCCTACCTATTCGGTCATTCGTATCCGTGAGAAGCATATCACAATGAGAGATTATGCCCTCGTGGCGTTTGCTTGCTCCAGTGTTACCGAGCATAAGGAGGAACATGCCCTTAATGTTTCGGACACTCTTTGATCCCTACATATTCGGTCATTCAGATCCGTGAGAAGTATAGCACGAGGAGGGATTATGCCCTCGTGGCGTTTGCTTGCTCCAGTGTTACCGAGCATAAGGAGGAATATGCCCTTAATGTTTCGGACACTCTTTGATCCATACTTATTCGGTGATTCGGATCCGTGAGAAGCATAACACGAGGATGAATTATGCCCTCGTGGCGTTTGCTTGCTCCAGTGTTACCGAGCATAAGGAGGAACATGCCTTTAATGTTTCAGACACTCTTTGATCCCTACCTATTCTGTCATTCGGATCCGTGAGAAGCATAGCACGAGGAGGGATTATGCCCTCGTCGTGTTTGCTTGCTCAAGTGTTACCGAGCATAAGGAGGAACATGCCCTTAATGTTTCAGACACTCTTTGATCTATACTTATTCGGTTATTCAGATCCGTGAGAAGCATAGCACGAGGATGGATTATGCCCTCGTGACGTTTGCTTGCTCCAGTGTTACCGAGCATAAGGAGGAGCATTCCCTTAATGTTTCAGACACTCTTTGATCCATACCTATTCGGTCATTCGGATCCGTGAGAAGTATAGCACGAAGAGGGAGTGTACCCTCGAGGCGTATGTCTGCTCCAGCGTTGTAAGGAGGAGCCCTCGAACAAAAATGCAGGCTCCATAATGACCTGGCGTATAGAGGAATGTGCCCTTACTATTCTAAACGCTCTTTGATCCAAATCCTGGTTCGCCGGGACTCTGAATTGAAAGATTCAGAATTGTGTTTTGGAGACCTCGGACGGGACGCTGTTTGGAGGCATCCATGTTGTTTCTTGGGGATAAGTGTTAAGTCACCCCCATTTTTTTTATTTAATTTTCTAAAAAGTTTTGTTTTGTTTTTCGGTGGTCTGACAAGGGGACGCCCATGCCAAATCCGATAGGACTTCAAAGGTTGATTCACCTCCCTTCTGAATAATTCCCAAGGATTAATCGGCTCGGGGCTGGATTCGTTCCGCCGAGGCCACTTGGTTAATCGGATCGGGGCTGGATTCGTTCCGCCGAGGCCACTTGCTTAATCGGCTCGGGGCATGATTCGTTCCGCCGAGGCCACTAGGTTATTCGGCTCGGGGTCGGATTCGTTCCGCCGAGGCCATTATGGTTTCTCTCAGCTTGGGGTCGGGTTATGTCCCACCGAGTGAGCTTTTTGGTCTGGGGACGTAACATTCCCCCAGAGCCAAGTGTTTCTCTCAGCTCGGGGTCAGGTTATGTCCCACCGAGTCAGTTTTTTGGTCTGGGGACGTAATATTCCCCCAGTACCAAGTATTTCTCTCAACCCGGGGTCGGGTTACGTCCCACCGAGTCTGTTTTCTCGGACTGGGGACGTAACATTCCCCCAGTACCAAGTATTTCTCTCAACTCGGGGTCGGGTTACGTCCCACCGAGTCTGTCTTTTCGGATTGAGGACGTAACATTCCCCCAGTGACAAGTGTTTCTCCTAGCTCGGAGTCGGGCCTCGAAGTGGTTGTTCTTGGGAAAGCAATCGGAGCAAGCTATGAAAGACCAAAAAGAAAAGTGGAATAGAAATATATTAAAATATTCACATAAATATGATCGTGAAAAGAGTTATTACAAGGAGAATAAAGTTTGTTCAGAATTACACGAGGCCCAGTTCGGGTTACACCTTACAAATCAGCCCGCGCATGGGCGGTTGGTTCTTCCTCGATAGGCTCGGGTAGCAGATGGATTGGCTCGACCTCGGGAGGAATGACGGTGGCTTCCACATGGACGGCTTGAGAAGTCCCGACAATTGTGGCTTCAGGGGCAGGAGCGGAAGCCTCAGGTCGATTCTCTTCAAGAGCAGGAGCCTCAGGTCGGTCCTTTTCAGGAGCTGGGGCGATCGAAATGGGATCGGGATCCATCACCTCTTCGGGAGAAGAGGGTAGCCATTTTTTAAACTCATCTTCTCAGATGTCCCCTTTGCAAAAGCGAATAGCCGCATGGATAGGCCCCATACCCAGGTCGGGCAACACCATCAGAATAATCTCAGCGCAATCCCCTACCCCCTCAAGTCTGATTGCATCCCTCTCGACCTCCAGCTCAGCTTCCTTCCTCATAAGCTTGTCACGGACCCGTACCAGCTCTTCATCTTTGGCCCGCAGGTTGGCCTCAAAGCTACACACTTCCACATGTAGGATCCTGTTGTCGGCCTGGGCAGCCTCCAAGTCTTTCTTGGCAGCATCAACATTTTTCCTCTCTAGAGAGGCGGCGGCCCTGAGAGCTTTATTTGTGGTATGGGCCTCAACGGCAGCCAGCTCCAGATTTTTTATGTTTTCTTCTTTACGGGCCAGCTCGGCCTCCATTTCAGTAAGTCGGTTCTGGAGCTTTTGGGCTTGGCCACCCTCGGATAAAAGGCTCATGAGGAGAACCTTGTTCTTGGCCGCCAGGTAGGTTGTCTACCGAGAAGAAACAGAAAATCAGAAATCAAACTAAGTTATGAACTCACAGCGGGAATAAGGGAAGAGTGGCTACCTTGGCCATCTGGGAGCACAACAATGTAACCACATCCTCGGGAGAGAGATCTTCGTATCTCGGAATCTTTACCGGAGGGACCGCCTCAGCCAGTTGGAGGATTCGTTCCGCCGAGGCCACTAGGTTATTCGGCTCGGGGTCGGATTCGTTCTGCCGAGGCCATTATTGTTTCTCTCAGCTCGGGGTCGGGTTATGTCCCACCGAGTCAGCTTTTTGGTCAGGGGACGTAACATTCCCCCAGAGCCAATGTTTCTCTCAGCTCGGGGTCAGGTTATGTCCCACCGAGTCAGTTTTTTGGTATGGGGACGTAACATTCCCCCCGTACCAAGTATTTCTCTCAACCCGGGGTCGGGTTACGTCCCACCGAGTCTGTCTTCTCGGACTGGGGACGTAACATTCCCCCAGTACCAAGTATTTCTCTCAACTCGGGGTCGGGTTATATCCCACCGAGTCTATCTTTTCGGACAAGGGACGTAACATTCCCCCAGTGACAAGTTTTTCTCCTAGCTCGGAGTCGGGCCTCGAAGTGGTCTTTCTTGGGAAAGCAATAGGAGCAAGCTATGAAAGACCAAAAAGAAAAGTGGAATAGAAATATATTAAAATATTCACATAAATATGATCGTGAAAATAGTTATTACAAGGAGAATAAAGTTTGTTCAGAATTACACGAGGCCCCGTTCGGGTTACACCTTACAAATCAACCCGCGCAGGGGCAGTTGGTTCTTCCTCGATAGGCTCGGGTAGCAGATGGATTGGCTCGACCTCGGGAGGAATGACGGTGGCTTCTACATGGATGGCCTGAGAGGTCCCGACAATTGTGGCTTCAGGGGTAGGAGCAGGAGCCTCAGGTCGGTCCTTTTCAGGAGCTGGGGCGATCGAAATGGGATCGGAATCCATCACCTCTTCGGGAGAAGATGGTAGCCATTTTTTAAACTCATCTTCTGAGATGTCCCATTTGCAAAAGCAAATAGCCGCATGGATAGGCCCCATTCCTAGGTCGGGCAACACCATCATAATAATCTCAGCGCAATCCCCTACCCCCTCAAGTCTGATTGCATCCCTCTCGACCTACAGCTCAGCTTCCTTCCTCATAAGCTTGTCTCGGGCCCGTACCAGCTCTTCATCTTTGGCCCGCAGGTTGGACTCAATGCTACACACTTCCACCTGTAGGATCCTATTGTCGGTCTGGGCAGCCTCCAAGTCTTTCTTGGCAGCATCAGCATTTTTCCTCTCTAGAGAGGCGGCGGCCCTGAGAGCTTTATTTGTGGTATGGGCCCAACGGCAGCCAGCTCCAGATTTTTTATGTTTTCTTCTTTACGGGCCAGCTCGGCCTCCATTTCAGTAAGTCGGTTCTGGAGCTTTTGGGCTTGGCCACCCTCGGATAAAAAGGCTCAGGAGGAGATCCTTGTTCTTGGCCGCCAGGTAGGTTGCATGCCGAGAAGAAACAGAAAATCAGAAATCAAACTAAGTTATGAACTCACAGCGGGAATAAGGGAATAGTGGCTACCTTGGCCATCTGGGAGCACAACAATGTAACCACATCCTCGGGAGAGAGATCTTCGTATCTCGGAATCTTTACCGGAGGGACCGCCTCAGCCAGTTCATTGATTTTCGGCACCAAATGTGAAATGGCCTCTCTGATGTCTTGACCGAGGTCTTCTACGCGAAGAATCACAGCGCCTTTCTATTTTTTGGAGGAACCCTCCGGCACTTTCTTCTCCTTTCGAATAGGCTGCCTCTTGCTCAGGACCATTTCCTCCTCCGCCTCCCGAGTTAGCTCGGCTTCCTCCGCCCTGAACGGACGCCTCCTTTTTCTGGTAGGTTTTGATGGGCTGGCGGGTCGGGCGGAGACTGTTGGCGATACCCTGGAATGGGGAGATAAGCTTTGGGTAGCTGACAGGGCTACCTCTTCAGTCACTTTTCTGACCTCAGCAGTCGCCGGCCGTTTCCGAGAGGGCCCGGCCCCAATATGGCCAGTTTTCTTTGTTGCGCCAGCCAACTGGTCAAGGTATTTCGACCTCTTCGACATTTCTGCAAAAGGCAAAGGGCAAAGAAGTGGTCAGTCCAGAATCTGAATAATTTCAAACCGTTATCATGCTAGGCATACAAAGGGATCAGTCAGAAGATTAGTAATAATTTACCTATCCGCCCCGGGACGTTCGGAGGAGCAGTCCGAATCAGGCCCGACTCGACAAAGGCCGCATCATTAACCAATTGCTTCCAATGGTCGGCATATCGCCGAGCCCAGCGCACCCGCGCCCGGACCTGCTGGGAGACATTGGGAGCATCTCTCCAACAAGCTGGGAAGAATCAAAGAAGTTAAAATCCCATCATAAAATCAAGAACAAGAACACTAAGGGGTTGATTCCTAACCTCCCGCTCTAAAGATATCCGGGACGGAAACCTCCTCTTCGTATGATCTCAGGACCCCTCCCAATCTCCTGTAGCCCAGAACCATAAATCTTTGAAGTTTTTGTTGGAGTCGGGGAGTTTGCCGACGATGTTTGACGAGTCGGCGTAAGCGGAAAGGTAGTACCAACCATGGTGTGTTATTGGGTTGGCCTTCAACCGATACAACCTCTTCGCTTCTTCAAGAGAAGGTTCGCCGAGTCCCGCCCGACTCCAAATCACATGTAGCCCGGCCAAAATCCTCCAACTATTCAAGCTTAATTGGCAAGGGGCAATCTCCATCTCGTCCAGCATCCAGGCGAAATAACGTTGAATTGGACCGGGAACTTCAAGAGCGATATCTATCGGAATGTCATATCGCTGCCGGAGCAGTGTTAGATCGTCTTCAGTTATTTTGGATGGCCGATTCATATCCAAAGCCGAGCAGTCAAAATCACCGGGCTCTGGATCCTTCCTATGGGTGAGCAACGGTTCCGGGTCTACCAGGAATCGGTTGGAACCGGACCGGTTTTTCGGGTTTGGAACCGGAACCGGTTGTAATCTGGTAGGTTCCGGTTCCAGAAATGAAGGAACCGATTTTATCCGGGTAGGTTCCGGTTCCAAAATGATCGGAACCGGAATCGGACCATGGAATCGGTTTGGGATTATGAAACCAAAACTTGTGTACAAATCTTAGAAGGCCACACAAACAATGTCACTGTAATTTGCTTTCATCCTGAGCTTGGCATCATAATTACAGCTCCCGATGATGGAACCATTCGCATTTGGAATGCTGCTACTTTTAGGTAACAAGTTTTCTGATTGATAACTTGTAACTTCTAGCCATGTTTGATCTGTTTCATGTAGAACCGAGTTACTAATTGAAGCATTTCATTTTAAGTACTGTAAACTAAACTACTCTCCCAGTACCCAAAATTCCAATAACCATCCATTTCTAAAATTTTCCTTAATATGCAGGCTCGAGGATACACTGAACTATGGCCTTGAACGAATTGATAGAGAGTGCTGCAAACAATGATAAAGAAATTTGCTCACTTCCTCTTTATTCATGTTTTTAATCACAAAAATGCAATATTGACCGGCGTAAACACACACGTATAACGCAAGCGCACGTATCGTTCAAGTAGTATAAGAATATCGATCCCACGAGGACTTAATTCCTACTGTTGTTATTAATTGTTGAATCTATTTATTTACAAATATCTAATTAAATGGAGATGAGAGAGATTGTTTGATTGATTGGTTGATTGTGGCGTTGCTAAATAAATAATAAATAAAAAGACAAAAGAAAATACTAAAGAAAATACAAAAGACACAAAAATCTAGGGTTGTGAATCATTCTAATATCATTAAAAGATGAAGTAGTTAAACCATAGTTAGGTAAATTATTGAATTATTAATCTGGAACACTAAATTATGTAAAAGCCTCTTCCGAATGATCATTTACAAATACCTAGTATAATCCAATTGAACCATATGTCTATGTCAATTAAATTACCTAGATTCATTAAGATTAAGTTCCAATTATGACTACCCCCGCCCGACAGGTATATTCCTATCCTGTAAGGAAATCTATTAAAGGGTTATCTATCCTTAAGGAAGATCGTGGGTTGTTGAGACTAAGGTCTTAAACTTAAAATCCCTATGTCTAGTTCATTTTAAGTTTACCTAATCAATTTTATTAGTGATCGGTTAATAAAAAGCATTAAGATTATGACTCAACAAATAACTCTTTTAATTACCCCAACTATAATCTAACCCTTTTTAATACGGTGATATTAGAAATCATCACAACCCCTAGATAATTAACACATAACTAGGACTAGTAAAGACATAAAATTAAAAGACATAAAATAAAAAGACATAAAATAAAAGTTGAAAAATAAAATAAAATGAAATGCTAAGGTAAAAGGAATTACTTCTACTATTTACTATTTTAGAAATCTCCCATAAAAATAATATATAAACTTGAGATTATAATTAACCAGCCATAAAGGCGGAACCAAAATAACCAGCCATAAAGGCGGAACCAAAATAACCAGCCATAAAGGCGGAATAAGAATTTTATTACCAACCGACCAATCTGGCGGTATCCTTTTTTAGTCAGGTTTAAATAGTAAATATGTTATATTTTAGGGAGATTAATCTAAATAGCAATAGTAAAAGAATTACCTTTTTACCTTAGCGGTGAAAATTTACCTACACATAGTAAATAGTAAAAATTGTAAGAAGTAAGAAAGTAAAATTACTATTACTATTAAAAAGTAATTAAAAATATTTACAAAACTTAAACTAAAATATTCTAGAGAGAGAAGCTCTCAATTTAGAACTAAGAAAAGAGAGAGAAAGGTGTAATGAAAACTGAAAATTCGATCTCTATTTATAGGCTCGGATAAGGGTCCGGCGTCGCGACGCCCAAATTGTACTAGCGTCGCGACGCTGGGTACAGTTCGACACGTGTCACGCGCTGGTTGGTCGGCTCAGAATCTTATCCGATGACGTGGCACTGTTCATGACGTCATTGCTTGCGTCACGCTGACGTGTCAACTGTTCATGACGTCATTGCTTGCGTCACTTTGATGATGTGGAAGGCGACGTGGCGACACGTGGGGCGGCGGCCGTCGGACGAATGAGATGTTGACACGTGTCACGCTGTGATTGGCTGATGATGACGTGGCATGTTGACTCGGTTGACTTGCTGACGTGGCGGCTGATGTTTAAGATGATGTGGCGACACGTGGGGCGGTGGCCGTCCGAGCAATAAGATTTCGACACGTGGCACGGCTCATTTTAGCATCTCCGTTGTGATGGTGACACGTGGCATGGCGCACGTTATCAAAGTCAAACTTCTCAAATTCTGATTTGTTGACCAGGCGCATGTTAGCAGATTCGGCGCACACTGGCGTCGCGACGCGCAAGTCTTCAGCGTCGCGACGCTGAAATGACGATTTTGCCCTTTTTGTCCAGTTTTGTCCATTTTGCCCCAAAATTGTCTCCAATGCTTTCCAAACTTTATTTATCTGCAAAATAACACAAAATACATCAAAATGTTCACAAAACTCAAGAAACTATACAAAATATTAGTTTAAATGAGTGGGAAATAGTGATAGAAATATCACTCATCACACCCCCAAACCTAACATTTTGCTAGTCCTCGAGCAAAATATAAAATAAAATAACATTTAACTAAGCCACTTTCATAGGGATCACGGTTGCATTTAGCGTATGCAACAAGCCTTTAAACCCCTAGGTCTCCCTAGTGGACGAGTTGTAGTCTCGTGAAGGTTTACATCAATGATACCCACAAACATTTTATAAAAGTAAAAAGGTAGTGAAACTAATGCACACAAAAGCAAAAAGACAAGCGAAAAGAGAATAAAGATGTTAGTGACTAATCAGGTGAAATTTCTAATCCAAGTTACTAGATGTTTTGTTTCACTTTTGAATTACTGAATAAGTAAATTCTCCGATTATTTTTACCATTCTTCATATACACAGCCAACAAAATATTAAACAACTCATTTTTGCCCACAACGGTCATAAGTGCAGTTGATAAGAGAGTAATATTTTTGTTCTAAAGTTTTATCAGAATTCACATCTTTTTATAGTAATGGAATAAATTTTCTGATTTTTCTGATTTTTTCTTTGATTTTTTCTCTATTTTTTATTTATATACATATCTTCCATCTATGTAGCGAGCTTTAGGTCGGTGACTCCCAAACCAGTTGGCTTTAGGGCATCAGGTGTTAAGACACCCCTATGGACTTAATTACTCAGACTTCAGATATATATACATATATATAAATTTTTCATTATTTTTGATCCATGTAACGAGCTTTGGGCCAATGACTCCCAAACCAGTTGGTTTTAGGGCACTATGTATTAAAATACCCTTACAGACTTAATAACTCGGATCTCAGATTTTTTTTTTTTTTTATTCCATCACTATTTTTTTTAGATGTTTCCTCCAAATGAACTAGAGTACTGGATATTACAAACTTTTCAATTTTAGCTCATGTCTGTATGTTACCATGTATGTTGATAATATCTGCTAACTAAGTATATGAAGATTCATTTTAGTCTGTTTTATGGAGAATTTACAGATTAAATAATTCAAAAGTGAATAAACAAAAAATTAACTTGTTTTGAATTAGGTTCGAAATACGTCTCAGGAGTGGAAATTCCTTACACAGCTATTTCTTACCAATTTCATATTTTTAGTCAACATAACAACAAAACATTTCTACTGGTCATATAACTATAATTTACATGTGTTTTAGAAGTTTAATCAAAGGCTCAGTTTATGGTGTGTGACTAACTGTCGAATGGACTTCCCGTTGTAGATTCCCCAGAGGGAAGGTGGAGCGAGGCTCACTTAAATACCCAAGCCCCTTAGGCTCTTATCGCTTGTTGTCAGGAATAAACAACGAGTCCTCCAAACTAGTCTGTCACAACACGCTACAAGTGAATGATTATCTAGGTGCCTCCACAGCTTTTCCTTATAAAAAGGTAGTGAATGAAGGAAGACACCAAATCATCACCTAGCTTTAAATATGCCCTTTGTTTTTATTAATTTTTATTTTTTTGTATTTTTCGAAAAATTTTGGACTAAAAATAAAAATACAATACAAACAAGATAAAAGGAGAATTAAGAAGATAATACCTGGTTAGCTGAAACTCTACAAAAAATTTAAAGGTTAAGATCCAGATTAATTCGACGCTTCTTACCACGATCATCATCAGACCATTTTATCTTTGAAATGATAGGGTCAACTTGTGGTACATAGGTTATGAGTTGGTCAAGTAGATCTGGAGCAGACCTAGCAGTAAAAAAGAGTTCTTTCATAGGTTTTGACACGAACCCATTTCTCCGAGCATCATCAAGAAACACACAAAGAAAATCATAAAATCCATCAACGTTGAGCAATCCAAGCGGTTTCTGGTGTATGTTCAGGTTCGCCCAAGATAGAACTATAAAAATTTCCTCTAATGTACCCAAGCCACCTGGCAAAGCAATAAAAGCATCAGAACGGTTAATCATTTCTACCAGTCGTTCAGACATACCTGGCACGATCAGTTCCTCTCCGTTTGATGATCCAATAAGATTAGCCTCTGCCAAGGGTTTTGGGATGATTCCCAAAAATGACTGCCTCCTTCTTGTACGGCTTTTGAAACGATCCCCATTAGTCCAAGATTGCCTCCGCCATATATTAAATGCATATTCCTTGCTGCAAAGACTCGACCCAATTCCTGTGCTGCTTCTATGTATTGTGGTTTAGTACCAACAGTACTACCGCAAAACACACAGATGTTCTCAACTCGTCTTCTTGAAGTGGCTTCCATTTTTTATGTATTTCTTTCTCAACTATGGATGCCTTCAAAAGTGCAATGACGGGCTGAATTTATAATACCTGAAAAAGGGTGAATACAATAATAGCACAAGTATCTTCCAGAGGACGATTGTTAACTAAACAACAAAAGAAATCGTGAAAGGTCAAAAAGTCTGGATCCTATCTACGAAAATAAAGAATTACAACAGAAAAGCGAATCAAAGCAATAATTAAGGCAACAGAATTGTGTATGCAATACGCCACTCGTTTGGTATATAAATCCATTAGGATGCGTCTTAAGATTTCATTCCTTATTCAGCCATCGTTAATGAATTGTTTTCATCTTTAATTGCCAAACACAATTCCTTCTGTCTTAAAATGCTCCATTTGTGCCTTTCCCTACAAAAATAACACACAAAATTAAAAAGTTCATACTAAATACACAAAATATGAAAACAAAAATTACAACAAATTGCATGGGTTGCCTCCCTGCTAGCGCTAAATTTTTCGTCTTCAGCCAGACGTGACTGAAATTCATCTGTTAAGGAGGTTTCAGTGTCGTTTTGGATGTCCTATCAAAGACAATTCCGTGAGCGTTGCTTTTGAAGGGTCTCTTCCAACGGTAAAGTGGCAAAAAGAATTTTGTCTCATTCAGTGCTCGTGCCACCTTTTTGATCTTTGTTGCTCCATTGGTTCCTGCAAAGAAAGAAAGAAAATCAGGAGGTCTCGTATGGTGCTTGACTTGGAATGGAAGTTCCATTCTGTCAAGCTTCTGGTTGATATCTTTATATTATACTCCCAAAAACAGCAATGTTTTTCCTGAATGTTCTGGATCTTTATTAAGGTCAGACATTTGCTCCTCCATTTGCTCTGCTTCTTGCTCCACCTTTTCTTCACAGATGTATTTGAAAATTTCTGCATTCAGCTCTTCATCTGTCATCTGTGAAATACATGTTTCAAAATTGTTAACCTGAAAAGAAATGTTAGATTTTAGGTCTTCATCCTCTGATCTGACTGGAATGATTGGCTCAGGTAGATCTTCATCAAACATTTGTGCAATGGAATCTCCAAGATCTTCATTTTGAGAATACAGAATTTCATCCTCAATTTTTGATGCAGTTGGCTCAAACAGCTCAGTTTCATCCTCGTCAGAATCTGAATAATAGAAATCAAATTGAGACTTTGCCGGTTCGGGTTCCTGAACTGATACCTCTGGTTCTTGATTCTCCTCAGCCTCCTCTTTTGCTAAAGTGTCATCATGGATTTCTGGGTACTCGAAGGCTTCATCAGTGTCATCTGAAACTGGTTCTTGAGGTATGATGTTCTGGTTTTCTGTTAATTGTCTGATCTGATCTGTCATTCTTTGTATGGATGCTGTGTTACTCTGAATTTGTGCATCAAATCGAGCTTCTTGTTCTTTGAACATGTGAATCAATTGATCTTCCTTGGATGGTTGTGGTTCTTAATAAGGATCAAAGGAAGATGGTGGATAAGATGGAAATTGTGATGATTCTTCGTACCTTGGTTGATTCCAAAAATTCTGCCACTCTGAAAGGTAAATACATTGATCGCTCGGGTGGTTACCATCACATATTACACATCTCCCCATTTCATTCTGTTGAGCAAATGTAGTATTGCTTGATTCTGGCATCCAGTGATAATCGTTGGGCTCAACAACAGGCCTCAGAAAACCGGACTGTTGCTCCCAGATGTGGGGTGTATCTTCTTGTAAAGCTTGTAATCTTTCAATCTCCCAGTAGTGTTCCATTTTTTTAATCACCTGAAAACAAAAAAATAAAATTATAAAATAAAAGAAAGAAAATTAGATATAAGTAAATTTGATAGTTTCAAAATTAACAACTCAAGAAAAATAAATTCCCGGCAACGGCGCAAAAAACTTGACCGGCGTAAACACACACGTATAACGCAAGCGCACGTATCGTTCAAGTAGTATAAAAATATCGATCCCACGAGGACTTAATTCCTACTGTTGTTATTAATTGTTGAATCTATTTATTTACAAATATCTAATTAAATGGAGATAGAGAGATTGTTTGATTGATTGGTTGATTGTGGCGTTGCTAAATAAATATAAATAAAAAGACAAAAGAAAATACTAAAGAAAATACAAAAGACACAAAAATCTAGGGTTGTGAATCATTCTAATATCATTTAAAAGATGAAGTAGTTAAACCATAGTTAGGTAAATTATTGAATTATTAATCTGGAACACTAAATTATGTAAAATCCTCTTCCGAATGATCATTTACAAATACCTAGTATAATCCAATTGAACCATATGTCTATGTCAATTAAATTACCTAGATTCATTAAGATTGAGTTCCAATTATGACTACCCCCCGACGGTATATTCCTATCCTGTAAGGAAATCTATTAAAGGGTTATCTATCCTTAAGGAAGATCGTGGGTTGTTGAGACTAAGGTCTTAAACTAATAAAATCCCTATGTCTAGTTCATTTTAAGTTTACCTAATCAATTTTATTAGTGATCGGTTAATAAAAATCATTAAGATTATGACTCAACAAATAACTCTTTTAATTACCCCAACTATAATCTAACCCTTTTTTAATACGGTGATATTAGAAATCATCACAACCCCTAGATAATTAACACATAACTAGGACTAGTAAAGACATAAAATAAAAAGACATAAAATAAAAGTTGAAAAATAAAATAAAATGAAATGCTAAGGTAAAAGGAAATACTTCTACTATTTACTATTTTAGAAATCTCCCATAAAAATAATATATAAACTTGAGATTATAATTAACCAGCCATAAAGGCGGAACCAAAATAACCAGCCATAAAGGCGGAATAAGATTTTATTACCAACCGACCAATCTGGCGGTATCATTTTTTAGTCAGGTTTAAATAGTAAATATATTATATTTTAGGGAGATTAATCTAAATAGCAATAGTAAAAGAATTACCTTTTTACCTTAGCGGTGAAAAGTTACCTATACATAGTAAATAGTAAAAATTGTAAGAAGTAAGAAAGTAAAATTACTATTACTATTAAAAAGTAATTAAAATATTTACAAAACTTAAACTAAAATATTCTAGAGAGAGAAGCTCTCAATTTAGAACTAAGAAAAGAGAGAGAAAGGTGTAATGAAAACTGAAAATTCGATCTCTATTTATAGGCTCGGATAAGGGTCCGGCGTCGCGACGCCCAATTGCACTAGCGTCGCGACGCTGGGTACAGTTCGACACGTGTCACGCGCTGGTTGGTCGGCTCAGAATCTTATCCGATGACGTGGCACTGTTCATGACGTCATTGCTTGCGTCACGCTGACGTGTCAACTGTTCATGACGTCATTGCTTGCGTCACTTTGATGATGTGGAAGGCGACGTGGCGACACGTGGGGCGGCGGCCGTCGGACGAATGAGATGTTGACACGTGTCACGCTGTGATTGGCTGATGATGACGTGGCATGTTGACTCGGTTGACTTGCTGACGTGGCGGCTGATGTGGAAGATGATGTGGCGACACGTGGGGCGGTGGCCGTCCGAGCGATAAGATTTCTACACGTGGCACGGCTCATTTTAGCATCTCCGTTGTGATGGTGACACGTGGCACGGCGCACGTTAGCAAAGTCAAACTTCTCAAATTCTGATTTGTTGACCAGGCGCATGTTAGCAGATTCGGCGCACACTGGGCGTCGCGACGCGCAAGTCTTCAGCGTCGCGACGCTGAAATGACGATTTTGCCCTTTTTGTCCAGTTTTGTCCATTTTGCCCCAAAATTGTCTCCAATGCTTTCCAAACTTTATTTATCTGTAAAATAACACAAAATACATCAAAACGTTCACAAAACTCAAGAAAACTATACAAAATATTAGTTTAAATGAGTGGGAAATAGTGATAGAAATATCACTCATCAAATATCAATTAAAAAACTTCATTTTTTTTCGTTCTTGAGCTTCCGCACTCCGATTTGGTCCCCGTATTTTCCTACGGACTCGTATTGGAATATAGTTTTCATTAAAATTTTTAAAATAGGGTAATTCGGAACCGGACCGGAACCAGATTGGAACCGAATAATAGGGTACCCTATTTAATTGGGTAGGTTCCGGTTACACTTAGTGCGAAACCGAATTTTTCCGGGTAGGTTCCGGTTCCATGCGAAACTGAAACCGGTTTTGCTCATCCATAATCCTTCCGAGGAATTCTCTGATGGTTAGTATCTTGTTCAGCCTCAGAAGGGGTGAGGGTAGTGTCGAGGTCCTCTATGATTGGTGCCTCCGAGCTCGAGGAGAGCTCTTCAACAGAGGGGTCGGAGGTCTAGCAGGGTTTGCAGAGGAAGACCTGTTGTCAGACATCCGTGACATCCGAGAAATAAAAAAAAGGGAGGAGGTCAGTCTATAGTTAATTTCTAAAACGGCCAGGGATTTCACAGTTACCCTGGGATTCCGGGAAAACTAAACCTGTGGGTTCTAAATGCCCTAACAACACCAATCAAGCCATAAATCTCTCCCTAGCAACATAAAGCCAAACCCACAAGAAAAGAGCATGATTCACAACTCATGAAAAGCAAAGCAGAGAGGTCGTTCAGAAGACTTACTTGGTTCTTTTAGAAGAGTTGCAGATTGCTTGGTACGGTCTGGTCGTTCTTTGAGTTCACTGAGCACAGTTGGGAAAATTCGAAGTGTTCGTGAAAGAAGGCAACAATGTTTACTCTGTTTTGTTATAATATGTTCGATGCATTTGTGGCCGTTGGATTGAACGAAAGCGTCAGATACACGCCACATGTCGTTTTTTAAGATCTTTAAGAATTGGATGGACGGCTGGGATTGGGCGTCCTTTGAGTTGGCAATGGCGGTCAGATTGTTTGCTTTTTGGCGGGAGAACAACATATGGTTGACAAGTGGCAGGCTCATGTTAAACCCTAGAAGTGATCTGATGAGCATTTAAGAGGATGTGACAGTTGCGCGTCTCGAGGGGCGGTTTACAGAAGGGCAATAAAGGGATTCCGCTTCGTCTGAAAGAAAGTCAGGCCGAACACCTTAGTCAGACCGAGGATGAGATAAGTGTAGGCCGACGAATTTTCTCCTTCAAAGATTGGCCACTAGTTCACTAGCAAATACCACTCTTTTTATATAAAGTTCCCGGCACCAACTCGTATACTCGTTGGAACCGAGAACTATGGGACATATGTTGATGATATTTTCAGGTACTATGGTATTTATGCAGCATGACAGGGGTAAAAGAGTAACTCCCTTGTTGATCGAGATCATTAATGCTGACCTGACCACATGAGTGAGGGGCCGAGCACTTTATGATCGGTAAACCGACCACTTAAGATTGGATGACCGGATATTATCAGATCGATAGCAGCATTCTCAGTTCAAAAGACCATTGTGACCGACCTCATGAAGACCGAGAAAATGGCGATATATGCTCTAGAAGATGAGACATCCTATTTTTACGGATAAGAAGATAAGTTATCATACTTTCATGGGGAAAAATTGATAAGTCAGTGTCCTAATAGGATAAAGGAAGTGAAGATAGTTTCAACTAGGAATCCTTATGGGAAAAGGAAACTGATTTCTTTACTAGTATAAAAAAGGGGGGAAAGCATACGTAAAAGGCAGAATTGTGATTAGGCTTGTAAACATAAGACAGACCAGAAAAAGCATATTTCGGTAATAAAATATCGCCCGTTCTGTGCCCGTGGACGTAGGTTGGATCTAATCCGTCGAACCACGTTAAATCTCTTTGTTGATTGGTGTATTTATCTGTCTTTTGCCAAATTTGCTTTTGGTTTCTCATAAACAAAACAAATTCACAGTTGGAGGAGGATTGTCTCGGGAGTAAAAAAAACCCTATTGTCTCTGAGACCAAAATCCGCCGTCAACATATATATATATAAAATTGAAAAATTGGGAGATTGTACTTTTATACTAATATTTATATTAATTACTACATATTCTTATTATTTTCGTAATACCTAGATCAAAATTTAGAAAAATATTTTCGATTTTTACATATTCATTGTGATGATAAAACAATTGTTAATTTTTTCTATCACCTGTTTCATCTTAATTATGATTCAAAATTATTCATAATTCTAACCCGATTTTATATTCAGAATAAAAAAAAAAAGCATAATTAGAAACTTTTTATTAACTACCCTCAGTCATAGTGGAGCAGTGCAGGCTTGGGGTTGGCGTTAAACCGTATAGTTGTAGCAAATAAATATAATAATTCTTCTTGTTGGCAGACAAGCAAGATTCACTACAACTTCTTGTTACGTTCTCACATCATTAATTTATAGTTACTGTAAGCCACAGACCAAAATATGGAAATATGATTCGTCAATTTGGCTTTTGCTAATTTGATGGTACCTACTACCTAACCAGGTCAATTTGGCTTTTACGCTTTTTTTTTGTTTGAATATACAATCCGAAATCTACTGATATATTAAATATATATAATTATATAATATTCAAATATTTACGGTCTACAGAGATGATCTAAAACTCCAAATCCTGAAAATATCTATTCACACTCAAATATGCAACGCCATCATTATTAATTACAAAAACATTTACTATTTTTGTTGCTTAATCCACTGTACATAGAGTCCGATCGAGAAGATGCTTAAACTAGGGAAGACATTGCAAAAAAATATGTGTAATTTTTAGAATATATGTATCCACAATCGAAATGTCATATTTATTAATTTTTTTAGAATAAGTATAAATATTCATATCCGTCCCGAATATCTATAAAATCAGAAAAAATAAAATTATATTAACGGTTAAAATTTTTCCAATACAATTGGTTCATTTAATACAAATATTATAACTTAATAAAAAAATTATACACAGTTTTGAAGACCAATCTCAATACAATTATCACATAAAAAAGATACAACCAACATAACACTAACTATTCAAAATAATTGAAGAAAAATTTCAACACAATCAAATTATATCATCTCATATTTAGTTATTGAAGGATTGCAAATATCTGATATTAATATCCACAATGTCTAATATCTATTACATATACATAATTTTATATATGCAATTGTCCAATATTTATTATGAATACCTAATTTCATATCCGCTATCTATCCCATATCCATTAAATTGAAGATATCATAAATATTTTTTTGGATGAATATGCAAAATATTTTTCCAAATTATCATCCCTAGCTTAATTAAACCACCATAGCTTGAACATTTAATTCTCAACGTACATTGTACAATGTTATAGGAATAGAGCTTGACTGACCAGATGCAATTACTTTGTCACATTTAATTAATAGGCTAATTTTACGATTAAAACAAGTAATTAATATTTTTTTTAATTAATGACCTATAGTCTTGTAGTTAATCAAGGATTAGAAGTCCTAATCCGGGAGCAATAAATTAAAGATGTAACAGTTGTTAAGGTTATAAGTAACTTTGGCTACACAAATCAGGAGAAAATCTACCATAACCTTGGATGAAAATCACCACAAAGAAAATGGAAAGTGGATCACAGCTTCTCCTTGATTGACTTGAAAGACTAATAGACCAAAACTTCTATAATTATGTTATTATTCTTCTCTTCTTTTAATCATTCTCTCTTTAATATAATTTTTTTTCCCTCAAAAAAATAAAAAGCTCCTTATTCATTCCCAAAATCTGGTAAAATCAACTCGACTATGTTCTTAAGAGCAATCTTTGAGACTATTGTTATCGATAAGATTGAATTTAATTTTTTATTTTGATCTCAAAAAAATATCAAAGATTAATATAGTGGTTACAAGATAAGTCTCACATTCACACGCTCAAAATCTTTGTAACCTCACATACACATGAAATGACTCTAATATCCTTAATGTAATAGAATAATTAGGGTGAGTTAATTTTTTAATCCTGATAATAATGCTGCTGCCATTATCAAAGCTTATTTTTATTTTGGGAGGCTGGGAGGCAGCAGCATCATTTATTATTTTTGTCTTATAAATAAAATATGTATTGAACTGAACCTGTAGCTAAGATATCTTAGCTTTGTAATCTTTCTAATTACTCTAAGGAGCAAAATTAGCTCCAATAATATACTTTCCTAAACGTTCTCATGAATCCAACATAGTTCAAACAAAAGCATAATTTGGTCAAGAAATTAAAGTTTTGCATATACAATCAAATAAAAGTAATTTGGATCAAGTTTTACTCAAACAAGAAGGCATATCATTAATTTCTTAATATAACTCTGGGAATAGCAACTAAATGTAGAAGCATATATACAGTATAATATATAGTAGCCAAAAAGCATTAAAGCATCATGAGCTAATTACATGCTGAATTTAAAGGAATGGTATCAAAACATATGCTATTTCAATAGAACCTAATGTAATTTAAATAATTAACCACTAGCCCAGATCAATTATAGTTTCTTTGCATCCAAGAACTTGATGATTTTATTCATTGATTATAATATAAAAAAGGAAGATCCAGTACTATCAACGTGGCCCTATCACAATCTCAAATATATGATAAATTATGATAACAAATATTGATAAAATAATAATCTATTGCAATAGAAATATCCAAATATAATTGATAGCTCCATTAAGAAGCATTATAAAATTTTAAGGCACATTATTAATTTTGTTTCTATCTTTTCTTCTAAATGTGTGTATTTATTAAGAGAATGGGAAACATCTTGATGTAATCCTAAAATCACACTACTGAAATAGATCCACAATTATTTGACATGTAGTGGTACTTATAATATCTAGTGCAAAGAAAGAAAGAAAGAAAAAAGAAATCATTAATTAGCATCAAAATTACAATATATTAGAGTGATATTTCCAATCAAACAAAAACAACATGAAGATCAATCCATTAATTCGAAGATAATTACTTAGATGATATGAAATTAACTACACAAGAAACATTCAATTTATTAAACAATCAAGCTAAGAATGGGAAGCAATCCCTTCAAAGATTTTTAACCATAAGCACATACACAATTTCTTCAAACTAACCCAATCGAAAGACGAAAACAATTATCTATTCAATTGAGTAAGATAAAGAAATCAACGTTTACTGAATACATAGGCGCAAAGACAATAGAAGAGGATTAAAAAAAAAAAAAATTCATGCATGGAAAACAAATTAAGATCATTCACTGTAATCAACCAAGCATAGGAAGCAAGAGCCATTGATATATTTGTTAGATGGGTTGTCGGCTACCATATTAAATGTTGTCTAGATCGCCTGGTAAATTTATATGTAATTGATCTCATTGACGAGCAAAGCATCAAAAATAAAATCATACGTTCTAACTATATTGACATATAATATCTTGTTAAGTCACATTAATTAATTGTACCTTATCGAAAGAATTATAATAAAAATGATAAAGATAGTTTAATACAACCGAAAAATGAATGAAAATAAGATTAGCCTATATTATGGATAAGAATGTATTAGTCTTGTTAAAATCTTAATCGATAAATTCAATAGAAAAACCTGAAGAAGGAAAGAATACCGACCTCCATTCAATTCATTGATAAATGAAAAAAAAAATGAAACAATTTATAATATTATATCTACCCTAAAACCCCAATGAATTAACATAATAATATTTATTTAAGAAATTTTATGATCTTGGATATATATATATATATTAATGCTAGCTTCACTTGTTAGATCTTCTCAAAACTAATCTATTGGGCTAAGTGGAAAACTTAAGGGATGCCACTAATTACAATTAGGGTTCAAGCAATGATATATGACACACTCAATAATTCAATAATTTAATGATATATCTCGTCTTTGGGGAACATGATCTGAGACTGAAATGACACAATGGAGAAATGAGGACGTGGATTGGATAATAGATGGCACCCTTGTTCATTCAACACAAAACCCTATAGCTAAAACACAACAACTATATATATTATATAAATATGCAGTAACTGATCAGAAAAGGAAGTAAATTGTAATTGAACAAACTCCTCCATTTCTAGCTTAAGATACTACCACTCTTTAGATCACTCAAGGTGTGTAAATTTGTTCCCTTTCTTCACACTGAATCCATAAAAGTTCAGTGGTAATCTCAAAAGTCGAAGCAAATTATTGATCAGGCAAAACAAGAAAGGGAAAGCAAACATAAATGATACTAAAAATAAACAAAATATCGTGATTGACAAATACCTGACACAGTTGATTCTTGCACACTCCCTTTTAATGCCAAAATATGAATGACTCATTATAATATATATAAAAAAAAAAAAAAGTTAAAAAAAAGACTCATAACAAGATCCATAAATCTATTACAATGTCATAATTTGGATGCTAAGTCACGTACATAGATCTTTAACTACATTACTAGATTACCCATTAATCAAGTTTTTCAAAGCTAATAATTGATGCATCAATATCAAATATAGATATGAAAATAAGATAATTTAATTAATTAATTAAACATACCCATATATAACAAGATGTTTAATTAAAAAGCCCATTTGATCTCATGCAGTTCCATTAGGAGTTGGTGGCGGTGGCAGTGGCAGCGTTGGCTGCTGAGGTAATTGAGATGGGCGCTTGCGCTTCTTCTTCTCGTAGCTGATTCCTCTCGCCTTGGACTGAGAGTCACGAACTTCACGCAGATAAAGCCTAACAGCACGTGCGCCGAAGGGGTTGGCCTCAGGCTTGCCTCCGTTCTCTTCGAAGGCGGCACGGAGGCGGCCTATGAGAGCGTCGAGGCTTCCCCAGGCCTGCCTGAGCGGGCAGGGGCAGGGAGCCGGAGGATTCGGGTGGCCGAAGAAAGGGCAGAGCTGAGTGTGGACTTTGGTCTTACCGAACTGGTCGAGGTAACGGAGGAACTCCAGCACGTGGGCCCCGCTGCATCGGTCGAGGGAGAGAGGCGGGCGGTGGTTCCGGAGGTACTGTCCGAATGTGTTCCAGTCTCTGCGTTTTTGGCTCTCGTAGCGACTGAGAGTAGTACTTGAAGGAGACGTTGAGGTTGATGACGTGGCAGTGGCGCTGGAGCTGGCGGGGACTGTGACAGTGACAGCAGCCGTGGTAACGAGATGGGTTGATGGGGGGCCAGCGTTTGAGATGCTGAACTCGTGAATTGAATCCATGGCGATGAATCTTTTGTAAGGGTTTTGTTTGATGAAAATGATCAAGAAAGAGCAAGAGCAAGAGCAAGAGCAAGCTAGATGATCCAAAGAACAAGAGTTAACTAAAGAAAGAAAGTTTGAGAGATGTGATGATCACTGTTCATGAAAAATGACATCACTGCTAAAAATTTCTTGGGATTCCATAATGCCATGAAAGAGAGAGATTTTGCTTTGGAGAAGATGATGGGGATTGTCAATTGTGTGAGAGTGTGTGTGTGGTATAATTGTAAATATATATAAAAAAAAAAGGAAGTGGAAACAAATGGGTAAGGTAACAGTAGGGCTAGCAAGCTACAAGAGTCTCTTATACTTATATATATTTTATTATATTTTTCTTTTCTTTTCCTTTTTTTGAGGTTTAAAAAAAAAAATTAGAAATTGTTGAATCTTTTAGTTTGATAAATCCTAGAAAATAATAAAAGGGCTAACTTTTGTTTTTAGAGGTAGCTTCCGAAAAAGGGGGAAGCAATTCAGTTGCTACTATCTATTCCTAAACATACACACAACACAAATACAGATAGTGAGAGAGAGAGAGAGAGAGAGAGGGGGGGGTAAGTGAAGGAAAAAATAATTTAGGGCTTTTATGGGAAAGAACCCTAAGGCCTAAGCTATCAAAACAATGTACATTCCAGGTGGCAGGAGTCAAGTATTCTTCTTTCAATAATTATATTTATAGTCATGTGGCAGCTACACAAATCTATTTTCAAGAAATATATTGTTGTTGAGTTTATTTCGACTATTTACTCCCTTTAATATTAGATTTTGTTGTCTCGAATTTCTGTAGAGTTACTGTTAGAGTTAAATTATATTAATTAAATTTTTCATGATAATATAATAACATGTAATTATATTTAAATTATTATTAACCAATAATTAAAGGTCATCGTATATTTATAAAAATTTTAATTTAACACCAAATTCAAATTCATTTCAATTCAAGGTGTCAATTCTTTTTGTTATATTGTATTATGTGGAAATTTATAAGCTTTATGGCAACAAGTAGTTTTTTGATTTTTTTAACTGACTTCTTGTGTTTAAATTTTAAAATAAGTAATAGTATTGTTGATGGTGTTTTTAGGCACTATGATATTTAAGACAGCACGACAGGGGCAAAAGGGTAATTTTCTCCTTGGTCAAAGATCATTAATACCGACCCGACCACATGAGTGAGTGGCCGAGAACTTTATGATCCGATAACCGACCACTTTGGTTCGGATGACCGAGCACTATCAGATCGGTAGCAGCATTCTCAGCACAAAGGACCATCATGACCGACCTCATGAAGACCGGGAATATGGCGGGATATGCTCCAGAAGATAAGTTATCCTACTTTCATTGGGGAAAACTGATGAGTCAGTGTCCAAATAGGATAAAAGAAGTGAATGTAGTTTTAATTAGGAATCCTTATGGGAAAATAGAATAGTTTTGACTAGGAATCCTTATGGGAAAATGAAATTGTTTCAACTAGGAAATTCTTGTACAAATAGGAATATGATTTCTTCACCAATATAAATAAGAGGGTATAGTGGGTGTAGAGAGGACAGGAGAAAAAGAGAGAACAAAAAGAGAGAATAAGAGGAACAAGTTGAGAGCAAGGTAGAGTTGAGATCAGAATCACCAAGCTCTAACTTGTAAAACACAAAGAACGGTCTGAGAAACGCATTTTGAATAATAAAAGTATCATCTTGTTTGTGCCCGTGGACGTAGGTCGGATCCAAATCCACCGAACCACGTTAAATCTCCTTGTTGATTGGTGTGTTTATCTGTTTTTTGCTAAGTTTGCCTTTGGTCCCCCATAACCAAACAAATTCACTATTGAAGGAGGATTTCCTCGGGAGTGATATTCCAATATTACCCTGAGACCAAAATCCACCGTCAACAGTTGGCGCCGTCTGTAGGGAACTCAACAAAAAGCAGTTCGCGTAGTAAGACAATGACAGAAGGCGGAAATCACCAATCTTCAGGGAGTCCAGCAACAGACTGGATGAAAAAGATGGAAGAAAGCATGAAATCCATGATGGATCGGTTGGAGAGAATGTAGGTACAAGGGGTAACGGGGGACGTCATTTGTAAAGTGTTCCCCTTAACACTAGCCGGACCGGCCATCCTATGGTATAGAAGCCTAGCCCCAAGAAGCATCGGAGGTTTCACATAACTTAAGAAGACGTTCATTCGACACTTTAAGGGGGCCTGCGTCCCCGAAAAGACGATTGGAGAATTAAGACTTATGAAGCAAGGAGATGAGGAGCCCCTGAAAAATTTTATTGAAAGATACCACATTTTGGTGCTCGAGGTCGGAGCATACGAGTCATCTGAAGCGCTAGAAAGTCTCAAGGGAGGTTTAAAGGTCGGGAAGTTGTGGACTCATCTAAGAATCCAAGACACACCGGATTATGCCACCGCTCTAGAGGTAGCCAGGAAATTTGTCTTAGTAGAAAGCGAAGAAAAGATCTCCCGAAGGGGGACGGCCATCGGCTCGAGACAGGATTTTTGCTCCGCCGAGGGCACTTACTTTTTCAGCTCGGGGTCGGGGTACGTCCCACCGAGTCAGCCCTTGGACTGGGGACGTAACATTCCCCCAGGTCCAAGTGCCTTTTTCAGCTCGGGGTCGGGGTACGTCCAACCGAGTCAGCCCTGGGGACGTAACATTCCCTCAGGTCCAAGTGCCTTTTTCAGCTCGGGGTCGGGGTACGTCCCACCGAGTCAGCCCTTCGGACTGGGGACGTAACATTCCCCCAGGTCCAAGGGCCTTTTTCAGCTCGGGGTCGGGGTACGTCCCACCGAGTCAGCCCTTCGGACTGGGGACATAACATTCCCCTAGTTCCAAGTGCCTTTCTCAGCTCGGGGTCGGGGTACGTCCCACCGAGTCAGCCCTTCGGACTAGGGACGTAACATTCCCCCAGGTCCAAGTGCCTTTTTAAGCTCGGGGTCGGGGTACGTCCCACCGAGTCAGCCCTTCGGACTGGGGACGTAACATTCCCCCAGTTCCAAGTGTCTTTCTCAGCTCGGGGTCGGGGTACGTCCCACCGAGTCAGCCCTTCGGACTGGGGACGTAACATTCCCCCAGAACCAAGTATCTATCTTAGCTCGAGGTCATCAAGGACATACTCGATGCATAGGATCCGTGAGAAGCATAGCACGGGGAGGGATGATACCCCGTGGCGATTGCTTGCTCCAGTGTTACCGAACATAAGGAGGAATATGCCCTTAATGTGTCGAACACTATTTGATCCTCACTTCCCCGATGTAATGGATCCGTGGGAAAGCATAGCACGGGGAGTGATGAGGCCCCCGTGACGATTGCTAACTCCAGTGATGCCGGACCTAAGGAGGAATGTGCCCTTAGTATCCCGGACACTCTTTGATCCATTCATCACTTGGATCCGAGAGAGGCGCATCACGGGGATGCGTTGTGCCCCTGTAGCGTGTGCCTGCTCCAGCGTGGTAAGGAGGAGCCCTCGTACAATACACAGGCTCCACAATGACCCGACGTGTAGAGGATGTACCCTCACAATTCAAACGCTCAACTGATCCAAATCCTGGTTCGCCGGGACACTGAATTGAAAGATTCAGAATTGTGTTTTGGAGGCCTCGGGCAGGATGCTGTTTTGAGGCATCCGTGCTGTTGATTACATTTGTAAAAAGTTTTCTTTTGGGACAAGTGCCGAGTCACCCCCACCTTTTTGATCTTATTTTTCAAAGTTTTGATTTTGTTTTTCACTGGTCTGGCAAGGGGACGCCCGTGCCAGATTCGGTAGGGCTTCACAAGGTTGATTCAATTCCCTTCTGAGCAAGTCCCAAAGATTACCTGGCTCGGGGCTGGATTTCGTTCCGCCGAGACCACGTGGTTAATCAGGCTGGGCTGGATTCGTTCCGCCGATGCCACTTGGTTAATTAGCTCTGGGCTGGATTCGTTCCGCCGAGGTCACTTGGTTTCTCTCAGCTCGGGGTCGGGTTACGTCCCACCGAGTCCGTCCTTTTGGTCTGGGGACGTAACATTCCCCCAGGGCCAGGTGTTCATCTCAGCTCGGGGTCGGGTCATGTCCCACCGAGTCCATCCTTTTGGTCTGGGGACGTAACATTCCCCCAGGGCCAAGTGTTCATCTCAGCTCGGGGTCGGGTCATGTCCCACCGAGTCCGTCTTTTTTGTCTGGGGACGTAACATTCCTCCAGGGCCAGGTGTTCATCTCAGCTCGGGGTCGGGTCGTGTCCCACCGAGTCCATCCTTTTGGTCTGGGGACGTAACATTCCCCCAGGGCCAAGTGTTCATCTCAGCTCGGGGTCGGGTCGTGTCCCACCGAGTCCGTCCTTTTGGTATGGGGACGTAACATTTCCCCCGGAGCCAAGTGTTCATTTCAGCTCGGGGTCGGGTTACGTCCCACCGAGTCGGTCGTCGTCAGCATAAGGGCAAAGCATTGTCTCCACGGGTAGATATCGGGATCCTCGTTGACTGAGCACATGAGGGTGGCAGAAAGGACCAGATTTGCAGCCAAGGCATTTTTCTCTGCGATTCCTGGAGTGACCACCGACGGATTCATCGGCACACCATCTTTTTTATAGTTCCCGGCATCAACTCGCAAACTCGTTGTTACCGAGAACTAGGGGACATATGTTGATGGTGTTTTTAGGCACTATGGTATTTAAGACAGCACGACAGGGGCAAAAGGGTAATTTTCTCCTTGGTCAAAGATCATTAATACCGACCCGACCACATGAGTGAGTGGCCGAGAACTTTATGATCCGATAACCGACCACTTTGGTTCGGATGACCGAGCACTATCAGATCAGTAGCAGCATTCTCAGCACAAAGGACCATCATGACCGACCTCATGAAGACCGGGAATATGGCGGGATATGCTCCAGAAGATAAGTTATCCTACTTTCATTGGGGAAAACTGATGAGTCAGTGTCCAAATATGATAAAGAAGTGAAGGTAGTTTTAATTAGGAATCCTTATGGGAAAATAGAATAGTTTTGACTAGGAATCCTTATGGGAAAATGAAATTGTTTCAACTAGGAAATTCTTGTACAAATAGGAATATGATTTCTTCACCATTATAAATAAGAGGGTATAGTGGGTGTAGAGAGGACAGAAGAAAAAGAGAGAACAAAAATAGAGAATAATAGGAACAAGTTGAGAGCAAGGTAGAGTTGAGATCAGAATCACCAAGCTCTAACTTGTAAAACACAAAGAACGGTCTGAGAAGCGCATTTTGAATAATAAAAGTATCATCTTGTTTGTGCCCGTGGACGTAGGTCGGATCCAAATCCACCGAACCACGTTAAATCTCCTTGTTGATTGGTGTGTTTATCTGTTTTTTGCTAAGTTTGCCTTTGGTCCCCCATAACCAAACAAATTCACTATTGAAGGAGGATTTCATCGGGAGTGATATTCCAATATTACCCTGAGTCCAAAATCCACCGTCAACAAGTATAATCGAATTAATTTTCAAATATTTTAAAAATTCACCTGAAATTCAGCCGGGTAGATGTAAAGGGTTAAAAAATTTATTTGATTTTACCCACCCATTACCTTAAAAAAATATTATTTGATTTTACTACTATAGTTAGAGGTGGCAATAGAGAGAGTCGACACAAACGGTCAATTAGGATCCAAAATTAGGGCCTCAAATATAGATAACTTTTATTTTTAGTGTATAATATGACACCCGCATATATTATCATTTATCTGGTGCTTCATTAGGACTTTATATAATTCAAGACAATTCACCATTGAATATATCTTTACCCAAAAATTACATTTCATTAAGTAATAAAATATTACAAATCAATACTAATTGTATCCATTTGTTATTTCTTAATACTCATTGTAGTGAAATATTACATTTTGTAGTAAAGTGAAAATTTTATAAAAATATATTAGTCATTTGAAACACCTCAATACTTCTTATATCAATTTATTATTTCCTAATTTATTAAATAATTCCTATACCCATTTCCCTAATAATAGTAATAACATAAAAGAAAATGTTAACATATTTGACTCATTTTTTTTAGTTGTACAGTTCAATTTCTATCATTGTAAATGTGAACAATGTTGGTATAAACGTGTGCTTCAAGACAAAAGAAAATTTTTACATAATGCATTAGGATAGTATTTCTGAAGGTTGGATTAGATAATCTTACAGTGAAAGTAATAGGTGATATTTTTAAGTAAAAAATACATTTAATTTTAGGGTGGAGTGGGATGAAGTGCCATGCCAGAAAAAAAAAACTACGAAATTAAATAATTTTTTAAAAGAAAATCTTGACCTTTGATTTTTTAAAGGAAATTAATTTTTAAAAAAGACCTGCCATGTATCCAAATAAAATGAAGAAAAACGGTACCATTGTTTTGCAAAAGCAAACTTTGCTAACCTATAAACTTTGATATATATTTTTTAATTCACACACACGTCGGTATTCAAATTTACACCCTTAAATTTACCTTAAGATAACGACACCATCGAGCAATTAATTTTAATGGCACGAGACTTTAATAATTGACGGATATATATCTAAATTTATCCCATATATCTCTCTATTTAACCATATTATTTGATATTTGGATCCCAACATTTAAGGAAATGGATATACAGTCCTCTAATATTTCAAAATATACATTCAAACCTCCATTTCTTAATAGTTTTTAACAGTTAAATGATTATTATTGTTCATTTACATAAGAATGACGCGTAAAATATATAATAAATATATTAAATTATATTTTCCATTTAAAATAATAAAATTTATTAATAAATATTATTTACATGTCTTTTTTTAAAAAAAATATTAAAATATTAACCTTTATTTTCCCTAAAAATTAGGAGTCCAAGTATGATTTTCCCTATTTAACCAAGCAAACCACATTGAGACAATCTGACAACCAGCCCAACATCAAGAGAATAATTCAAATGAAACCAATAATAGGCCAATGCCGCATTTTCCTTTACGTTATTTTTATAATTATAAATCTGCTATCCCACCCTTAATTTTCAATAGTCAATTTACCTACAGAATGCTAAAGATTGATTGTTGATAAGTCTAAAGTATTCAGACTACATTTCAAAAAAAAATAAAATAAAAAAGAGTTTCCAGACTCACTTCAGTATAACACACACACACATATATATATATATATATATATATATTATAAAGCACAATGGTGTGAGAGGAAAGAGAGTGTAACAGATGGTTAAGATTAAGAGAGATAATGTATTAAAATGCTATCTTTATGTGGCTTAATTGGCGGATCAGATCATTTCATTATAATCTAACGGCTGATAAAAAGTCATTTCATTATAGAATCTTTATAAAAATGGAAAGTGAAAATTACCAAATAAATTAAAAAATAAAATTATTTCATTATAAACAAATTAAATAACAAAATTTCAATCTCTCTTTAAATTATGTAACACCGTGCCGTAGACACGGGCATACACTAGTATATATATAAAGAATGAGATAAGATGTTTACCACTCAACACGATTATTGAATAATTTGCTTCATTTAGTTCATTTTCTATGTAATTTCCTTAAACATCGTGATAAATCTTGTAACATCCCACATTGATTGAGAGAGATATTTATAATATTTTCATTAGTGTTGAGTTATTTCAATTAATTAGAAATATTTCGGATGAACATTCACCTATGTAAAAAATAAAACTATAAGAAGTTAGGACTTTAAAGTTGTATAAACTTTGACCGCTAAAGCGGACAATAACCGATTGATTTACTGTATTTGTTAACAGGAACAATAGCTCATATATTCATTAGCATATTTGTAAAGAAAATGCAAAGCAGTTGCAAAATGAAGCCCAATGTGGTCATTGATTTAAAAATCGGACCGGTGATTCAAAAAATTCAAAAAATTATTAGTTCGATCGGTTGAACCGTGTCCAAAAAACCTACAAAATCGACTTACATGATAAATAATTTGTTTAAAATAAAAATTTTAAAAAAAATTGAACCGATCCGATCCGGTTCATCGGTTTTAACATATTTTTATTGTTTTGACTAGTTTTTCCCTGGGCCGATTTTTTATCTTTGACTAGACTAGACTCAAGGTCTTTTTCTGATTCGGCCGGTTGAACTGGTCGGAGCGGTCCGATTTTTAAAATATACACTGGTTTTGAAATTCAGATTTGATAAAAGATAGAGACAAATGATTCAATAATTAGGAAGAACCTAAAATTGATGTAGCTTAATTAAGAATAAGGAGACCGTGAATCTCATATTCAAGCCAAATGTTTTAAACTTGTAGTTATATCGATTATCTTAGTGATTACTAAGATAATCGATATAACCTCAATAAATTAAATCATATTAACCATTACAAACCCCAAATTGTCCTTGGAAAGGCCATCTAAATACCGTTAATTAGTAACTTTTTTGATATTAATTAGTGAAATAGTTTAGTTGGTTCGCCTTTTATCATAAAAATAAGAGATTACTAGTTCAAATCTAAGGGGAAAAAAAGAAGAAGTTAAATTTATGATGGGATGCATGATGCGTATATTTGCATAATTATATGATATATATTAAAAAACTTTGGTACATTTATGAAATTGAATATTGTAAGACAAAAATGTGTGACGTGTAATAAACTACTTCCAAAAGTGTGAGAAAAAATTAACAACTGTGACGAAAAATTTGTAATGATTGTAACATATTTCTGATGTTTTAAGGATTAATTAAGATGATATCATGGTGGATGAAAACATAGATATTGAGTGAATGAGTGAAGTTTGAGTCCATGAACAGAAATTTGGCCATTAGTTTAGTGGAATAATAAGTCAGGCCGGTCTTGGTAGATTAAAAACTTTTAATTAACTAAAATATAATATTAGAATCATGATATTAAATTAAAAAATAATTTTAGAATATCAGGACAAAGCCAAGCCAAGGCAATACCCTTACCCTTACCCTTACCCTTACCCTTACCCTTGGTGAAAGAAAGTAAGAGGTTGACAGACAGTGAGTGTGACGGTGGAAGTAAAGTTAGGTTAAATTTGTGAAGGAATAACATGATTTTGTTTCCTTCAAACTTTTTCTGCATTGATTGACAACTCCATTTCTCAAATTACCAAATTACCCTCCAACCAATCAGCAATACTACTAATAATAATAATAAATAAATAATCCATTCAAACACGTCTTGGTTTTTCTCCTTATACGTCTCAATATTTCAACCCTGAATTGAAGCATGGATGCGTCCATCAAACCCTCTGGATCTTCCTGCCAAACACTGTATCTGGATCTTCCTGCCAAACACCAAGTGCTTCTACTGACTTTTCTTTCTTTTTTTTTTCTACTTCATTTTTTCCTTGACAATTAGGTTAATGTCATGCTCTAAATATTTAGAGTACGTTAGTTAAAGCAAGTTTTATTAGTGTTATAATGTTTCGTCAAATGCGTTTTTTAATATTACCATTAACACTTGTAAAATTATAATTTTATAATATGAGATTATTTTTACGTTAGTTTGTATTATATCATTTGTTTCATAATTTATAAGCTAATTTATACTTTCAGAACAATATTTTCTACTAAATACACCTATATATTATTTTTATTCACAGAATCTGATTACATATTAAAATAAGATTTAATGGGAATAATTACCGGACATTCTTTTTTGCTCTTAGATGCCTGGTTTAGTATGACTTATGACCAACAAGTGATTGAGTTGCCTTTCTCTTTCATTTATAGTGTCACCAACGCTACTAAAAATTTTGAACCAAAACTCATTGCTTGATTATAAAAATATATGTGTCTTTCATGTCGTCACTTTCCTTGTTGAATCAAATTAAACGGAACCGTTAAGTGTAAAGACGCGCTTGAATAAACACATATAATGAATGTTATCTCATTTTAATAAAATAATTTGTAAATTAAAAGACTGAAAAATACAAATTTTAATTTACTTACCGAAAAAAATAGCATTGAAATCTGTATATTTCCATATATTTTTAGAAAATTATTTTGCAGGGAGATTTCCGACAATTTTTAAAAGAAGTGTTCTATGAATTTAGAAAAAAAAAAATTGAAGAAGGTTAATTTCGAATGTCATCATTAATAATATTGAGAGTGATTTGATTAATTTTCAACAAAAACACATATCAGATGCGTCAATAATTAATTCATATAAAGAAAGCTAATGTTGTCTTGGATTATGCATATATCCTTATTTAGCAATTCCCCGAACCAACCGACAATTTATACTACATGTATAGTACTTTGCACTGACATCAATCGAATGCTACAAAATTCTAATGATGTTACATATTTTCAATAATTAATTAAGAAATAATTTTATAAGTAGGGATCCTTTATTTTAATAAAATAAAGACTAAATTATTAATTTTTTGAAAGCTAAAGAAAAATTTCATTAATAAAATATTATAAGGATTTAAATATACATACATTTCGTTTCAATTACAAACTTAACAGATCCCAAGACTCGAACTTAATTAGGATGAAACTTAACAACATAAATTCATATATCGCGCATCCCCAAAACTGTTTGGATCGAAGTCGTATTCACACTGAAATCTTCTGAAGGAGTTGGATGATTCGATGGACTGACCTGAATGTCTCATCTCTGCTAGTGTTGGTGACTACGGAGTCCGGAGCAGTTATAGAAAATTCGCTCGATTTGATCGAAAATCACCGATTTAATTTTCCACAAATTTTGCTCAATTATTTTTTTACCGATTTTCGATTTTTGAAAATTGCCCGATTTGCAAAAATAATAATTTATTTATTCTTTTCTTCTTTTTTTATTATTCTTTAGAAACTTTAGTCATGTCTCTCAATTTTATGATTGTTTAACCTTTTTTCATAGTAAATGAATGATTTTTGTATTTGTTTATTTATTTATTTATTTCCGATCATACGAAATGTCAATTTTAATGTTTCAAATTATTTTTCAATTAATCCCTTGATATTTCCAATTAAACTACATAGAGTGAAACATGAAAAAATAAATATTTGCGTCTCCTTGATTTCCCCTTTTCATCCCTAAAGAAAAATCTTATGTTGAACATTAATCTTTAGTCGTACGTTAATCCCTCTCATAACCATCAATAATATTCCACATTAGTGCTTTAAGTAAAGGTAATTATAATGATCTTTCATTTTTCATTTTTACAGCAGGAGATAATGAAGCAGGCAAATGGGTAAAGCCTACACGCATCTGTGTTCCCTTTGCTTTTTCACCTCTTTGATTAAGCAAAAAGTAATATGCAGATTTCATATGTCTCCAACTTTTCAAATAGCAGATACAATTCATAATGTTGCTTAACAAGCTTCACGAAGGCGTCAGTTAGAGTTTCCATAGGCTGTTTATAATTTCCTTCCATAGTTGTACTGATGTATTTTTTTACTATTTTAAAATTAAGGTAACATCACTTGTTAAAATACTAACCCTATTATCCATATCGCAAAAATATAGTTTTAATAGAGGGCATGCTTTGCTAAGCTACATGTGACAACTTCGTAAATCCATGGGTGGTACTATAAATACAAGAATTTATACTTCCCATATAATGTATCTTTAAAATCAAATGGGAAAAAAAAGAAGAAGCTTTGATTTAGTTGGAGTTTGAACTAACTCCAAAATGTTACATGAAACTTGCTCCATTCGTTAGCGGACAATAGATATAAAGTAAGAGAATCTAAAGTTGTAATGGAGCTCTATAAATGAGAAAATTGTGTGGTTGTTGTAATCAACTAGTTAATGGAATCCTTTTTTTTTTTCCCACTGTAAATAATCCACTAGAAGTAGAAAATGTTTAAGGACAAGTCACATCTTATATTATTAATTGGATACTTGATTGATTGTTACCATACCAATATCTATCAACTTTATGACCCCCTTTAATTTCTCTCTCTAGTTTGTGGAGCAATATCAAAAAATATGCTAGCTGTCTAATATCTAGTTGTATGATTCTTTGCTTCTTGTTATAAAATTGTCAAACCACACTAATAACACAAATTTGGCTTGTGAACAAAGACCAAGTGTTTAATGATTTGTTAAAGTTGGTTTTATTGCCAACTATTGTTACACAAATCTTCGAGGGAAATTATGCTAGGTTTGTTTTTACAAGAAAGGAAAAATGAAATGCGGGGCTTGCAGAAAAGAATGAATTGGTAAAAAATAAAAATAAAAATAATAATGTTAATTACGGGAATGAATTAAGATTATTTCCTTTTATTATCTATGTTAGTATTATTAGACATATGGTATATAATTCAATATTAATTATCTTTTTTCGTGTACCACAATTCTGTTGAGATTCTCTAATCACTGAAGAACGTTGAATGAGGAAAAACAAATTTTATTACTATAAGAAATTTTTTTACAAATATTTAAACTTTACAAAAAAAAAATCTCACTTTACACTTTCTAAGCTTTCTTTACATGAACCTTAATTGTTGAGATGCTTTGAACTCTCAATGAGCTCCCCATTTTATAGTAAAATTCTGGCTTAAATTGTCAACAAAAGAATAGTTTCCACTTAAAGTTATTTTGGCCATTTTGAAAATGATGACAATGGTGGAGATAAATCTTTGACAATGAAGAACAAAGATTGAGGACAATGGAATGCAACTGGATCCTTCAACTCTCCATCTTCAGCTGCATCTGAAATGATTGTCATCTGACAACTATCTTGGCTATATCTTTGTACAGCTCTAACTTATCCCAAGTAACTATTTTTGTTAACATGTAGGCTAGATTCTCATATGTGTGGATCTTCATTAGTCTCAGCGGTCGTTGATCCATAACCTCACGTATCCAATGATAGTGAATATCGATGTGCTTCGTCCGAGAATGATACATCAAGTTCTTGCTCAAGTCCAGAGCACTCTGACTATCACAATGTATCTTGTACTCTGCATGTTTGATCCATAATTCTTGGAGAAAATACTTTAACCACAACATTTCATTTCCTGCTTCTGCTGCTGCAATATACTCAACTTCTGTTATGGATAATACAACACACCTCTCCAACCTTAACTGCCATGACACAGCTCATTCTGCAAAAGTGTAGAGAAAATCTGATGTAGATTTTCTACTATCAATATCTCATGCCATATCTAAATCTGTATAGTATTCCAAGATTGGATCAACTCCCCCATAGCATAGACATAACTTCGATGTACCCTTGAGATACTTGAGAATCCATTTGACTGCCTCTCAATGTTCTTTTCCCAGGTTTGAGAGAAAACGACTCATGACACCCACTGCGTGGGCAATATAGGGCTTGGTACATACCATAACATACATTAGGCTTCCAAATGCTGAAGAATATGATATTGATGACATCTCTTCTATCTCTTTATTGAATGTGGGGCACAAACTCTTGCTTATTTTGAAGTGATGTGCTAGCGAAATACTGACAGGTTTGGCATTCTGTATATTGAATCTTTTGATCACCCGTTCAATATAATTCTCATGTGAAGCCATAATATTTTGTTCTGTTTGTCTCGAACTATTTGCATTCCCAAAATTTGTTGAGTTGGTCCTAAGTCTTTCATATCAAAAGACTTAGATAGTTTCTTCTTTAGTTGGCTGATCTTCACTGCATGTTGTCCAAAGATTAACATGTCATCACATATAATATAAGAGCATTGAAATTTCTATCCGGAAACCTTTGAATGTAAACACACTGGTCTACTGCAGTTATTTTATAGTCTTGATTCACCATGAACGAGTCAAACTTCTTGCTCCATTGCCTTGGTGCTTGCTTGAGACCGTACAAGCTGTTCTTCAGCTTGCAAACAAAGTTCTCTTTTCCTGAAACCTTGGTTGTTTCATGTAGATTTATTCATGTAAATAATCATGAAGAAATGATGTCTTAATATCAATTTGTTCAAGCTCTAGGTTCAAACTAGCTACCAATCATATGATAACTCAGATTGAAGCCATTTCTATATCTGATGAAAACTTTCATCAAATTTGATTCTCTTTTTCTATATGAATCCTTTGACTAGTAATTGAGTTTTGTGTTTCACCACAGTTCCGCTGCCATCTTTCTTCAACTTGAACACCCATTGTTCTTCAGTGTTTTCTTACCTTATGGGAGCTTGACTATCTCATGAGTATAATTCTTCTGCAGAGATTTTATTTCATCTTGCATTACGTGCAACCATTTTCCTTTATCTTTATGAGATATAAAATTCCTTGAAATTTTTGACTTCATCTCGTTAGTACGCATAATATAGTCAAATATTGAGTAATTATTTGATAGAATCTGGCCTCACTCAGATCTTCGTACTTGAGGTTTACTGGTTTCTGGAGGTCTATCGTCATTCAGATCTGCAGATGGTGCTGTAGCATCTGATGGAGCAGGTTACGACTCCCCCTGGTCAACACCCTCTTCTGGTTCTCCTTCTGACATATCATGCACCCCATTATAATATATGGCTACTCGTGCTGGTGCTGGGGTTGTGACTGGATTTGAATCAGTTTTCTCGACACTAGAATTGGAAGACATCTTGGGCTTTTAAATGTCTTATATTATTCGGTCTTCAAGAAAGATTACATCCTTACTTCTGATGACATTCTTTTCCTTCGTGTCCCATAATCTATATCTGAATTCCTCATCTCCATATCCTATGAAGATGCATGGAGTAGTCCTTGTATCAAGATTTTGCCTGAGCTCATTGGATACATGTGCAAAGGATAAACATCTGAATGTTCTAAGGTGAGAATATGAGAGATTCTTATCAGACCATTCTTTTTCCAGAATCTCAAAATTCAATGGTACAGATGGTGATCTGTTGATCAAGTAGTAAGTAGCACGAAAAACTTCTCCCAAAAATGGCTTTCGCAGCTTAGCCATATTGATCATGCTTATGACTTTCTCCATAATGGTGCGGTTCATTCTTTATCAACACCATTATACTGTGGGGGGCGTGGAACGGTCCTTTCATGTCGAATGATGTGTCTTCCGCAGTAGGTATCGAACTCTCTGGAAGTATACTCGCCTCAATTTTATGTACGGAAGCACATCAGTTTCTTCCATGTTTCATGCTCTACCATGAAATGAAATAGTTTGAAATGATCCAAGACATGATCATTTATTTTTAAGAAATACACCTATATTTTTTGAGAAGCATCGTCAATGAAAGTCCGAAAGTATTTGTTACCGTCTAGTGAATTAACCTCCAAGAGACCACAAACATCAGAGTGTACCAGACTGAGCAACTATGATCTTCTCATAGAAGAGAAATTAAAAGAGGCTCTATGTTACTTACTGAAAAATAGTGATTGCAAGGATCTAAAGCAACATTATTGCAGATAGTGATTAGATCATTCTTTATCAAGGTAGATAACTATTTCTCACTCATGTGATCAAGTCTCTGGTGCCACAGATTTTGAGAAGCCTCCTGTTCAGTTACATTGAGGCTTTCTGCACATATCTTCACATGAGTCTTGTATAAAGTGTTAGAGTTGGTGCTTGGAGTGTCAATTCGAATAATGTATTTATATTATATTTTATTATTTATTAATAAAATAACTATTTTTTCATTTCAACCTTGTTAATAGTAATTATTATATCATAATGCATATTAGATTGATATATAAATATGTTAATAATGACATCGACCTTAGAATAATCATGTAGTAATATTGAACACTGGGTGGTTCGACATTGAGATAATATTACTATTATAAACTATTCTTAAAGTAAATATTCATAGTCATTTGTTTTGGAATACAGTGGAATTTCTAGAACCTAGAAGACTAACATATGTCCTATATTGGAATTGGAGTTCCAATGATTTAACCCGATATACCATGAGCAATGGAAGCTCGTATAGATATATGGGCATTCGTTGGAGCAAATACTGAATGAATCACAAGTGATTCCTAATAGTTGGAAGTACACACCTCCAGTCGAGTAACATATGTGGTCCTTTACATTGATTTTGTGTGTAATCCTCCACACTTTGATGCCATTTATGTCAAAGACCTTTCATGATTTGACGCTAGATGTTCGTTGGGTGTGGACCGATGCACTTGTTAATCAAGTGCGTATCAAGATAAGATCAATCGACCCGTATATGTACCATAAAAGGGTTTAGTTATCCATGTGAGTAAGTCACGATTCTTAAGAATTTGGCCAAAGTCGATCACGTCGAGTGGATCATATATATCAGAAATGGTGTTCTGATTAGTTTTAAAGAATCGTGGTCATGTCGACATGAGAGGTGCACCTCAGAAACTTGACGGTGTAATCTATATTTCCTAAGAACAACTCGGATAGCCTACGACGAAGAGATTGTTAAATATATGTGATGACCTCGACTTGTATAGTTCAGAAAGGTCGTTCGTGTTTTTCGTAAATTCGGAGGTGGCCGAATTACGTACATATAAGTTAGGCTTATATGACGAATGTGTCTGGACTTAGAGAGTCCCACAATATGAAGTGTCGTTGAGCACTTGGGTAAGCGATAATTTTTGATAATAAATAAAATTTGATATTATAATTATCAGCTAAAATAATTAAATGTTATTAGATAACATTGATTGTTTACTTTGACCCAATTGGATTAATGTAAAATCACACAAGGACTTTGTTGTAATTTCATAAATATCTTTACCATTGGAGGATATTTTGATAATTATAAATATATAATAATAGGTGTATTTGGCTTGATTTAATTTGACTAAATCAAAATAGTAGACATACAACTAATCCATTAACTAAACTTTATCTTGATTTAATTGGATTAAATCAAAGTGGTAGACAAATGTGATTAGTCACACCTAACTATACATATTTGGACAAATTAGATTAAGCCCATATAAAAGTTGATTAAAACTTTTATTAATTAAAAATTGAATAAGTTTTGCTATAAAAAGGCAAGCTTGAGCAAGTTTTTAATTAAGCTTGAGAAAGCTAAAACAAACAAGAATTAGAGATATTAGTCTAAGTAAAAGAAGTGTTTATAGAAGTTTTGGAAGTTCTCTATAACATTTCAACAAGGATAAGAAGATTGGATTTTGGAACCAAGTTTGCTAGCTTTGGGAATTCTCTACAACAACAAGGAGAATAAGATTGGATCTTGGAACCAAGCTTGCTAGCTTTGTAAATTCTCTATAATATTTCAACAAGGTGAAGAATATTGGATCTTAGAATCAAGCTTGCTAGGTAAGTTTGATCTTCTCCAAATTTATGTTTTCATTAGTGAGTTATCATTAGTGAGACATATAGTGATTAATTATATATTGGATACGTAATAACATAGCTTAATATTGAAATTAGGCTAATTAATTATGTACTGATGTTTTGGAAGCATAAACGTAATATGCTTGTAATTGGGTCAAATATATTCATATTTGACATAGAACATAAAATTAGAATTTGGAACTCTAGATGAAAGCTTAGAGCTATGACTACCATTCTAAAATCACTTGACCACCTTCGAGTGACCTAGAATTGTTCATGAGTCATTTCATTGTGGGATTGTATTTTGGTTTGTGTTTTGATTTAAATGCATATATATTTAGAATATATATATGTTTGTTGTATAACATGTTTTGAAGTTGGTTGTGATGTTAAAATTAGACTTTTAGGTGTATTGAAGTGTTTGGAGAAAATTAGAAGTGTTTAGAATTGAATTAAAGGTAAAAATGCTATATGTCAATATTTTACACAGGGCAGTGTCGCGACACTGATCTCTGGCATCGCGACACTCAATTCTCAAAGCTACGGGCGTCGCGACGCCGAGCTCTCACAAATTGGGTGTTGCAACCCCCAAATCTACGCATCGCGACGTGCCGATAGGCGTTGCCCATAAGTGCTGAAACTTTATTTTCTCTATTTTGGAGTTTCCGGACTCTGATTTGGTCCCCGTTATTTCCTACGGACTCGTAACAGAATATAATATTCTATAAAATAATTTAAAAATACACATATCCTTGATATCCATGGGTTAAATCCACTTCCGCTACTTGGGACACCAATCCGACCCTAGGAGTCCCACATCTGCCCCAACAGAATGGTATCATGGCAGGTCTTAACTGCACAAAACATGTATTTCAATATATGCCTCTGTAATTTTAATTTAATTATGCATAAGTCATATTGGATATGCATTGCATGTTTTAAATTAAAATTTTTATTTTGACCCAAACATGTTAATGACTTGATTGTCATAAATCTCTCATGATTAGTGATTACTTTTAAGTAATAATATTAATAATGTTGGAGCATTATTGGATGGTTTGTCTTTTCAATACGGAGATGAATAAGTTCTTATCACTTATACTCAATACCTTTATTATTGTGAGGGTATAAGTGGTCAGAACTTAAGTCGCTCAGGTAAAATATTAGATGTAGCGTGATGAGCTGACATTGTCACCCAATACCGACATTATTCTGAGGTTGTACTTACGAAGCTTATTAGTACACATTGACAAGTATACACCTGGAACACGTCTTAATCCAATACCGTCATTATTGTGAGGATAAGAAACGGATCAGGACCAAGCTTAGGAGTCACATGAATGTGATTGACCTTGGAGGTTTGCCTACGAGTTTATAAAGGCCAAGACCGTCATTATTAAGAGGCTGTAATAAACATCATGGGATCCACTTCCCACCGTGAAATTTTGATTGTTGACCGGCATAATCACACGCGTATAACGCAAGCGCACGTATCGTTCAAGTAGTGTAAAAATATCGATCCCATGAGGACTTAATTCCTACTATTGTTACTAATTATCGAATCTATTTATTTACAAGTATCTAATTAAGGGAGAAGAGAATGATTGTTTGATTGGTTGTTTGAATGTGGATTTGCTAAATAAATAAAATAAATAAATACACAAAAGAAAATACTAAGGAAAATAAACAAAATACACAAATATCTAGGGTTGTGATTCCACACAATATTATTCTAATGATGAATTGAATTTCTTATATATGTGAAATAAATTAGTTTGCTAACCTGGAACACGAAAGATATGCAAAAGCCTCTTCCGACGCTCAGTTGCAAACACCCAAAGTAACCCAATTAATCATATTCCTACGTTAACCAAGTTACCCGAATTCATTAAGTTCAAGTTCCAATTATGGCTACCCATGCCCGACAGGTATATTCCTATCCTGTAAGGAAATCTATTAAAGGGTTATCTATCCTCAAGGAAGATCGTGAGCTATTGAATCTAAGACTGAAACCTAAAATCCATTTTCCAAGTTCATTTTAAGTTGACCACATCAATCTTATTGGTGATCAGGCAACAAGAAGCACTAGACTTAAGATTCAATAGAAAAACTAAAGTATTACCGAAAATAAAATTAAATAAATTATTAAGCATGTGAATATTATGTTTCATCACTTCCATAGAATAAAAATAAAATGCTGGGGTTAGGGGATCCACTTTTACTATTTCTAATTTAGAAATCTCCCTTATTATAATATAGAAATTATCACTAATATTACCAACCGACCATATAGGCGGTATCCTGATTAAGTCAGATTTTCAATTAAGTCCAACCGACCATAAAGACAGTGTTATTATTTGTCCATAAACCAGCCATATAGGCGGTAATCATCTGTCACATAAAGACCGGCCATATAGGCGGTGTCACATTATGTCAAATAAATAAAACCAGCCATTAAGGCGGTATTAACTTTTAATCCATATTATTAAATTATAATTTCCATATTATAATTAAGGGAGATTTATCTAAACTAAAATAATAAAAGCTTCACCCTTCCCCCAAAGTAAATTTAACTACTAAACATAAAAGAAAAGAAAATAAACTAGTACTATTACTGAAAATAAAAATACATAATTAAAATACTGAAAATAAATACAAACAAGATGCAATCCTTAAATTCCTTACAAAAACCTAAGGAAAACATGAGAATTACAAATAAAATGGCTTGGAATTTATAGGCAAATCTAAAGGTTTCCACCAATTTCTCCACCAATTGTTCCACCAAACATGGCATCAAACATGACACCAAACATGGCACCAAATCCTCCACCAAACATGGAAGCATGTTCCATGTTTGGTGGAAGTTTGACCATTTTTATTTTTTATTTTATTATTTTTATTTTTATTTTGAAAATGACTTAAATAATTACACAAAACACCCTTCCGAATGTTTAATTAATTTCGGTCATGAAATCTTCAGAATTCGAAATTCTTATGAACTTCAAAGTTGTATTTCTTTGAGTCTTCTTTAATATGGAACTTGAATCATTTCAATCCGATATCGGAGTAAAAAGTTATGGCCAAAATACGACAATTGCGCAAATTTGAAATTTCCGAAATTGCACTTCGTTAGAACGCCATTTCAAGTTTCCAATCTCCAAAATCAAAATATCAAGTCCAGTTTTTGCCCTTATATATTCCACATTTCATCCTGATTTATTCCATTGAGCCCCAATTTTATTTTATCTGCAAAATAAACTAAAACACATCAAAAAGTTCATCAAACCCGAGAAACTAAACAAAATATTAGGTAAAATGGGCGGTAAATAGTGATATATTTTCCGCTCATCAATTGTCAAATTTCTATTTTTCCATTAAGGGAGAATATAGAATTACGTAAAGTAGTGGGAGGGTACTAATAGATTTAAAATCCAAATCGTATTATTATTTTTATATTGAAATGAAATTGTTATGCTAGTGTTTAATTATTGTCTTGTAGATGGCTGCCGCAAATCCATTAGCGTGATTTTTGAATTCTAATAAACTGAAAGGAGCTAAAAATTATTTTGAATGGGAAATGAACATTCGTCTTGTCTTGGAGTCAGAAAATTTGAGCTATGTGATGCTCAATCTATTGCATGTTGAAATCAATCCTGATTCCACTCCCGAAGAGCGTGAGACTTTTGAAAAATGGAAGGATGATAACATAAGGGTGAAATCCTATATTTTAGGATCGATGGTTCTAGATTTGCTCAGACAGTACATAGAGCTACCTGATTCTTGGAACATTATGAGAACACTCAATGAGTTGTTCGAAGGAAATCAAGAAATTAAAATATATAGGATATCTAAGGAATTGTTCCATGCTACGTTCAAGGATGGATGAGCGGTTAGCATTCATGTTTTGAACATGATAGACCAGATCCAATATTTGGAAAGACATGACATAATGATCGATGAACGACTAGGTCGAAATTTGATTCTATCTTATTTGTCTGGTCCTTACGCTGGCTTTGTATTAAATTTTCATATGCATTCGATGCAAGCTAGTTATGAAGAACTTCATAACATATTACTCACGACGCAACAAGATTTGAAGAAAGGAAATCCCACTTTTTACCTCCATGGTGGAGCAAGCTCTTCAAAGACTTCTAGAAAGTCTAAGAAAATCAAAATGGGAAAGAAGAAGATTTCAAAGAAAAACTCCAAGAAACACAAAGCTGCAAGACCGTATGTAGCTCCTAATGCATGTATACACAACAAGAAGTCTGGCCACCGGAAGAAAGATGGTCCAAAGCTGAAAGGAAAGACAGGGCCCTCAGGTACGCATCATATTTTTCCTATTATTGACATCTCATTAGCCTTAGATGCTAATAGTGTAGGGGTTTTAAAGGAGGCCCAAGAAATCAAATTTTTCATTAATTGCCGATTAGCCCCTAAACTTTACATTTTGATTATTTTAGTCCTAATTTGTCAAATACAAATTTAAATGATTCGAAATCACTACCAAAATGATTTATACATGTTTAATACATGAAAATATAAATTGCAACTCAAGAAACCAATTTTCCCACAATTGCCGAAAGTTCCATAAATTTTCAAGTTTGATAAATTTGGTCCAATTTGTTCAAAACAACTCAAGATCAAATCCAATCAACACCAAATTTAATATACATCATATATACATCATTATATAACACATATATGAAAAGCCCCAAATTTGGAAAGGGTTCTGAATCCTAATTTCTCAAAATTGTCCAATTGATCAATTAACACCAAATTAAATAAATTCAACACTTTAATTGAATCTTTACTACAACAAATAAGTCTCACCACCACGAATAATCTCAAGAACAATTCTAGGTCATCAATGAATGGCTTAGAAACTCTAAAATGGCAACTTGATTGTCAAATAATCAAAAGAATGCTTAATAACTCTTCATAAGCTTTCTTTAATCAATACACATGCTAACATCTTTCTATCAAGCTCTCAATCATTCAATTACATACTTAAAAGAGTAGAGAAATATCAAAGCTACACATGTTTAATACTAGAGTCATAGTAACAATTTCTAAGTTAAAGAAAGTTAGAAAAACTTAAAAATTTCCAAGATTTCCAAGCTTTTTATTTGCTTTCTTTCATTTTTTCTCTCAAAATTTCTTTGTATTTGATTTTGGTCACTTGAATTTATGAAACAAAAAATGAAAACAAAACCTTATATATTTTCCCCAAATTGCCGAAAAATGGGGGAAAAATAAATGGCCAAATATTTCATTTTGTTTCAATAAAATAAATGTAAAATGATTTAATAAATTTATGGTTATAAATCATTAAACCATTTAATGAAATTCACAAATGTTCCAATTAAATCAAGCCATTTAATCCAATCAAATTAGGCCATTTGCTTACTTTAATAAACTAACTATATATTTATTTTTTAACTAATTTAATCATTTAACATTTAAATAATTAAATAATTAAATATAAATGTATTAAATATATGTATTATATTTACATTAAATAGTCAAAAATACATATATTAATTATAAAGATCAAATATCACAATTTGATATTTAACAAATAACCGAAAGATCCTAATCACATGTATTATTGTTTAACCGTTAAACGACTTATAAATAATCAGTATTATTCATAAAAGTTATCCTAGTGTTGTACGAGTATATTTCATTAGTGAGACTCTAGGTTCAGGCATATTCGTCACGAAATCCAATTTCGTGTCCATAATCTACCCACTCGTAAATTATGACGAACACAGATAAACTCTCTGAACCATACAGGTCGAGGTCATTGCATACGTATAATCCATATGTCACAGGTATCCAGATTATTTCATAGAGATAGATATAAAAGTCAAATCTCTATAGATATAATCACGTCGACGTTTCTATTAGTAAGCTCCTAATAAGAACTCACTTCTACAGTGTACCACAGGCCTATGGATTTAACAGATTACTAATTTCATATTGAATACCTATGCTCTGTACACAGAACTGACGGATCCTATCTTGATACGCACAGGATATCCTGAGTATCAGTTCACACCCAATGAATAGGCGGAGGTCTGATCTTAATAGATCGGTGATGTGACTGCCATCAAAGTGTGGATGATAACTCATATATCTACAATGGTATCTCAAGTCAAAGAATCAATATGCTCACTCAACCCGAGAAGATTCTTATTGACGTTGGTGTACCATCCATTAAGAATCTTCGGTAAGTCGTTCACTATTTATCCGATATAAACACCTAAATGTTTATACGAGTCTCCCGAGAATCATGGTTCATTGAGAACCATTGGAATCCAATATTCCAATATACGACACGTACCGGTCTCGGCGGGTTTACTTACTGACCAAGTAATTGTAAACCTTGACTAGGAACAGTTAAAGAATGATACTGTTATGATACTGCTCAACATCAGTTGCGACGCTTTTGCAATTGTATTATAAACAATCACTCTATGGTCATTTACGTCTTTACCATATAATGAAAAAGTAATATTAAAGGGACTGTTCATTTTATTCACTAATATAATATTTACAAGAGTATTTACAAGGAAATACATAAGAAATTGGAGCTCAGAGCACCAACCATAACAAATAGTGGATGGGTGTTAGATACCTGGCAGTCCCACTCATATTTGTAACTCCATGCAGGTCATGAGGGTTAAAAGAAGGCTGAACAAAGGGGAGATCCAGCTTAGAATTGGGAATGACGAGACATTGTATGTCAAGACCATAAGAACAATTGTTCTAGATCTCCATTATGGATGTAAATTATTTTTACATGACTGTTATTATGTACACTCTCTTATCAGACAGATAATATCATTACCGATATTGGATAAAGATGGATATAAAATAAACATTAAAGATGATGCTTTATGTTTATATGATAAAGATAACTATTTGATATGTGAATGTTCTTTATCTAACGGTCACTTTATTTTGCAAACATATTGAGATATCTTTAATGTAGAGGAAAATACAAGTAAAAGATTTGAATTAAATAATACTGAATTATGACATATGAGATTGGGCCACATATGTGTTAGACGTCTATCAAAATTGGTTAAGAATGGTTTGATTGAAGATCTTACCTTAGATCCTTATCCAATTTGTGAGTCATGTATCCAATGGAAAATGACAAAGGCCTAATTTATTGGTATTGGACATTGTGCTGATGATTGTGTGTGGTCCATTAAATCATGTCGGTCATGATGGTTCAACTGTTGGGGTTTTGGGCCAAATACCCGGGTTACGTAGCGGAATGCGGGAAAATCAAATTTTCTCATTTCTTTATTTTTTCTTGGGTAATTAAAATAAACTTATTTATTTTAATCACTCAATACTCAAAAATAGATTTTTAACCCATAAATCATAATTTCAGTAAATTATCGTAAGACCCCAAAAGTTTCCATTTTTATCATTTTAGTCATAGATTGTTCAAAACAAGCTTAGGTGATTTCCAATCACAACCAAATTGATTTGTACATCAAATATACATTAAAAATAGAATTCTGAAAAAATTTCCAGATTTTTCAGTAATTACGGAAATGCCCCAAAACTTTACATTTTGATCATTTTAGTCATAATTTGTCAAATACATAATTAGGTGATTTCAAATCACTACCAAAATGATCTATACATGTCTTATACATGAAAATATAATTTACAATTCAAGAAACCAATTTTTCCCAAATTGCTGAATAGGTCCCTCAACTTTCTAAAAATTACACTTTAGTCCAAATCGGTTCAAAACCATTCAAGATCAAGTCCAATCAACATAAAGATTAATATGCATCATATATACATCATTAATTAACACATATATAAAAATTCCCAAATTTGGAGTGGGTTATAAACCCTAATTTCTCAAATTGTCCAAATGGCCAATTAATACCAAATTAATAAAATTCAACACTTTAATTTAATCCTTACTACACCAAACAAGTCTCACCACCATGAAACAACTCAAGAATAATTATAGGTCATTTATGAGTGGCTAAGCAACTCTAGAATGGCTACGCAACTCTAGAATGGCTACCAAGTTATCAAATAACCAAAAATAAGCTTAATAACACTTAATAAGCTTCCTTTACGAAATACACATGCTAACACCTTTGATTGATGCTTCAAACAAACTTATTACAAACCCAAGAGAATAGAGAAAACATAACAACATCATATATTGAAGTCTAAAGGCATATAAATAATTTTCAAGTAAAGAAAAGTATGAAATTACCTTAATTTTAAAGATTTTCTTCATAAATCTCCTTTAGCACTTAGGTTTTCTCTCAAATCCCTAATTTTGTAATCTATTTTTGACGTCAAAAGTTGAAAAAAAATGAAAAAAAATCAAAGCTTAAAAGGATATGGCATGACCGACTTCAAAGGGCAAAATGGTAATTTCGATTTTTATAAATTTAATCAATATTAAAATGCCAAAATCAAGTTGTCAACCATTTTAATTAATATATGCACAAATGTACCAATTAAATTTTGCCATATTAAAGTTAAAAGATATTTATATTTAATTAATCTAATTATTTAACAATTAAATAATTAGATAATTACAAATATAAATATCCAAATATAAGTATAATATTTACATTAAATATTTCATAATAAATATATTTGAAACAAATGTCAAATACTTTATTTGACAATTAATTAATGTGGATTTAATAAAATCAAATATTTAAATCAAATACACATTAATTAGGAAAAAGCCGGAAAAACCCTTAAAGCGTGTATTTATCGTTTAACCGTTAAACGATCTATAAATAATCAATATTATTTATAAAAGTAGCCCTAGTGCTATACGAGTATGTTTCATTAGTGAGACTCTCTAGATTCAGACATATCCGTCATGAAATCCAATTTCGTGTCCATAATCTACCCACCCGTAAATTATGATAATGACTTCTACAGTGTGCCACGGGCCCATGGATTTAACAGATTGCTAATTGCACATTGAATACCTATGCTCTGTATACAGAACTGAAAGATCCTATCTTGATAAGCACAAGATATAATGAGGATCGGTCCACACCCAACGAACATGCGGATGTCTGATCTAAATAGATCGGTGACGTGACTATCATCAAAGTGTGGAAGATACCTCATACATCCACAGTGGTATCTCAAGTCGAAGGATCACCATGCTCACCCAACCCAAGAAGATTCCTATTGACGTTGGTGTACCATATATTAGGAAATCTTCGGTGATTCGTTCAATATTTATCCACTATAAATACCTACACGTCTATACGAGTCTCCCCAGACTCATGGTTCATTAGGATAAACCATCGGACCAAGTCCGATATACGACGTGTACTGGTCTCAACGGATTTCACTAACCGACTCGTGTTAGTTAATCTTGACCAGGAACTTTATTCGATAATATATTTCTGGTAATGTCACTTCCCAATTTCAATTACAAATTACTTTGTAACTGCGCACTACATTATATATTATCGGGTCTTTGTCTAATATATACATATCACTAAATCATATTTAGTTTCAATCTAATCGTAATTAGATCGAATATGTATATAAAAGTAAGGAGTATTACCATAATTAAGTAATATTATGGAAAAATGAATTGTTCGTATTCATGAATCGGACATGAATACAATTCGGATTGGCACTCTGAGCACCAACCCTAACAATTTCTCCCACTTTATTGGATATGGTATGATCTATGATGAGATATATAGATCTTCCATATTACTTTTGGGGTTACCTTTTACTTACTGCTGCCCACATACTTAACAGAGTTCTATCGAAATCTATTTCTACGACTCTATATCAGATATGGTTCGGTAGAAATCTAAGTCCTAGATATTTAAAGATTTGGGGTTGTCTTGTATACGTTAGAGTTGTGCAGCGGGATAAACTAGCACCCAATGAGTATAAATATATGTTCGTTGGATATCCTGAAAATTCCATGGGATATCAATTCTATAATCCTGAGCAACGAAATATATTTGTTGCTCGTTTTGTCACTTTTCTTGAAAATGAATGTTTGAGAGAGTGGAAATTGTAGAAAGATTGAACTCGAAGAGTTTAATCCCAACATTAAGGATCCTGAGATGGAATCAGATATCAATTAGGTGAAAGAACTACAACACAGGTTATACGTAAGTCGAATATAATATCAAGGCCTCATGAGTGATTTTTTTAACGTCCGATACGAGCCTTGATGTTCTCCTCTTAGAGGAAACATATCCGACTACGTATGAATATATGATATTGGATATCAATTCGGGAAAATGATAGGAAGGAATGAAATCCGAAATGGATTCTATGCATGACAATCAAGTCTCGGACTTAGTTGAACTTCCTGAAAGGGGTTAAACCTATTGGTTGTAAATGAGTTTATAAAAGGAAGCGAGGGCCCGATGGAATAGTGGAAACCGGTTGGAAGTACGGAGTAGCCCGCAGGGTACTATACCGGAGAATAATAATGGAGTCGCCACCCGGTGTGAACCGGGAAAATGATTTAAGGCCGCACTCACCCCTCGCAAGGGAAGACCTCAAACCGTTGGGTTCAGAATGATCCCTTACTTATGCCACTTGTAATGAAATGATTTGTGCAATAATTTAATCGGATCTACGCAACATATATTTCCAAGAGTATTCTATTTCTAAGTTCACATGCATGAAAATAAAACTCATATCTAAGTTTGCATACATAGAAGTAAGTGAAATAAAAGCAAGCACACAATCTCACGAACACATTAAGTAGATAAATGCGGGAATATAAATAAATGATGACAGTAAAAGTGTCGATAATGAAATGATATGATTAATTACATAATGCAAAAGAAATTGCCAAAGAAGCGAACACACATGAAATGTGATGAAAAGAAATCTGTTCACTGTATGTGCGTTCGTGTAGCATTTGAAAACACGTTCGAACGGTGAACAGAATGTTCGCGTTCGTATAGCATTCGAGAACGTGTTCGAACGGGATAAGACCTGATGCATGATAAAACAAAATGCATGTGCGTTCAAGTAGCGTTCGGAAACGCGTTCGAACGAGATTACCAAAATGGCATCTGAAACGACACAAACACATGCATGGATAAACAAATACACAATGTAGGACCTCGTGTGCCCGATTGAACATATTTCACATTCAATCGAGTGCACATCGTCCGACGCGGCAAAACATCGTGGTAAAGGTAGCCTTTAGGCATTTCCCTCGAATAGAGGACCTTTAATCCACCCTAGTTAGCCCATGCGCATTAAATTATCAATACATGAATAAACAAATGAATAATATGGGACCTTGTATGCCCGATTGAACACATTTCACGTTCAATCGGGTGTACCTCGTCTGGCGCGGCAAAACATCGTGGTAAAGGTAGCCTTTAGGCATTTCCCTCGAATAGATGACCTTTAATCCACCCTAGTTAGCCCATGCGCACTAAAAGGGGTGCCCTCAGGTCTAATCTCTTAAGTCGTCTCTCGGAAGCGCGTTACACGGCTATCGGAAGGGTTCATGCTCCGCAACTCCTCCGGTTCACTGGTTCAACGTTTTCCTTAGCTGTTTCATTGTTTGGGCTGTTGTTTTCACTCTGTTTCGCTGCTGTTTTGTTGTATTTTCTGGTCAATATTTTTGCTGTATTAAGGGACTGTTTTTTGGATTATTCGGCTGCTGTTTTAGGGGTAGTTTTGGGGGTGTATTACTCACTGTTTATGGATACCGGCTGTTTCACGTTGATGCCTATGTGTCACGCTGATTATGGTGAGTTCTTGGGCAGTCTGTGTTTAATGAGTTTGGCTGCATGTGAGTCCGTTTGTCTCTTGTGTGAGTCGGTGAGGGTGTAACTTTGTTGCTTTGTATTTGGTCGGTGGGGGCTGTTATCATGTGTGTCTGCGTGGCTGTGGTTTGTGGGGTACGTGGTGAAGGAGGGCTGCTAATTAGAGTGTGTTGAAGGGTTGGTGAGGGGCAGTTGTTTTAGGTTTTCTCGTTCGGCTGGACGAGTTCACGTCTTTGTAGTTTTTTTGGATTAATGAAGGGCTGTGCTGTTTTTTGTGGTGTCCGATGAAGGCTGGCCATGAAGGGTGTTTAGGGTTCTCGGTGTGGCCATATGTGTGAGCTGTGTGTTGTCTGTGAAGGGAGAGACGTGAGGGAGCTGCCTCTAGGGTTTCATCGCTGAGAGAGTTGGAGGCGTGCTAGCTAGGGTTTTTTGTTTTGTCTTTTGTTAATGAAGGGGCTTTTGGTCTGAGTCGGTTTGTCCTAGGTGGTGGATGGGGCTGCCGAAGTGTGCGTATAGGGTTTGTGATTGTTATGAGCGTGAGAGAGATGGAAGTTTTGCTTAGGGTTTAATAATTTTTGGTGAGGCCGTGAGTGGAGGGTTGTTGAGAGAGATGAGAGGCGTTGAAGGTTTGTTTCGTTTTCAGAGAGGGAGAGAGAGAGCTGGATGTTTTTTCCGTGAATGAGCTAGCGTGAAGGAGAGAGAGCAGGGTTTGGTTTTGTCCTCTTTTTATAGGCAAAGGCTAGGGTTCTCCTTGTGTGAAAAGGGAAAGAATTTGTGTAATTATGGGAGAATATTTAATTTGTGTATCATAGGGAAATGATATCTTTAATTAGGGAGGTAATTTGTTTTAGTTTAGGAAAGAGATTTAATTTTATTTGTTTTAATTTAATTTGATTTGATTTAATTAGGAATGATATTATTTTAATTTGTGACATGTGTTTTAAATGTTTTAATTATTTGGATTAGGCTTTGGTGGGTTTGGGCTATGGATGTGTTTTAAAACAGAGGCCCAACAAGAGAACCCGAATCTAAACAAACGAATTAAATCCAACAAGATGTCAATGTCTGACTATTCCATTCCAACGTCTGCTTCCCGCGACTGCTGATGATGTGGGTCACGACCCTGAGACTCATCCCCAAAACCGATGCTGATGTGGGTCACGACCCTAGGACTCATCCCTAAAACTGATGCCGATTGGGCCTCGCCCCCGAGACTCATCCCCAAAACTGATGATGATGTGGGTCACGACCCTGGGGCTCATCCCCAAAACTGATGATGATGTGGGTCACGAACCTGGGACACATCCCGAAAACTGCTGATGATGTGGGTGACGACCCTGAGACTCATACCCAAAACTGATACTGATGTGGGTCACGACCCTGAGACTCATCCCCAAAACTGATGCCGATGTGGGCCTCGTCCCCGGAACTCATCCCCAAAACGGATGCTGATATGGGCCTCGCCCCCAAACCGATGCTGATATGGGCCTCACCCCCAAACTGATGCTGATATGGGCCTCGCCCCCAAACTGATGCTGATATGGGCCTCGCCCCCAAACCGATGCTAGCATGGGCCTCACCCCCAAACTGATACTAATGTGGGCCTCGCCTTTAAACTGATACTGATGTGGGCCTCGCCCCCAAACTGATACTGATGTGGGCCTCGCCCCCAAATCGATGCTGATGTGGGCCTCGCCCCCAAACCGATGCTGATGTGGGCCTCCCCCCAAACCGATGCTGATATGGGCCTCGCCCCCAAACCGATGCTGATATGGGCCTCGCCCCCAAACCGATGCTGACATGGGCCTCGCCCCCAAACCGATGCTGACATGGGCCTCGCCCCCAAACCGATGCTGACATGGGCCTCGCCCCCAAACCGATACTGATGTGGGCCTTGCCCCCAAATCGATGCTGATGTGGGCCTCGCCCCCAAACCGATGCTGATATGGGCCTCGCCCCCAAACCGATGCTGACATGGGCCTCGCCCCCAAACCGATGCTGACATGGGCCTCGCCCCCAAACCGATGCTGATGTGGGCCTCGCCCCCAAACCGATGCTGATGTGGGCCTCGCCCCCAAACCGATGCTGATGTGGGCCTCGCCCCCAAACCGATGCTGATATGGGCCTCGCCCCCAAACCGACACTGATATGGGCCTCACCCCCAAACTGATGCTGATATGGGCCTCACCCCCAAACCGATGTTGACATGGGCCTTGCCCCCAAACTGAAACTGATGTGGGCCTCGCCCTTAAACTGATACTGATGTGGGCCTCGCCCCAAAACCGATGCTGACATGGGCCTTGCCCCCAAACTGACACTGATGTGGGCCTCGCCCCCAAACCGATGTTGATGTGGGCCTCATCCCCAAACTAATGCTGATGTGGGCCTCGCCCCCAAACCGATGCTGATATGGGCCTCGCCCCCAAACCGGCGCTGATATGGGCCTCGCCCCCAAACTGATGTTGATATGGGCCTCGCCCCCAAACCGATGCTGACATGGGCCTCGCCCCCAAACTGATACTGATGTGGGCTTCGCCCTTAAACTTATTCTGATATGGGCCTCGCCCTTAAACTGATACTGATGTGGGCCTCACCCCCAGCTGATACCGATTCATTCCTGAAATTGATGACACTGTACTGTTGCTGCTTCTGGTTGGCTTGCTTTTGCCGCTTTCTCTTTTTCTTCTTTGAAACCTCTTATTACAAAACAGAACAAATACAAAAAGAATGCAAATATGTTACGTGTATGCATGCATGCATGAATGAATTTCCTATTTCGTTGGGTTAGGTCTTCCGCCAATTCCCTTGGTGACTGCTCGGACTTCTCTTACTCAGGCAAAGTACTGCTTCAACCTGTCCATATTGATTGGCCCGGTGAAACTCGTTTCCTTCTAAGTCTGACAGTCTCACTGCCCCGTTTCCCATTACTTTATGCACTATGTAGGGTCCTTCCCAGTTGGGTCTGAACTTTCCTCTTGGGTCTGTCGTCGACGGCCTTGACTACTTAAGTACCAAATCACCCTTTCTGATCTTAGTAGGACGCACATTTTTTTATTGAATGTTCGGGCTAGTCTCTTCTGATATATCTGCATGTGATGTAAAGACTTCATTCTCTTCTCATCAAGCAATGCCAACTGTTCAAATCTCTGCGAGGCCCATCATTGTTCAGGTAACCCTGTTTATGCTAATACCCTCATGGACTGTATCTCAACTCCCACGGGTAGTACTGCTTCCATTCCATAGACCAAAGAGTAAGGTGTGGCTCATGTTGCTGTTCTCACTGATGTTCTGTACCCCCACAGGGCGTATGGCAACTTATCGGCCCAATCATTGCAGTTTTCTGTCATCTTGGCTAATATCTTCTTTATTGTCTTATTGGCTGCCTCGACTGCCCCATTTACCTACGGTCTGTAAGGTGACGACTTGTGATGTCCTATCTCATATCTCTGTAGCATTGCCTTCGTTTCCCCTTGAAACTGAACTCCGTTATCTGTCACTACATGATGTGGCATTCCATAATGATAAATGATGTTCCGGGCTATGAACCTCGCCGTCTGCTTTGCTGTGACGTTACGAAATGACTCGGCTTCCACCCATTTTGAAAAGTAGTCTACTGCCCCTTCTATGAAACGATGTCCATTTGATGCATTCGGTCGAATCTCTTCGATCATGTCAATTCCCCATGCTGAAAAAGGCCATGGCTCTGATAGCCCGTGTAACTATGTGTAAGGCAGATGGTTCATATTACCATGTGCTTGACAATCATGACAATGTTTTACCAGCTTTGCACAGTCTGTCTCCATGGTCAACCAGTAGAAACCTTGTCTTACAATCTTGTGAGACAAATTCAACCCATTCATGTGCGGTCCACATACCCCGACATGTATTTCTTCCATTACTTTCTGAGCATCTTCTTTTCTTAATCATTTCAACTGAATACCATTCGCTTGTCTCTCTATCATTGCCGTAAGGTTTTATGTTTCTCAGTTTCCTTTTCCCGATATCTATGTTTGTTAAACACATCTTGACAAGTCTTTCTTTCCTAACCCAACAGATATCTATGATGGCTTTTAAGATACAAGGGGTTAACATGATGCATGTATGCATGAGATGCATGAAATGCGTGTGATGCATGGAATGTATAAGTCGGCCTATTATCATTTTAAAGCATTCAATCACATTATTGCAAGGTGCAAACTTGTCCCAGTTGAAAAGGCCCAACATGTTTACACCTTTGCGATAACATGACTAAACAACTTCAAATGATAAGAGGCCCAAACACAGGATGGCCCATCGGCATTTTAGAAACTTTTAGCTCAATTGTCATAAGATACGAACTCATCCCAGTTTAAATGGCCCAACAAGTTCGTATTTCTGGCAAGAAGTCTAATTGAGTTCAAATGATGATGGTCCTAAACATAAGCATAAAGAAATAATTTCTACAGAGTGGCCCGTCGGTATTTCAGAAGCTTTTGGGCCTAATTGTCATAGGATACGAACTCGTCCCAGTTTAAATGGCCCAACAAGTTCGCATTTCTGACAATAAGTCCAACTGAATCCAAATGATGATGGTCCTAAACATAAACATAAAGAAATAATTTCTACCGAGTGGCCCATCGACATTTCAGAAGCTTTTGGCCTAATTGTCATAGGGTACGAACTCGTCTCATTTTAAATGGCCCAACAAGTTCGCATTTCTGACAAGACGTCCAACTGAACCCAAATGACGATGGTCCATAAACACAAGCATAAGGAGATAGTTTCTATTGGTCACATAACTATGGTCCACGTGTGGATTTATGGGAGTGTAGACAAAGGCTCCCGCTGGCGAAGGATTGCCCACAACTAGGACTCCCCACTCAAGGGTTCGAGCGACCAAGTGAGTGCACCTTTTTTATACCTTAAGGTACGTGCAAACGAGTTATGGTGTGTGACTAACTGTCAAATGGATTTCCCATTGTAGATTCCCCAGAGAGAGGGTGGAGCGAACTCTCTTAAATACCCAAGTCTCTTAGGCTCTTATCGCATTGGTGACAGGAATAAACAACAAGTCCTCCAAATTAGTCTGTCATAACGAGCTACGAGTAATGATTACCTAGGTGCCGTCACAGCTTTTCCTTATAGAAAGGTAGTGAATGAAGGAAGACACCAAACCATCACCTAGCCTTAACAATGCCTTTGATTAAACCCCTTCAAACCACTATAGACACAGTTAACTAAAGCACAAATCGCAATCATTACAAGACATTATTTCGAGGCCAATTCTCTATCCCCAGTGGAGTCGCCAGACTGTAGGACACAGAAATCGGCGACGGTGTTCCGGGCTCGCGGCCCGGTTGGGAGTACGGAGTATCCCGCAGGGGACTATACCGGAGAATAATAATAGAGTCGCCACCCGGTGTGAACCGGGAAAATGATTTAAGGCCGCACTCACCCTTCGCAAGGGAAGACCTCAAACCGTTGGGTTCAAAATGGTCCCTTACTTATGCCACTTGTAATGAAATGATTTGTGCAATAATTTAATCGGATCTACGCAACATATATTTCCAAGAGTATTCTATTTCTAAGTTCACATGCATGAAAATAAAACTCATATCTAAGTTTGCTTACATAGAAGTAAGTGAAATAAAGGCAAGCACACAATCTCACGAACACATTAAGTAGATAAATGCGGGAATATAAATAAATGATGACAGTAAAAGTGTCGATAATGAAATGATATGATTAATTACGTAATGCAAAAGAAATTGCCAAAGAAGCGAACACGCATGAAATGTGATGAAAAGAAATTTGTTCACTGTATGTCCGTTCGTGTAGTGTTTGAAAACGCGTTCGAACGGTGAACAGAATGTTCACGTTCGTATAGCGTTCGAGAACGCGTTCGAACGGGATAAGACCTAATGCATGATAAAATAAAACGCATGTGCGTTCGAGTAGCGTTCGGAAACACGTTCGAACGAGATTACCAAAATGGCATTCTGAAACGACACAAACACATGCATGGATAAACAAATACACAATGTAGGACCTCGTGTGCCCGATTGAACACATTTCACATTCAATCGAGTGCACGTCGTCCGGCGCGGGAAAATATCGTGGTAAAGGTAGCCTTTAGGCATTTCCCTCGAATAGAGGACCTTTAATCCACACTAGTTAGCCCATGCGCATTAAATTATCAATACATGAATAAACAAATGAATAATATGGGACCTTGTATGCCCGATTGAACACATTTCACGTTCAATCGAGTGTACCTCGTCCGGCGCGGCAAAACATCGTGGTAAAGGTAGCCTTTAGGCATTTCCCTCGAATAGATGACCTTTAATCCACCCTAGTTAGCCCATGCACACTAGAATGCAATGCATGCATAAATAAAGCAATGATATGCAAAAGGTAAATGACATAATAAGAGGCCCGACAAAACATCGTGGTAAAGGTAGCCTTCTGGCATTTCCCTCGAATAGAGGACCTTTAATTCACCCTAGTTAGCCCATGCGTATTATATTACAATGCATACAAATGAATGAGACAATAATGTGGAACTCCGTATGTCCGATTAAACATATCTCACATTCAATCAAACATACTTCGTCCGGCGCGGTCAAAACGTCATGGCAAATGTAGCCCTTAGGCTTTTCATCCTTCAAAGCGGAGGACCTTTAATCCAACTTGATTTGCCCATGCGCACTATATCATCAATACACAAACAAATAACGTACGGAAAGTAAATGGCGGAATGTAAAATACGAATAATAGACGAACAAGATAAAATAAAGTGAAATATGTGCCGTTTGCTCAAGTGGTACATGAAGTTGTTTCCCAAGTACAGACCGCACTAACATCCATTCGGATTCGGCTACGGAATTTACGTTTGGGTTTTCATCCGATATACCATAAGAGATGACACATATTCCATTCATCCAACAGCCATAACATACATTAATCAACAATACCCATGCGGAGTAAAGCAATAAAATAAATAAAAAATAAAGGATAATAAATAAAAGGGGTGCCCTCAGGTCTAACCTCTTAAGTCGTCTCTCGGAAGCGCGTTACACGGCCGTCGGAAGGGTTAATGCTCCGCAACTCCTCCGGTTCACTGGTTCAACATTTTCCTTCACTGTTTCGCTGTTTGGGCTGTTGTTTTCACTCTGTTTCGCTGCTGTTTTGGTTCTATTTTCTGGTCAGTGTTTTTGCTGTATTAAGGGACTGTTTTTTGGGTTATTCGGCTGCTTTTTTGGGGTGTATTACTCACTGTTTATGGATACCGGCTGTTTCACGTTGATGCCTATGTGTCACGCTGCTTATGGTGAGTTCTTGGGCAGTCTGTGTTTAATGAGTTTGGCTGCAGGAGTTTTTTGTCTCTTGTGTGTGTGATGGATGGTGTAACTTTGTTGCTTTGTATTTGGTCGGTGGGGGCTGTTATCATGTGTGTCTGCGTGGCTGTGGTTTGTGGGCTACGTGGTGAAGGGGGCTTCTAATTAGAGTGTGTTTAAGGGTTGGTGAGAGGCAGTTATTTTAGGGTTCTCGGTGTGGCCATATGTGTGAGCTGTGTGTTGTATGTGAAGGGAGAGACGTGAGAGAGCTGCCTCTAGGGTTTCATCACCGATAGAGAGTTGGAGGCGTGCTAGCTAGGGTTTATTTTTTTTTCTTTTGTTAATGAAAGGGCTTTTGGTCTGAGTCGGTTTATCCTAGGTGGTGGATGAGGCTGCCGAAGTGTGCGTATAGTGTTTGTGATTGTTATGAGCGTGAGAGAGAGGGAAGTTTTGTTTTGGGTTTAATAATTTTTGGTGAGGCCGTGAGTGGAGGGTTGTTGAGAGAGATGATAGGCGTTGAAGGTTTTTTTCATTTTCAGAGAGGGAGAGATAGAGCTGAATGCTTTTTTCGTGAATGAGCTAGCGTGAAGGAGAGATAATAGGGTTTGATTTTGTCCTTTTTTTATAGGCAAAGGCTAGGGTTCTCCTTGTGTGAAAAGGGAAATGATTTGTGTAATTATGGGAGAATATTTAATTTATGTATCATAAGGAAATGATATCTTTAATTAGAGAGGTAATTTGTTTTAGTTTAGGAAAGGGATTTAATTTGATTTGTTTTAATTTAATTGGATTTGATTTAATTAGGAAGGATATTATTTTAATTTGTGTAATGTGTTTTAAATGTTTTAATTATTTGGATTTGGCTTTGGTGGGCTTGGGCTAAGGATGGTTTTTAAAACAGAGGCCCAACAAGCGAACCCGAAGCTAGACAAGCGAATTAAATCCAACAAGATGTCAATGTCTGACTTTTCCCTTCCGACGTCTGTTTCCCGCGACTTCCATAATTTAAAGAGGTAGTGTCTCCATGTGAGACTCATAATCGGGACTTATATGCAAAAATGCAGTGCCTACACCTCGACCTTGGGATTCATTCCCGAAACTGCTTGTCTTTGCCGCTTTTTCATTTTCTTCAAAACCTGCGAACAAAAACAAAACAAAAAATGCGTGTATGTGACGTGTATGCATGTATGCATGGATGTATTTCCTATTCCGATGGGTTAGGCCTTCTTTGTGCTCCTTGGTGCCATTCGCCTACAAATGTCTCTGTCGCCCCTGGGTCGGCTTATAATTTCCTTCTGCCAGTTCTTTTCTGGTGATTGTTCAGTTCTCTTTTGTCTCATGGCTCAAGTTCTCGATGCATCCCTTATTCGCGGGGTGGTAGACTGGTCGCCCCCAGACTCGGCTTAGCTTTCTGCTCTCTGTTGTTTGCATTTGGTCAATGTGGACTACATGATGTGGCATTCCATATCATCATACTATATTACATGGTACGAAATAGTCCCAATTGCTACACATATTATTGCCCTCAAAGAATGCCCAGTATTGAAACCAGAGAACCTTCAAAACATTCAATGCAACTCAAATCCAAGTCTTTGAATAAATGATCTAAGGCGGACTCAAAGTGTGTGTGCAAAGGTTCCTTTACAAATTCATCCCCAGGTAAGCCAACTCAATGATTTCGTCAAAAAATTGGGATCGATAGGTCAAACCAACCTAGATGTCTCAATTATGCCCTGCAGTTGCTTTTCTGTGCTCAATGCGGTATGGTTTTCTTTCTCTTTTGTCTCTCTCTTTTTTCTTTTCGTTTTGAACTTTTTTTTTGTTCTTTCTTCTTCTTTTTTCAACACACCTACCCTTTAAGGTAGCATTTCTCCTCATGGTGGTCCTAATACTCGCCCATGGGTAGCTTCACGCTTATCGGTTATAGGTGGTTTAATTCTTTTCTTTAGAGACTTTTCTTTTATTTTCAACCATACCACACATCATAACACAAGCAAATCAGGATAGACATTTAGGCGAACGGTCATTCACCGACCTACAATTTCTTCAACTAGTCACTTTGCTAACTACTCAGGTTTTCACTGCTAAGAACCATAATCAAGTGCTTACGAGTCTAACATAGATCAATTACTCAAAGTATCAGCTAAAAGTATATCAAGAGTTTATCGTTTCTAACTTCTAAGATTTCACCCTAAAGCAAACCATTTCATCATCGGACTTATGTCTAACTATTAAGGACTAATAACAAACAAATTTTTTGTTTTTTGTTTTTTTTTCTCTCTTTTTTTTCACAATGGTCTTTCTGTCATTGCCGTTAAATTTTATGTTCCTCGGTTTCCTTTTCCCCGATATCCATGTTTGCTAAACTCTTATTTGACAAGTCTTCTTTTTCCTAACCCAACGGATATCTATGATGGCTTTAAGACACGCGGTTAACATGATGCGTGTATGCATGAGATGCCAGTGGTTATCAAAACAACATATATCCCTCTGACCTTATATCTCCCACACTCGTGGTTAGTCCATTTTTGTCCTAGGTATGGCTTATTTTATGCACCAATGTGAGGTACACAAAATCGTTCTCTCCTATGCTACGGGGTGAACCTTGGCTGCTTCTGTCCCTTTCCATCGGTAAAAGACAAAGACCACCCATTTACAACATGGACTAAGCCGATTATGGGATCATGCCATTGTCTATAAACGACGAATTGGGCTTTCGGCGACCGTGGTCATGTGGATGAACTTAGAAGCGTCCAAAAGTATACAAATATGTCGTAACAAGGCGTATCCTTTCTGGATGAAAGCCAGTGCGGATATCGAACTCATGCTTCCATCATATTTGGATCATGTTTAAACTTTCTAAGCCCATCAAGGTTTTCATACAAGTTGGCCCATTATCATTTCAAAGCATTCAATCACATTATTGCGAGGTGCAAACTTATCCTAGTTGCAAAAGGCTCAACAGGTTTACACTTTTGCGATAACATGGCTAACAAATTCAAATGGTAAGTGGCTCAAACACAACATGGCCCATCGCCATAAGACAGAAACTCGTCATAGTTTAAATGGCCCAATAAGTTCACAGCTCATGACGAAAGGTCCAACTGAATCCAAATGATGATAGTCCAAAACACAAGCATGATGTACACACTGTATTTTTGCATGTAAGTCCCGATGATGAGTCTCGCATGGAGACACTACCTCATTAAATTGTGGAAGTCGCGAGAAATGGACGTCGGAAGGGAAGAGTCAGGAATTGACATCTTATTGGATTTAATTCGCTTGTTTAGCTTCGGGTTTGCTTTTTGGACCTTTGTTTTAAAACACATCCCTAGCCCAAAACCAAAGCCACACGCCCTAACGCCACATCAAGCCCTCAACGCCACTCCTCATCCTTCACGCCACATCAAGCACTAACTCACCACATACCCTTCAACAATTCACGTAAAGCCCATTCAACAGCTTGCCCTCAACGCCTAATAAACTCTATAGCAGCCCCTCAACTTCACAAAATAAACACTGCCCTGACCAGCCTCAATTCACGCCACTCAGCGCACAAAGCCCCCCATTCACGTCCTAAACACAGCCCACAAAGACCCTCCATTTGCACCCTCAAACTGCCGTGAAAATACCCCCAAAAATAGCCAGTCCATCACCGAAAATCTGCCCTGAAAAAGTCCAGATTTTACCGCAAAACTGCACCAGAAACTGCCCCGTAAAACCCGTAAACCATAAGCCAAAACAGTCCCCAATTACTGCAAAACAGTAAGCCTAAACCATGACCAGAAACACCATAAAACGAAGTAAAAACAGCAGCCCAAACAGCGAAACAATGAAGGAAAATGTTGAACTAGTGAACCAGAGGAGTTGCGGAGCATCTACCATTCCGACGACCGCGTACCGCACTTCCGAGAGACGACTTAAGAGGTTAGACCTGAGGGCACCCCTTTTATTTATTATCCTTTATTTTTTATTTATTTTATTACTTTATTTCGCATGAGTATTGTGGATTGGTGCTTGATGCGATTTCCGGATGAACGGAATATGTGTTCTCTCTTGCGTTATATCGGATGGAAACCCGAACGTAAATTCCGTAGCCGAATCCGAATGGATGGTATTGCGATTTGCACTCGGGATACAATGCCACGTAGGCATGTACCACTTGAGAGACACACGTATTTCGGTTCATCCAACCTTGTGTTCAAGCATGATTTAGTCTAATAAGTTATTTATTTTTAAGCATGATTATGATATTTCTTTATGCATGATTTAGTTATTTTTCTTTTGCAATAGTAATTTAATTTACGTTTATGTTTAGGATGTTATTTATTCTTTATGTTTGATAATTCAACATGCTCATTGTGTGATATTGTATGCTTGCCGTTATAATGACTTACTTTTAAAGCATGCAAACTTAGACATAGGATTTACTTTGGTGAATGCGAACTAGATTTAAGTTACGCTTGAGCATATATGTTGTGTAGATTCGGTTAAGTTATTGCACAAATCATTTCATTACAAGTGGCATAAGTAAGAGACCATTCCGAATACAACGGTTTGAGGTATTCCCTTGCGATGGGTGATTGCGGCCTTAAATCATTTTCCCGGTTCACACCGGGTGGAGACTCCATTTTATTTCTCCGGTGCAGTCCCCCGTGGGCTACTCCGTACTCTCGACCGGGCCGCGAGCCTGGAACAGCGTCACCGATTTCTGTGTCCTACAGTCTGGCGACTCCACTGGGGATAGAGAATCGGCCCCGAAATAATGTCTTGTAGTGATTATGATTTGTGCTTTAGTTAACCGCATTTATATTGGGTTGAGGGGGGTTTAATCAAAGGCATTGTTAAAGCTAGGTGATGGTTTGGTGTCTTCCTTCATTCACTACCTTTCTATAAGGAAAAGCTGTGAAGGCACCTAGATAATCATTTACCCGTAGCTCACTGTGACGGACTAATTTGGAGGACTTGTTGTTTATTACTGTCACCAAGGCGATAAGAGTCTAAGAGGCTTGGGTATTTAAGAGAGTTCGCCCCACCCTATTTCTGGGGAATCTACAACGGGAAATCCATTTGACAGTCAGTCACGCACCATAACTCGTTGGCACGTACCCTAGTGTATAAAAAAGGTGTGCTCACTTGGTCGCTCTAACCCTTGAGTGGGGAGACCTAGTTGTGGGCAATCCTTCGTCGACGAGAGCCTTTGTCTATACCCCTATAAACCCACATATGAACCGTAGTTGTATGACCAATAGAAACTACTCCTTTATGTTTGCGTTTAGGACCATCGTCATTTGGATCCAGTTGGACCTTTTGTCATGAGGTATGGGCTTGTTGGGCAATTTAAATTGGGACGAGTCTGTGCTTTATGGCAATTGGGCCAAAAGCTTCTAAAATGCCCATGGGCCATTTCGTGTTTAGGCCTTTTATCATTTGAAGTTGTTTAGCCATGTTATCGCAAAAGTGTAAACATGTTGGGCATTTTCAACTGGGACAAGTTTACACCTCGCAATAGTATGATTGAATGCTTTAAAATGATAATGGGCCGACTTATACATTCCATGCATCACACGCATTTCAAGTATCTCATGCATACACGCATCATGTTAACCCTTGTGTCTTAAAAGCCATTATAGATATCTGTTGGGTTATGGATAAAAGAAGACTCGTCAAGAAGAGTTTAGCAAACCTGGATGTCGGGGAAAAAAGGAAACCGAGAAACCGAAAATTTTACGGCAAGGATAAAAAGACCATTGGGGGGGCCTAAAAAAAAGTGAAAAAAAAAAGAAAAAAAAAAGAAAAAAATTTGTTTGTTTTTAGTCCCTAATAGTTAGGTATAAGTCCGGTAATGACATTATTTGCTTTGGGGTGAAACCTTAGAAACGATAAGTGCGAGATGTACCCTCGTCCGATATTTTGAGTAGTTGATCTCGGCTAGACTCACGAGCATTTAATTACGGGATCTTAGCAGTGGAAGCCTGAGTGGTCGGCAAGATGACTAGTTGAAGAGATGGTAGATCAGTGAATGACTGTTTGCCTGGATGTCAGTCCTAGTTTACTTATGCTACGATATATGATATGGTTCGAAACGAAGAAAAGTCTCTGAAAAGAAAAAAGAAAAAATAGACCACCTATAACCGATAAGCGTGAAGCTACCCATGTGCGAGTATTAGGACCACCATGAGGAGAAATGCTACCTTAAAGGGTATGTGTGTCGGAAAAAGAGAAAGAAAGAAAAAAAAAAAAAAAGAAAGAAAGAAGAAAACCATATCATGTTGAGTACGAAGAAGTAATCACAGAGTATGATCAAGACATCTAGGTTGGTTAGACCCACCGATCCAATTCTCCAAGATAAAATCATCGAGTTGGCTTACTTAAGAATTAAGCTGCGACAGAGCCTTGGCACACGCACACACTGGAGTCTAGTTCAGATCATGCACTCAAACGGTCGGATTTGAGTATAATAAGTACTTTGAAGGTTTTTTGGTTTCGACGCGAAGCATCCGTTGAGGATGAAAATATGTTCAGCTATCAGGACTATCTCGTTAGAGGTAATACAGCATGTTGATATGCGACATCACATCAGAATCAAACTTGAAAATTGAGCATCGGGCGAGGCCCACATTATTATCAGTCTGGGGCGAGGTCCACATCAGTATCAGTCTGGGGGCGAGGCCCACATCAGTATCAGTCTGGGGCGAGGCCCACATCAGTATCGGTTTGGGGGCGAGGCCCGCATCAGTATCAGTCTAAGGGTGAGTGTAGGACACAGGACCTGGGCGACACCGTTCCTAGGCTCGCGGCACTAGTTGGGAAGTACAGAATAACATGGAGTCGCCACCCTTGTGAACCGGGACAAAGATTTAAGGCCGCACTCACCCCTCGCAAGGAAGACCTCAAACCGTTGGGTTCGGAATGGTCCCTTACTCATGTCACTTGTAATGAAAGGGTTTATGTAATAATTTAATCAGGCTTAAGTAACACTTATTTCCAAGAGTATCATGCTTCTAAATTCTCATATGCAAAATAAAACTTATGCACATATTTCACATATATCTCATATCTAAAATCGCATGCTTAACATATATCAAAACTTTATTTGCATATTACATTCAAGAAAACACAAGCACACATATTAACCATACAAACATACATATGGGCACTTTTCCAAGTGGTACGTGGAATTGTATCCCAAAGTACAGACCGCACTACCGTCCATTCGGAATCGGCTACGGAATTTACGTCTGAGTTTCCATCTGATATACCACAAGAAATAATACTCAAATGTTATCACGACACAAGCATATGGATTGTAATTCATTAACATAGTTGTATTCATACATGTGGGGATGGCTACTAGGAAAACTATGCATGAAACCTAATGAAGATGACTCGATTCAGTGGGTGCGCGTTCGTGTAGCATTCGTAAACGCATTCGAACGGTAAACAGAAGGTTCGCGTTCGTGTAGCGTCCGAGAACGCGTTCGAACGGAACCAGACCTGATGCATTATGAAACTAAGACAGTGGGTGCGCGTTCGTGTAGCGTTCGTAAACGCGTTCGAACGGAAAACAGAAGGTTCGCGTTCGTGTAGCGTCCGAGAATGCGTTCGAACGGAAATGAAACAGGATGCTCACGTTCGTATGGCGTTTGTGAACGCGTTCGAACGGAAATGAGACCTGACACATGATAAGGCAAAAACACATGCGCGTTCGAGTTGCTTTCGTAAACGCGTTCGAACGGTAACAGACCTGATGCATGAAATGGGACGCAATACATAAACACAAAATAAAAGGGCGCGGCGAAGTACTGCCGTAAAGGTGGCCTCTTGGGGCTCTTGATCTCTCAAAGAGAGGACCTTTAGACCAACATACTAAGCCCATGCGCTCGACTGAATCATGCATACATAGAATGAAAAGCAATAATATCAAACATAGTGTGCCCGATTGAACGTATCTTGTATCCAAACGAACACACATGATAAGGCAAAAACACATGCGCGTTCGAGTTGCGTTCGTAAACGCGTTCGAACGGTAACAGACCTGATACATGAAATGGGACGCAATACATAAACACAAAATAAAAGGGCGCGGCGAAGTACTGCCGTAAAGGTGGCCTCTTGGGGCTCTTGATCTCTCAAAGAGAGGACCTTTAGACCAACATACTAACCCATGCGCTCGACTGAATCATACATAGAATGAAAAGCAATAATATCAAACATAGTGTGCCCGATTGAACGTATCTTGTATCCAAACGAACACACATCAACCGGCGCGGCAAAGCCTCGTGGTAACGGGCTTTAGCCCATCCCCAGGGGATCTCACATCGCACTTACTAAGCCCATGCGCTCGGTTGAATCATGCATACGAAAATAAAGACAATCATATCAAACTAAGTATGTCTGATTGAACGTATTTCGCATTCAACCGAACACACATCAATCGGTGCGGCAAAGCATCGTGGTGAAGGATTTTAACCCTCCAATTAGGGAACCTTTCATCGTACTTACTAAGCCCATGCACTCGATCGTATCATGGGATTAAACAACATGCAGAATTTAAATGACAAGAATTAAATAAACCAAAGCAACTCAAAACAAGAGGAGGTGTCGTTTTACTCAAGTGGTACGTGGAGTTGTGTCCCAAGTACAGACCGCACTACCGTCCATTCGGATTCGGCTACGGAATTTACGTCTGGGTTTCCATCCTATATACCACAAGAGACGACACTCTTCCATTCATCCAATACCCACAACACGCATCATACACACAACAAATGCCACAAATACAGAAAATATAATCAAAATAAATAACCAGAAATTAAATAGGAATAAGTGTGATAGATACCCTCAGGTCTAACCTTTTAAGCTGTCTCTCGGACTCGCGCTCCACGAAGATCGAAAGGGGATAAAGCTCCGCAACTTTTCTGGTTCACTGGTTTGCCTCTTCCTTTGCTGTTCGGCCCACTCGAGCTACTGTTCCGACTCCGTTTTGCTGCTGTTTCCTTATGGTTTTGCTACCGTTCCCTCTGTATTTCTGCTTATTGTTGGTGGACTGTTTTGGTGTTCTTTTTAGTGTGGTTTGGTGTGATTATTTCAAAGGTTCTAAGTTTCTTTTAGGTTACCGTTTTTAGGGATTAAGGACTGTTTTGGGAGTGGTTTAGGTGCTGTTTTTTGTGTGATTTTCGGTGGTGGTTAGGGATTGTTTTGGTGTGATTTTCGGTGGTGTGAGGGTGAGGATCAAGGGAGTGATATGCTTGTGATGTCTAGGATTTCTTGCTATAATTCTTGTGTGAATTGTGTGTATGAGCTAGAGAGATTCGAGCGGAGGGATGGCTAGGTTAGGGGTTGTTTATATAGAGAATGGCTAGGGCTTCACCTTGTCTCACAAGGAAGAGATTTTGGCATTAAAGAGGGGATATGATTTGGTGTTTAGCAAGGAAAGTCAAAGATTGAGGGGGGGGGGGGGGGGGACAAATTTGGTTTAGATTAGGAAGTCAATACTTTTAAATTGGTGGATATCTTATGAATTAGGAAGTCAAATATGTGATTGGCTTTAATTGGTTAAGATTGATTTTAATTAGGCATATCTTCTTTTTAGTTTTAGTATATAATATATTTGATTTATTTTATTTAGGCATGATTTTATTTTGGTTTTATTTAATTGGTAAATGATTTAAATATTTTATTTAATGTTTTATTTATTTATTTAATTTGGGATGTGCTTTATGGGCTTTAGGGGGCCAAATGGGCTGGGGTGTGAGGCTAGCAGCAAAACCAGAATTACCGGCTCCGTTCGAACGCCTACTCGCACGCGGCACGAACGTCCGCAATCTGCATGAGGTTCGAACGGAGGAACGAACGCAGCACCAACGAAGACAGTGAACTTGTGGAATGAACTTGATGACATACTTTTCCGAATTTCCCCTTCCGACCTCCGTTTCCCGCAATATCCTTAGCTAAAAAGGTAGTGCCTCCAATTGAGACTCATCATCGGGTTTCACATGCGAAAATGCAATGCCTACAGTGTGGCCCACATCGGTATCAGTCTGGGGGCGAGGCCCACATCAGTATCAGTCTGGGGCGAGGCCCACCTCAGTATCAGTTTAGGGGCGATGCCCGCATCAGTATCAGTCTAGGGCGAGGCCCACATCAATATCAATCTGGGGGCGAGGTCCACATCAGTATCGGTTTGGGGGCGAGTCTCGCATCAATATCAGTCTGAGGGCGAGGCCCACATCGGTATCAGTCTGGGGCGAGGCCCACATCTGTATCAGTCTGGGGAGAGGCCCACAACAGTATCAGTTTGGGGACGAGGACCACATCAGTATCAGTCTGGGGCGACGCCCACATCGGTATCAGTCTCGGGGCGAAGCCCACATCATTATCAGTCTGGGGCGAGGCCCACATCAGTATCAGTTTGGGGGCGAGACCCACATCAGTATCAGTTTTGGGATGAGTCCCAGGGTTGAGGCCCACATCAGCATCGGTATCAGGTTTGGGGATGAGTCTCAGGGTCGAGGCCCAGATCATCAGCAGTTTTGGAACATCACATCACATGATATACTTTGGCCAAGTGCAAGCAACGAAGAGCAAAAAGCTAAATCGAGTCTGGGGGCGACCAGTCAACTACCACACGAATAAGGGATTTATCGAGAACTTGAGCAATGAGACTAAAGGAAACTGAGCAATCACCAAGAGAGAATCGACAGAAAGGAACTACGAGCAGGCCCAAGGGGCGACCAAAGATTTTTGCAGGAAAATGGCACCAAGGAGCACCAGGAAGGCCTAACCCATCGGAACAGGAAACATATCCACGAATACATGCATACATATCACATACATGCCATTTTTGTTTTGTATTAGCAGGTTTATAGCAGCAAGGACCATCTCATCAAGTAACAGTTCAAAAATGGACCACCTCTCATCAAGTAACAGTTCCAAAATGGGCCACCTCTCATCAAGTAAAGATTAAAAAATGAGCCACATTCTCACACAGCACAGTTCGGAAATGGACCACTACCACATCAGACGTCAAAAATGGCGCTCCAAAATGGAGCACAGTACGAAAAGGGACAACTATCACATCAGATGCCGAAAATGGCGTTCCAAAATGGAGCACACACAACAGATGCCGAAAATGGAGCTCCAAAATGGAGCACACACAACAGATTCCGAAAATGACGCTCCAAAATGGAGCACACACAACAGATTCCGAAAATGGCGCTCCAAAATGGAGCACACACAGCAGATTCCAAAAATGGCGCTCCAAAATGGAGCACACACAACAAGATGCCGAAAATGGCGCTCCAAAATGGAGCACACACAACAGATGCCGAAAATGGCGCTCCAAAATGGAGCACAAGCAATAGATGCCGAAAATGGCACTCCAAAAATGGAGCACACACAACAGATGCCGAAAATGGCGCTCCAAAATGGAGCACACACAACAGATGCCGAAAATGGCGCTCCAAAAATGGAGCACGGTTCGAAAACGGACCACCGGATCAACTCAGTTCGAAGCAGCAGGCAAGTCAGGTGGCAGCTGGCGAGCCAGGTAAGTAAAAATCCATTGCATAACTTTGATAGGATTGTCATTGTCACACACTGCACAAGTCCCATCAAAGTGGGGGCGACTGTAGGCACTGTATTTTTGCATGCAAGTCTCAATTATGAGTCTCACATGGAGACACTACCTCTTTAAATTATGGAAGTCGCGGGAAACAGACGTCGAAATGGAAGAGTCAGAAATTGACATCTTATTGGATTTAATTCACTTGTTTAGCTTCGGGTTTGCTTGTTGGACCTCTGTTTTAAAACACATCTCTAGCCCAAAACCAAAGCCACACGCCCACCTAGCCCAAAACCAAAGCCACACGCCCACCTAACCCAATCCCATTAAATCACATCCAATAATAATTAAAACATTTAAAACACATGTCAAAAATTAAATTAAATCAAATCCAATCAAATCAAAACAAATCTCATTCCTAAATTAAATAAATCAAATCAAATCTCATAAATCACATTCCTAATTAAATTAAATCACATGCCTAAACTAAATGAAATCAAATCAAATCCCAATAATCATCTTCTTAACTAAAACAAATTACCTCTCTAATTAAAGATATCATTTCCTTATGATACATAAATTAAATATTCCCCCCATAATTACAATATTCTTTCCTTACCTATACAAGGTAAACCCCAACATTTGCCTATAAAAAGAAGCCTTCACCAACCTTAGGACTCCTAGCTCATTCTTACGAAAACACAAAGAAAATAAACCTAACTCACTCACGCCCAAGAGACTCCCCCATTTTCGTGAACAAGCCCTCAAATTCAAGCCTCTCACGTAAGCCACATGCTCCACACATCAACTCGACTACAAGTAAGAAGCCCCATAACTACCTCACTTTTAACCCTTCACACATCAGCCTATTGACGCCACCTGCCTTCATCAGCCCTCACGCTAAAGTCCCTCTTAGATAATGTCCTCTTTACGCCTAGCCACATAACCCTTCATCACTCAACACCCTCACGCCACAGTAAGCCCTCAATACCACTCCTCATTCTTCACGCCACAGCAAGCACTAACTCACCACATACCCTTCAACAATTCACGTAAAGCCTCTTCAATAGCTTGCCCTCAATGCCTAATAAACTCTAAAATAGCCCCTCAACTTCACAAAATAAACACTGCCCTGACCAGCCTCAATTCACGCCACTCAGAGCACAAAGCCCCCATTCACATCCTAAAGACAGCCCACAAAGACCCTTCATTCGCACCCTCAAACTGCCGTGAAAATACCCCCCAAAACAGCCCAGTCCATCACTGAAAATATACCCTGAAACAGTCCAGATTTTACCACAAAACTGCACCAGAAACTGCCCCGTAAAACCTGTAAACCGTAAGCCAAAATAGTCCACAATTACCGTAAAACTGTAAGCCTAAATCGTGACCAGAAACACCGTAAATCGAAGTAAAAACAGCAACCCAAACAGCAAAAAAGCGAAGGAAAATGTTGAACCAGTGAACCGGAGGAGTTGCGGAGCATCTACCCTTCCGACAACCGCGTACCGCACTTTCGAGAGACGACTTAAGAGGTTAGACCTGAGGGCACCCATTTTATTTATTATCCTTTATTTTTTATTTATTTTATTACTTTATTTCGCATGAGTATTGTGGATTGGTGCATGATGTGATTTCCGGATGAACGGAATATGTGTTCTCTCTTGCGGTATATCGGATGGAAACCCGGACGTAAATTTTGTAGCCGAATCCGAATGGACGGTATTGTGGTTTGCACTCTGGATACAATGCCACGTACCACTTGAGAGACACACGTATTTCGTTTCATCCAACCTTGTGTTCAAGCATGATTTAGTCTAATAAGTTATTTATTTTTAAGCATGATTATGATATTTCTTTATGCATGATTTGGTTATTTTTCTTTTGCAATAGTAATTTAATTTACGTTTATGTTTATGATGTTATTTATTCTTTGTGTTTGATAATTCAACATGCCCATTGTGTGATATTGTATGATTGCCGTTATAATGACTTACTATTAAAGCATGCAAACTTAGACATAAGATTTACTTTGGTGAATGAGAACTAGATTTAAGTTACTCTTGAGCATATATGTTGTGTAGATTCGGTTAAGTTATTGCACAAATCATTTCATTACAAGTGGCATAAGTAAGGGACCATTCCGAACCCAACGGTTTGAGGTCTTCCATTGCGAGGGGTGAGTGCGGCCTTAAATCATTTTCCCAGTTCACACCGGGTGGCGACTCCATTTTTATTTCTCCGATGCAGTCCCTCGTGGGCTACTCCGTAATCCCGACCGGGCTGCGATCCTGGAACAGCGTCGCCGATTTCTGTGTCCTACACATGAAGGGATGGTTTCTATTGGTCATACAACTATAGTTCACATGTGGGTTTATGGGAGCGTAGACAAAGGCTCCCGCTGGCGAAGGATTGCCCACAACTAGGTCTCCCCTCTCAAGGGTTCGAGCGACCGAATGAGCGCACCTTTTTTTATACCCTAAGGTACGTGCCAATGAGTGATGATACATGAATGACTATCAAGTGGATTTCTTATTGAAGATGGTCCCTTACTTATACCACTTGTAATGCACAGATTTATGCGATAATATAACCAAGTCTACGCAACATACATACGCAAGGATAACCTATATCTAAATTTACGTACAACCTATATCTAAGTTTGCATGCATAAAAGTAAGTCGACATAACGACAAGCACACAATTTCATGAACATATTAAATTGATAAATGCAGAAACATGAATAAATAATATTGTCTAAACATAAACATTGAAGAGATATAATTAAACTCCTAGTGCGAAAGAAACAACTAAATCATGCACAAAATTAACGTGTTATTCCTAACAAACCATGGATAAATACAAGATTAGATAAAACAAAATATGTGCTTTTCTCAAGTAGTATGTGGAGTTGTATCCCAAGTACAGACCGCACTACTGTCCATTCAGATTCGGCTGGGTTTCCATCCGATATACCACGAGAGATAGCACAAAATCATTCATCCAATGGCCACAACATACATGAATCAACAATATACATGCGAAGAAATACTAATAAATAATAAAAAATGAACGGGAATAAATAAAAGGGTGCCCTCAGGTCTAACCTCTTAAGTCGCATCTTGGAAGTGCGTTACGCGATCGTCGGAAGGGTTAATGCTCCGCAACTCCTCCGATTCACTGGTTCAAGGTCTTCCTTCGTCGCCTCGTTGTTTTGGGGCAGCTGTTTCCTCTGTTTTATGCTGCTATTTTTGCTGTTTTTGCTGCTATTTTTGGACTGTTTAAGGGTGTAATTTAGGGGTGCAGTTTGCAGTATTTAGGGGGTGTTTTGGGTGACTGTTTTAGGGCTGTTTTGCGGTAGTTGAAGGTTGTTTTTCAGGGTGTGTTTTGCGGTTTTCAGGGGTGATTTGAGCTGCTATTTTTCAGTTTTCAGGTACAGTTTTGGTGGACTGTTTGTGGTAAATGGAGGGGTTTTAGGGGTGCAGTTTTACGGTAGTGCAGGGATTGTTTTAGGCTACTATTTTTGGTGAAGGATGAGTTGTTTTGATGGTGCAGTTTCGGTAATTGAGGGGCTGTGTTAGGCCAATATTTTCGGTGAAGGATGGGCTGTTTGGGGGCTGTATTTGCGGTAGTTTAAGGGCTGTGTGGGGCTTATTGTTCCGGTATTTTGAGGGGTGTGTGGGGCTGTATTTCACGGCAAGGAAGGGGTGTATTGCAGGCTATATTTCTCGGAAATGGATGGCTAATTGGGGATGTGTTTTCATGGCAATGCAGGGAGTTCTTTTGGGCGTGAATGTCTAGTGGAAGAATGGTTTGGTTTGTGCTCCTTTTTATAAGAAAGGTTTAGGGTTTTCCTTGTACGGAAAGGGAATAAATCATGCAATTATGGGGGATATCTTTTAATTAGTGTGTGATAGTGAAAAGATCCATTCAATTAGGAAGGTGATTTGTTTTAGTTTAGGAAAGAGATTTAGGGGATTTGATTTGATTTATTTAATTTAGGCATGTGATTTGATTTGATTTATTTAATTTGGGAAGGTGATTTGTTTGGATTTTAACATCTGTTAATGTGTTTATTATTTTTTGGAGGGGATTTGGGCGTGTGGCTTGGCCTTTTTGGTGGGCTTGGGCGTGTGGGTTGGTGGTGTGTGGGCTTGGGTATGTGGCTTGGTGTAGGTTTTGGGCCGATGATAAATTTTAAAACAGAGGTCCAACGAGCGTCCCCGAAGCTAAGCAAACGAATTAAGTCCAACAAGGTATGGATTTCTGAATTTTCCCTTCCGACGTCAGTTTCCCGCGACTTCCGCAACTTAAAGGGTAGTGCCTCCGTATGAGGCTCATCATCGGGACTTATATGCAAAAATGCAGTGCCTACATCCATATTGGTATCTCAAGTCAAATGATCACTATGTTACTCAACCTGAGAAGATTCTTATTGACGTTAGTGTACCATCAATTAGGAAATCTTCAGTGAGTCATTTAGTGTTTATTAAATAAACATTTATACATCTATACGAGTCTCCCGAGACTTATGGTTCATTGGGATAAACCTTCAGACCAAGTTCCGATATACGACGTATTATGGTCTGAGCGGATTTTACTAACCGCTCCGTGTTAGTAAATCTTGACCAAGAACTTTATTTGAGAATATTTAACTTATAGTGACACTTCCCAATGCCAACTGCAAAGTATGTTGTAACTGTACACTACGTTGTATATCATGGGGTCTTTGTCTAATATATATACATATCACTAAATAAGATTTAGTTTCAATCTAATCGATATTAGAACGAATACATATATAAAAAAACAAGAAGTGCTACCATAAATAAGTAATATTATGGAAAAAAGAATTGTTCGTATTCATGAATTGGACATAAATACGATCCGGATTGGCACTCTGAGCACCAACCATAATAGTGTTATAAGAAAGTTAGTGGGAGTATGATTGCATTCCTTGTTTTTTATGCAGACAATATCCTTATCATCGAGAATGATATAGGATTGATGTAAAATATGAAAGCCTACTTTTACAAGAACTTCTCCATGAAAGACATGAGTGAAGCTTCTTATATACTAGGTATAAGGATCTACCGGGATAGAGTAAGGAAACTTATAGGGTTTTCGTAATCCACATACATAGATAAAATGTTAGAAAGGTACGATTTTACCAACTGCTAGACAGTAAATGTACATTTCTGATACTGCATACATCTTTCAAAGAAAATGACACCTCAGACTGAAGAACAAAGAGTTAGAATGTCTAAATTGACATATTATTCTTGTATTGGAAGCATTATGTATGCTATGCTATGTACAAGACCTGGCATCAGTTTTGGCGTCAGTATGACTAGCCGATATCAATCTGATCCAGGTAATGATCATTGGACAGCCGTGAAATATATCCTGAAATATCTTATGGGTACAAAGGATAAGTTTCTCATATATGGAGAAGATGAGCTATAAGTTAATGGTTATACAGTCTCCGACTTCCAGGGAGATCCAGATGATAGAAAGTCTACATCCATATATATATATTTACCCTTAATGGTGGTGCAGTTAGTTGGCGATGTTCAAAGCAAGGCTCAACAACTGATTCCACCACTGAGGTGGAATATATAACGGCTTCAGAAGCTGCTAAAGAAGCTGTTTAGATTATAAATTTTATCACAGAACTTGGCATTGTACCTAGTATTGAGGAGTTGGTCATTGGAGCGCCAATCCGAATAATGTATTGTACATTATATTTTATTATTTATTAATAAAATAACTACGTTTTCATTTCAACCTTGTTAATGGTAATTATTATGTCATAATGTATATTAGATTGATATATAAATAAGCTAAGAATGTCATCGATCTTAGAATAGTCATGTAGTAATACTGGACATTGGGTGGTCAGACATTGAGATAATATTACTATTATAAATTATTCTTAAAGTAATATTCCTAGCCGGTTGTTGTGGAATACGATGGAATTCCTATAACCTAGAAGACTAGCACATGTCGTATATTAGAATTGGAGTTCCAATGTTTAACCCGATGTACCATGAGCAAAGGAAGCCGTATAGACATATGGGCATTCGTTGGAGCAAATACTGAATGACTCACATGTGATTCCTAATAGTTGGAAGTACACACCATCGTCAATAGGAATCTCCTCGAGTCGAGTAGCATACGTGGTCCTTTAACTATAGAATAACATTGCTTTTGTGTGTGATCCTCCACACTTTGATGCCATATATGTCAGAGACCTTTCATGGTCTGATTGCTAGATGTTCGTTGGGTGTGGACTGATGCACTCATTAATCAAGTGCGTATCAAGATAAGATCAGTCGGCCCCGTATATGTACCATAAATGGGTTTAGGTATCCATCTGAGTAAGTCGCGATTTTTAAGAATTTATCCAAAATCGATCACCTAGAGTAGACATATATATCAGAAATGGTGTTCAGTATTTGCTCCAACGAATTGGAGTTCCAATGTTTAACCCGATGTACCATGAGCAAATGAAGCCCGTATAGATATATGGGCATTCGTTGGAGCAAATACTGAATAACTCACATGTGATTCCTAATAGTTGGAAGTACACACCATCGTCAATAGGAATCTCCTCGAGTCGAGTAGCATATGTGGTCCTTTAACTATAGAATAACATTGATTTTGTGTGTGATCCTCCACACTTTGATGCCATATATGTCAGAGACCTTTCATGGTATGACTGCTAGATGTTCATTGGGTGTGGACTGATGCACTCGTTAATCAAGTGCGTATCAAGATAAGATCAGTCGGCCTCGTATATGTACCATAAATGGGTTTAGGTATCCATCTGAGTAAGTCGCGATTTTTAAAAATTTATCCAAAATCGATCACCTAGAGTAGACATATATATCAGAAATGGTGTTCAGTATTTGCTCCAATGAATTGGAGTTCCAATGTTTAACCCGGTGTACCATGAGCAAAGGAAGCCCGTATAGACATATGGGCATTCGTTGGAGCAAATACTGAATGACTCACATGTGATTCCTAATAGTTTGAAGTACATACCACCGTCAATAGGAATCTCCTCGAGTCGAGTAGCATATGTGGTCCTTTAACTATAGAATAATATTGATTTTGTGTGTGATCCTCCACACTTTGATGCCATATATGTCAGAGACCTTTCATGGTCTGACTGCTAGATGTTCGTTGGGTGTGGACTGATGCACTCGTTAATTAAGTGCGTATCAAGATAAGATCAGTCGGCCTCGTATATGTACCATAAATGGGTTTAGGTATCCATCTGAGTAAGTCGTGATTTTTAAAAATTTATCCAAAATCGATCACCTAGAGTAGACATATATATCAGAAATGGTGTTCAGTATTTGCTCCAACGAATTGGAGTTCCAATGTTTAACCCGATGTACCATGAGCAAAGGAAGCCCGTATAGACATATGGGCATTCGTTGGAGCAAATACTGAATGACTCACATGTGAGTCCTAATAGTTGGAAGTACACACCACCGTCAATAGGAATCTCCTCGAGTCGAGTAGCATATGTGGTCCTTTAACTATAGAATAATATTGATTTTGTGTGTGATCCTCCACACTTTGATGCCATATATGTCAGAGACCTTTCATGGTATGACTGCTAGATGTTCGTTGGGTGTGGACTGATGCACTCGTTAATCAAGTGTGTATCAAGATAAGATCAGTCGACCCCGTATATGTACCATAAATGGGTTTAGGTATCCATCTGAGTAAGTCGCGATTTTTAAGAATTTATCCAAAATCGATCACCTAGAGTAGACATATATATCAGAAATGGTGTTCTGATTAGTTGTAAAGAATCGTGGACTTGTCGACATGAGAGGTGCGCCTTAGAAACTTGATGGTGTAATCTATGTTTCCTAAGCACAACTCGGATAGCCTATGATGGAGAGATTGTTAAATATATGTGATGACCTCGACTTGTATAGTTTAGAAAAGTCTTCGTGTTCTTCATAAATTCGTAGGTGGCCGAATTACGTACATATAAGTGACCGGCGTAAACACACACGTATAACGCAAGCGTACGTATCGTTCAAGTAGTATAAAAATATCGATCCCACGAGGACTTAATTCCTACTGTTGTTATTAATTGTTGAATCTATTTATTTACAAATATCTAATTAAATGGAGAAGATAATGATTGTTTGATTGGTTGGTTGAATGTGGTTTTCCTTATTAAAATAAATAAAATAAACAAAATAAAATACTAAGGAAAATAACAAAAGACTCAAAGATCTAGGGTTGTGAATCTTTCTAATATCTTTTAAAAGATGAAGTTATTATTTTATGTTTGTGTAATAAATCGGTTTACTAACCTGGAACACGAAATTATGCGAAAGACTATGTCGATGGTCAGACGCAAATACCCAGTTTAACCCAATTTAACCATATATCTATGTCAACCAAATTATCTGGATTCATTAAGTTTAAGTTCCAATTATGGATACCCCCGCTCGACATGTATATGTCTATCCTTTAAGGAAATCTATTAAAGGGTTATATATCCTCAAGGAAGATCGTGGGCTATTAAGTCTAAGGCTGAAACCTAAAATTCCTTTGTCAAGTTTATTTTAGATTTACCACATCAATCTTATTGGTGATCAGACAACAAGAAGCATTAAGCTTAAGACTTAATAAGTAAACCTTTAAATTACCCAAACTATAAAATAACCCCTTATAAGCCGGTAATATTAGAATTCATCATAACCCCAGTTAACTAACACATAACTAGGGCTAGTAAAAACTTAAATGTAAAATACATAAAGTAAAAATGCTGAAAAGTAATTGCGGTAAAGTAAAAGCTGAAAAGTAAATTACAATAAAATAAAATGCTAAGGTAAAAGGATCAACTTTTACTACTACTAATTTAGATATCTCCTTTAATATAATATATTAACTTGTGATTATTTTACCAACCGTCCATATAGGCGGTAACCTGATTAAGTCAAATTAAGTCCAACCAGCCATAAAGGCGGAACCAAAATAAACCTTCCATATAGGCGGTAAGAAAATTTAATTACCAACCGACCAATCTGGTGGTATCCTTGATTAGTCAGGTTTAAACCAGATTAAAATGAATTACCAACCGACCAATATAGCGGTATCATTTTTAAGTCAAATTTTAAATAGTGAATATATTATATTTAAGGGAGATTAATCTAAATAGTAATAGTAAAAGAATTACCTTTCACCCTAGCAGGGGGAAATTACCTCCTCATGGTGAATAGTAAAAACTGTAAGAAGTAAAGAAAGTAAATTACTATTATTACAGAACGTAATTAAAATTAATTACAAAACTAAAAACTAAAAGAAACTAGATAGAAAACTCTCTATTTACATCAGAGAATTCAGAGAGGAAGGTACATCTAAAACTGAAATATCGAGCTCAATTTATAGACCCAGGTTGGCCTCCAGTGTCGCGACGCCGAAGCCTTGGGCGTCGCGACACCAGCACTTTTTGGCGTGGCATGCTGAGGTGATGACACGTGGCGATTCTGGATAAGGAGATAAGGCGACACGTGGCGAGGCGGCTAACAACTCAATTATTATGCTGACGTGGCGATGGCGACTGTCGGTACCGTAGGATGATGACACGTGGCACGGCACACGTTAGCAGATCGGCTGTGATGGTGACACGTGGCACGACGCACGTTAGCAAGTCAAACTTCTCAGATTCTGACATGTTGACCCGGCGCACGTTAGCACTGTTCGGCGCACGTTAGGCTTCGCGACACCAAAGACTTACGGGTCGCGACGCGCAGAATGACCATTTTTCCCTTTTCGTCCGTTTTCACTGTTTTGGCCCCAAATCACCTCCAGAATGTCCTGAAACTTTATTTATCTACAAAATAACACAAAACACATCAAAATATTCACAAAACTCAAGAAACTATACAAAATATTAGGTTACCACTCATCAATAAACTATGGTTATATGATGAATGTGTCTGGACTTAGAAAGTCACACAATATGAAGTGTACTCGTTGAGCACTTGTGTAGCCGATAATTTTTGATAAAAAATAAAATTTGATATTATAATTATCAACTAAAATAATTAAGTGTTATTAGATAATATTAATTTATTTACTTTGAATCAATTGGATTAATCCAAAATCACATAAGGGCTTTTTTATAATTTCATAAATATCTCTATCATTGGAGGATATTTTGGTAATTATAAATATGTAATAATATGTGTATTTTGCTTGATGTAATTGGATTAAATCAAAATATTAGACATAAAACTAATACATTAATTAAACTTTGTCTTGATTTAATTGAATTAAATCAAAATGGTAGATAAGTGATTAGTCACACCTAATTATACATATTTAGATAAATTAGATTAAGCACACATAAAAGTTGATTAGAACTTTTATTAATTAAAAATTGTATAAGTTTTGCTATAAGAGCCAAGCTTGAGCAAGTTTTCAATCAAGTTTGAGAAAGCTAAAACAAGTAAGAATTAGAGATATTAGCCTAAGTAAAAGAAGTGTTCAGAGAAGCTTTGGAAGTTCTCTACAATATTTCAACAAGGAGAAGAATATTGGATCTTGCAACCAAGCTTGTTAGCTTTGGGAATTCTCTACAACAAAAAGGAGAAGATTGGACTTGGAACCAAGCTTGCTAGCTTTGGAAGTTCTCCACAATATTTCAACAATGAGAAGAAGATTTGATATTGGAATCAAACTTGCTAGGTAATTTTGATTTTCTCCAAAACTATGTTTTCATTAGTGAGACATATAGTGATGAATTGTGTATTGGATACATAATAACTTAACTTGATGTTGAAATTAGGTTAATTAATTATGTACAGATTCTTTGGAAGCATAGACACAATATGCATATAATTGGGTCAAATATGTTCATGTTGGACATGGAATATTAAATTAGAGTTTGAAACTCTAGATGAAAGCTTAGAGCTATGACTACCATTCTAGAATCAATTGACCACATTCGAGTGACTTAAAATTGTTCATGAGTCATTTTATTGTGGGATTCTATTTTTGTTTGTGTTTTGATTTAAAACATGCATATATATATATATATATATATATATATAATATATATATATATATATATATATTATATATATATATATATATGTTTGTTGTATAACATGTTTTGGAGTTGGTTTGATGTTAAAATTGGACTTTTAGGTGTATTGAAGTGTTTGGAGAAAATTAAAAGTGTTTAGAATTGAATTAAAGGTAAAAATACTATTTGCCAATATTTTACAGAGGATAGCATCGCGACACTGATATCCGACGTCGAGACACTCAACTCTCAAAGCTACAGGCGTCACAACGCTAACCCTTGGACGTCGCAACGCCGAGCTCTCACAGATTGGGCATTGCGACTCCCAAACTTGTGCATCGCGACGCGCCGAGAGTTGTTGCCCATGAGCTCTGAAACTTTATTTTCTCCGTTCCGGAGTTTCCGGATTCCGATTTGGTCCTCATTTTTCCTACGGAATCGTAACAGAATATAGTATTCTATAAAATAATTTAAAATATACATATCCTTGATATACATGGGTTAGACCCACTTCCGCTCCTCGGGACACTGATCCGATCCTAGGGATCCCACATCCACCCCAACATACTGTTCCGCAAATATGTCATTAGGCGACGACCATGGCACATTTTTATCATTCTCCATGTGCCATTGCTAAAGTGGATAACATAGCTCTGTTTGTCAAGGGCTATTCCCGAAAGTAGATTAAGACGAAGTTTTGAAACATGTCTAACATCCTTCAGGATTATTGTACACCATGTATTTGTCCGCATCTGAATATCACCATTTCCCACTATATGAGAGGAAGTGATATTTTCCATATTCACTACACCAAAGTCTCATGCTTTGTATGTTGTGAATAAATCCATGTGAAGGGTGACATGGTAGCATGCTGCAGTATCTACTACCCACTCAACATCTTGAGTTTTGGTGTGAATGCATGTCTCTTTCTGGATTGAGCAGATGGCTACATCTCCTGAGACAACTACTAGTGTCTCTGCATCGTTGTTCTCCGGCTGTGAATTTCCATGACCATGCTCTCGTTGTAGCTTTCAACAGTTCTTCTTTAAATGGCCTAGTAGCACTTGTAAGTATGTTTTCTTCTGTATGTAGATTTGCCTCTACTTTTACTTCTACCTCTCACTCTACCTCTATTTTTATCTCGTTGTCTTCCTCGATTCTCCGTGACGAGGGTTTGGGTCTGATCTGTGTCCACGTCTTTTCTTCTGATTTCCTCATTTGACAAGACATCTTTTACTATAGGCATATAAAGTTTGCCTCCTTGAGCCAAATTGCTGATAGTAACCAACAATGTCTCCCAGCTATCATGAAGAGAAATGAGTAGTATGAGGACTTGTACTTCATCTCCTAGTTGCATGTCTACTGCAGACAAATGGTTCAGCAGGCTCTAGAACTCATTGGTGTGTTCTGCTACTGAAGTTCCACTCCTTAACTTCAAGTTCACCAAACGCTTCATTATTTAGGCTTTATTCCGAGCTGTCTTGGCCTGATACATACCTTCCAGCTTCATCCACAATTCATAAGCATATGTATCATGTGTTACGTGGTGGAAGACGATGTGGTTGATCCACTGTCTAATTTGACCCAAAGTTCTATTATTGAGTTTGTTCCAACCACTCTCTTTGACGGAATTTGGTTTCACTCCCTCTTTCTTGATCAGATTGTAAAGATCTTTATAGTGTAAATAATATATCACTTGAGGTCTCCAGAGATAGTAATTTGATGTGTCTGACACGTGGTTGTTGACTTGGCTGCTTACTGGACTGGAAACGCTGATATGGCTGATGACGTGTCGACATGTGGCACTGATGTTTCCGATGATTGGATGCTGATGTGCGATGGCATGTGCTGACGTGCCTGTTGATGTGGTCGTCTTCAATCTTCAACTGGCGTGTGTGGCGCATGTGAGAGTGGCAGAACGTGTAGCTTCTTCTGGAAGGCACGTTCGGCTTTTATGTTACTCTGTTTGATCATCGGAAAATACCACCGTGCTCGTATCGACATGAACAAGCTGATGGAATGCTCAAAATTTTCTTTTGAGAAAATTCTCGAAACCTGAATTTTTTGAACCGAGTTCCGTTATTCGGTTTTACGACCCCCAATGTATAGTTAAAGCTCCTGATACCACTTGTCGAGATTCTCTGATCACTGAAGAATGTTTAATGAGGAAAAATGAATTCTATTACTACAAGAACAGAGTTTACAAGTGTTTAAACTTTATAAAAAAACTACACTCACTTTACACTCTCTAAGCTTTATTTACATGAAATTTAATTGTTGGGATGCTTTGAGCTCTCAAATAAGCTCCATATTTAAAGTAAAATTCTGGCTCAAATTGTCAACAAAGTAGTAATTCCCACTTAAAGGAATTTTGGTCATTTTTGGTGGTTGCATCAAACAGTGGTGGAGATCAATCTTTGACAATGAAGAACAAAGATTGAGGGCAATGGAAGACAGCTGGATCCTTTAAATTCACTAGAGGAGGGAAAAATGATGAGATAATATATGTCCTATATCAATATAATATAGAATTTTCTGATTCGGTTTGTTTTTTATTAAAGCAAACTATACAATTTTTACATGAAATAAAATTATTTTAACCGACTACAAATGTAGACTAAACAAATTGTTTGGTTCGATTGGTTTAAGCCTTCCAAATTATATTATTTTTCAATTAATTTAAACAATCAAATTATTCAAAAATATGTAAATAGACATAAAGTTTAACTCATATTTTGGTTTGCGGTTCGATTTTCGATTTAACCAAACCAACATGGTCAGTTTCTGAAAAATTAATTTAAAATCCAAATCGAAACATACATGATTCTAATCAGATCAATTTAATTCAAAAATTCTGTTCAATTCATTTAGATGATTTTCTTCTCAAAACTACTTGTGAATATGTAGTCTTGCAACTGAGAGCGAGGGTTATATTAGTAAATCAACGGATTAAGGGGAACTGCTAATCGAAAGAAAAAATATACACGAAGTTGAGACTTAACACGATCACATGAAACTTATTACTTCAAATTTCAAAATGCATAAAGAATAACTGCATTAATTAGATAATGCTCGTAGAGTTCGATTGAAGAACTCAATGAATGATCCGAATAACTTATTTGACCACTCATCTTAATGTATTATACCAATCAACAAAACTATCACATTAGTAAAACAAATTGTAGGAAATTTCCTAAAAACATGTCTCTAACATATGACCTTTAGGAAAGACACCAAATAAATGGATATATCATTTAGAGGGAAATGATATAACATTTGAGTTGGAAGAGTATATTGAAGAGTTATGACTCATTTAAAGAATGCATCTTTAAGCCTAAGGGTACCTCTTCAATGAAAACTTTTCATGTCTATAAATATGCCTTGGATTCTCATTTATTCTGAACTGAATTTTCTTCATAAATGCTCTTACAAGTCTTAGGCATATTAGGAAGTCTGAAGTTTTTCATAATCAAGAGAGTTTCCACCATTTTTGTCATTATTTTATAGAAATGAGTGCTCATTCTTCATGAAGCAACCAAATAATCTTGGGAGAACGTTAGCCACAAGGAATCCGTAGAGTACCGAGGTGGGGCTAATAAGTTCTTAAGGACAAGGGCATCTCGACTTGGTCTAAAGTTTCCATCTTCTTCTACAAATTTTTCAGGTTTTTCTAAGTTTCTATGTTTATGGTATTTTGATTGCATGATAGTGAATACTTTATTGTATAATGCATGTCTAAATTGATTAATAACACATATACAACAACAATCTTAAAAACTTATTATTTTCTATATGTTGTTAACTCTGAATTTTTCATGTTTTAATGGTATTCTTCTATAAAATATGTTATGTGCATGAAAATTACGTAAGGGCATTTGAACGTCTGATGAACACATAAGGAAAAACCCTATAATTAGCAGTTTCGTTCGAACACGTCTTCAAAATCCACTCCAACGTCAGTCCACTGAAAATGTTCGTTCGAACGCGTATTCAAATACTACTCGAACGCAAGTCCTCTGTAAAAGTTTGTTCGAACGCGTTATCAAATGTTACATGAACGTGAACTCTCTAGAAAGTTTCGTTTAAACGTCTGAACAAACGTGACACTAACACAAGTCAATCCTAGAATTTTTTATATTTAAAATAATAACATAGACCTAGATCAATCTATTAATTCCATACAACATATATTATCTTGATAATTATCATATGATATACATGTTATAGCTATGGAATTTGGTATTATAGAATATATGTAGTAATATTAACTTAGTAAAATCATATACAGAATTTTGAAAACTTGGAAGTATAAGTTTAAGTTAATATTAAGGTATTCAATTATCACAAGCATACATCTAGTCTATAGTGTGATAAAGTTGAAAATTATTTGTTGCATACTTGTTTGGGAGTTAAGAATATAATTATACACAAGTAATTCATTCCAAGCTTGATTGAATTATATATATATATATATATATATATATATGAATATTATTGTACTTGTGAATTAAAGTGTAATACTAAGATGGAAAGCCTAAAATATTCTAAAGAGAAAGTGATTAAGGAAATTTTATCAACAAGGAGATAAGAGCCTAAATGAGCAGAGATTTAAGTGGTTACGCCAGACTCTCATCGTCCTCTAAGAATTTTCCTTTATTCACCTATCATAAGAAACCTTAGTCATAAATTCAAGGACTTGTGTTAAGTGGACTCTTAGTGTAACGCATAAAAAAATCATATAGTTTATCGTTGTGTGATTTGTTTTTTATAGACTTATTGATCAATGTTAAATTTTCAATTACACAAGGCTTGTGGAAATATCACAGTACCGATCGCTCAAGGAGAGAAACCAGATAAGTTTGGTGGAGCAAACTCCAAACAGTGGCTTAGTATTTCAAGACGATCCTCCGAGTCCGTGGAGTGGGAAACGAAAACAGGCAAGCAACTGGGAGTTGAGACATGGTCGCAAGGCGACTTCTTGTGCAAGAACTACCTATTGGGAGGACTTGACAATACCATGTACAATGTGTACCAAGGCATGACTTCTGCGAAGATTCTCTGGGAATCTCTTGAGAAGAAGTACAAAATAGAGGATGCCGGATAAAAGAAATTTATCGTGGGTAGGTTCTTGGACTATGAAATGGTAGATTCAAGGACATTAATATCTCAATTGTGTGAACTACAGTTATTCATTCACGAAATATTAGATGAGGGAATGAAACTCTGCGAGACATTTCAAGTTACTACGATTATTGAGAAGTTGTCTCCATCATGGAAGGACTTCAAGAGCTATCTGAAATACAAGAAGAATCAGATAAGTCTTGAAGACCTTGGAGTTCGATTGAGGATTGAAAAAGACTACAGGAAGTCCGAGAATGCTAGCTATAAGAATATGTAGTCTAAGGCCAACATCGTCGATAGTGGAAAGGGTAGCAGAAAGAGAAAGAACATTGTAGCTGATTCTTCCCAAGGAAACAAGAAGTTCAAGGGAAAGTGTTACGTCTGTGGGAAAAGCAGTCACATGGCAAGGGACTGCAAAAATAAGAAGTCTCCGGACAAGGACAAGAAAAAGAAAAAAGAGGCCCATGTCACCAAGGATGAGCTGCTAGCTGATGAGATCTCGGAGTTGAATCTCTCAATAATTGTAACTGAAGCCAACTTGGTTCGGAATCCGAGAGAATGATGGGTAGACATGAGGGCTACTCGTCATATTTTTACTGACAATAAAATATTTTCCTTTTATCAGAAGGTCGATAGTGGTGATCATCTGACTATGGGAAACTCGTCTACCTCTAAACTGTTTAGAAAAGATACAGTGGTTTTGAAGATGACATCAAGGAAATGGATTACATTGAAGAATATTTTGCATGTTCCTGATATTCAGAAGACCTTGGTTTCGGGTTCACTCCTTAGTAAGAATGGTTTTAAACTTGTATTTGTTTCTGATAAGTTTGTATTGACAGAAGATTATGTCTATGTAGGAAAAAGATACCTCATTGAGAGCCTTTTCAAGTTCAATGTAATGATTTTCAATCGACACATTGCTAATAATAATAAAGCTACATCTTCTGTTTATATTATTGAGTCACAAAATCTATGGCATGGGAGGTTATGGCATGTTAACTATGATACAATGCGTAAATTAATTAACATGGACCTCGTACCTAAATTTACAATTGATACCCAACATAAATGTGAAACATGTGTTGAAGCAAAAATGAATAGAACATCATTTAATTCCATAGAACGAAATTCTAAACCCTTGGAACTTATACACACTAATGTGTGTGATATAAATGTTGTGCAAACAAGAGGCGGTAAAAAGTACTTTATTACTTTTATCGATGATAGAACAAGATTTTGTTATGTGTATTTGCTGAGGAGCAAAGATGAAAATATTGAGAGATTTATACATTATAAGAACGAAGTTGAAAATCAACTTGGAAAGAAAATCAAGAGAATCATGAGTGATAAGGGAGGTAAATATGTGTCACCATTCAGTGAATATTGTTCCAATCATGAAATTATTCATGAAACTACTGCTCCTTATTCGCCTTAACAAAATGGGATTGCGGAACATAAAAATTGAACTTTGAAGGAAATGATGAATGTCATATTGACAAGCTCTGGTTTACCCTATAACTTGTGGGGGGAAGCCTTGCTTTCCGCCAACTAGGTTCTGAACAAGTTACCTCACAGAAGATTAGACAAGACACCATATGAATTTTGGAAAGGTCATGCATATTCCTACAAATATCTGAAAGTGTGGGGGTGTCTTGCCAAAGTAATGTTTCCTAAACCTAAAAATGTGAGAATATGACCAAAAACTATTGATTGTATATTCATTGGATATGCTCACAATAGTAGTGCGTATCGATTCTTGGTGCATAAATATGAAATTCCTGATATCAATCCAAATATGATAATTGAGTCAAGGAATGCAATATTTTTTAAAGAGACCTTTCCTCGTAAAGAAAAATAAAGAACAAAGTCTCTTAAAAGAACCATTGATACTGCTACAAGTAGCGGTCAAGTTAACCAAAAATCAGATCAACATGAAAATGTTGAGGAAAATGAACCTAGACGTAGCAAAATAGCAAGAACGTCTAAGTCACTTGGACATGATTTTCTGACATACCTGTTAGAAAATGAGACTCGAAATTATAAAGAAGCGATGTCTTCTTCGGAGGCTCTTTTATGGAAAGAAACTATCAAAAGTGAGATTTATTATATCATTCAAAATCATACTTGGGAGTTGGTTGATCTTTCTCCAGGTTGTAAGCCATTGGGCTACAAATGGATTTTCAAACGGAAGATGAAGTCGGATTGATCAATATTTAAGTACAAGACAAGACTTGTCATAAAAGGTTATAGATAAAAAGAAGGCTTGATTACTTTGATACCTATTCACCAGTGACCCATATCATTTCAATAAGGATGCTTATAACCATAACAACTATATTTGGTCTTGAAATACATCAAATTGATGTAAATCCGACATTCTTAAATGGTGAATTTGATGAAGATATTTACATGGAACAACCAGAAGACATTAATGTTCCTGAACAAGAACACAAGCTGTGCAAACTTGTAAAATCCTTATACGGATTAAAACAAGACCTAAACAATGGCATGAGAAATTTGACAAAGAAATATTTTCGAATAGGTTTTAAATCAATGAGTGTGATAAGTGTGTATACACTAAATCAACTCAAAAGGGACATGTCATTGTGTGTCTCTACGTAGATTATATGCTGATAATTGGTCGTAATCATGAGATGATTTAGTCTACCAAGAAAGTACTGACCCGTAAATTTGATATGAAAGATTTTGGAGTAGCTGATGTGATCTTAGGAATTAAGATTTCCATAACATCAGAATGATATATATTATCTCAGACTCATTATGTTGAGAAAATACTTGAGAAATATAACAAATGAGATCTAATCGTGGCTAGAACTCATGTGGACCTAACTATTCATTTATCAAAGAATATTGGCTCAAGCGTATCGTAATTAGAGTATTCGAGAATCATCGAAAGTCTAATGTATCTCACAAATTACACACGACCAGATATCGCTCAAGTTGTAAACAGGCTTAGCAGATATACGAGTAATCCATGACATAATCTCTGGAAAATCATAGTAAGAGTTTTGAGGTATCTGAGAGAAACTTCAAAATATGATATGCATTATACAAGATATCATGATGTTAATGATGCTAACTGAGTATCTAATACATTGGATTCTTAATCCATGAGTGAATTTATTTTCACACTTGGTGGTGCAGCCGTATTATGGAAATCCTCGAAGCGAACATCTATTGCCCAGTCTATTATGAAATCCGAGTTCATAGCATTACACAAAGCAGCAGAAGAAGAAAAATGGCTTCCAAATTTCTTAGAGGATATTCCAAGTTGGCCTAAACCAATGCCAGCTATAAGCATACATTGTGATAGTCAATCGGCTATTGGGAGAGCCCAAAATACAATGTATAATAGTAAGTCTCGACATATACGTCGAAGACACAATATCATAAGGCAACTGCTTTCAAGCGGCATAATTTCAATAGATTATGTCAAGTCAAAGGAAAACCTAGCGGATCCACTTACTAAAGGTTTATCTAGAGAGCAAGTTGAGAAGTCATCGAGGGAAATGAGCTTGACACCTATAAATTAAGAATTGTCACTATGGAAACCCAACCTAACTGACTGGAGATCCCAAGATCTAGGTTAAAAAGGGACAACATAAGCTTTGTGTAATTCAAAACAAACACTGTAGAGTTCTCTATTCTTTCTCATTCCTATAATGACGAAGAGTGAGGTCTGTCAAGGTTAGGATAAGTGAAGACTTTTAATGATCACTATATTAGGAGAAGAGTCCTAATGGGGGTAAATGTATATTATCTTTCATAGTAGGTCACCTATTTAAAGTACGAAGTGAGGCCGCTTCCATGAGAATTTTAAAGGCTTGATTCCCTAAAATACTTGATGAAGCTAGGACCGATATTTATGGCCGAATTGAACACAATCATAGAACGAGAAATGGTCGAAGTGAAACTGTGTGATGGCTGCGGAACAATTCAAGACTGTGGGTCACTATTCACCAAATAAATCTGATTGTCATTCACTAGGAAAGGTTCAAGGTGAAAGCTATATGTTCCGATGTAGTTTTATTTCAAGGAAACTCTTTTAAATATCTGCATTGATATTTAGAAAATTGTGGAGGATTGTAGGAAATTTCCTAAATATAAGGTTTATTTATAGGGTGTCTTGTGATAAGACATGTCCTTAACATGTGACTTTTAAGAAATGCACCAAATGAATGGATATATCTTTTAGAGGGAAAAAATATAATTTTTTGAGTTGAAATGGTATATTGCCGAGTTATGACCCATTTAAGGATTGCATCTTTAAGTCTAATAGTACCTCTTCAATGACAACTTTCCATATCTATAAAAAACAAAAAACAATAAAAAAAATAAAAAAACCTTGGATTCTCATTTTTTCTGAACTGAATTTTCTTCATAAATTCTCTTACAAATCTTAAGCTTATTAGGAAAAGTTTTTCATAATCAATAGAGTTTTCACTATTTTTGTCCTTGTTCAAGTTCTTGGAGAAAGGAATGTCTATTCTTCATGAAACAACCAAGTAATTTTGGGAGAATGTTAGCCACAAGAAATCCGTAGAACACCGAGACGGGACTAATAAGTTCTTAAGGACATATGTATTTTAGCTTGGTCTAAAGTTTTCATATTCTTCTATAAATTTTCAAGTTTTTCTAAGTTTCTATGTGTATGGTATTTTGATTGCATGATAATGAATACTTGATTATATGATGCATGTCTAAATTGATTAATAACACATACAACAACACAAATTTATTCTAAGAAATTAACATCAGTGGAAGTTAATTTGAAATGGGTAACGTTCAATTATAATTTTACAAAAACTATTTTTAAGTTTTATTTGGTGTTACGATTAAAAAAATATAATAGATAAACAGTAGTTCATAAAAAATATTATGTACTTTTGTTTCATGTTAAAAAATAATAATTGCGGTGCATTTTTTTTAATATTTTGATGGTAGAGAAAAATTAAAAATTTAACTTTTGGAAAATTCATTTTTTTTAAAATCACAATCATTAATCACAAATTTTTATCATTAATTAAACACTTTGAAAACTATTTTCTTAACTAAAATATAATTTTATCACCTCACCACATATCAAACCATAAAACCAAACTGAGCATAAATCCATAGTAATGTCAACCTTTGAAATGAGATTAAGTGACAATTGTAAGAAGCTTTTTAAGCAAAAACTCATTTCGTCCTTATAATTTGAATTAATTAACCAATTAGTCCATATATTTTTTTAACATTACCTAAAAAATATACGTTATATATATTTTAAAATTAGTATCTAATTTAATTATCATGTATTTTCATGTTATGTCATTCTAAGTTATATCAATACTATTTTACTCTTGAAAAATCAAATCCAATAATTAGGAAAGCAACTTCCGCCCAAATCAAATTATAGAGACCTGCAGGGTCTCCAGGTAGGTAGTGAGTTTTGAAACATCTAATTACGTTCGGATCTGGCTACATTTGATGAAAGATAATTTGTTATTTTTTTTTTTTTTTTGGAATCGTTGAAAATTTCACCGTCAAACCACAATTTCTGGACTTAAACGAAACAGGTAAAATTCCTGACTGTTTCAGACTCTAACAAGAAACGCATTCATTGGATTCAAATCCGGAACCTCAATGTGAGATCTTGAACCCTACACCATCAAACCACGCCTATTGAGATAAAATTAATTTTTTTATGAAGGTGGTTCAGTAAACACTAAACTATTATTAAACTTCTAGCAAGCAGTCCTTGATTACAATGATTAGCAATTGCTATTCACAAACATTTAGCAGACATTCACCACATGGCTCCAGCTTTTAAACCGGCAGCCATGCCCAGAGATTGATACAATGCTGCAATCATCTCAATGGTTAATATCTATATCACTGAGAATCAAGAAACCACAAATATCGATTTCGTCACCGGGCTGACATTGTAAAGAGAAGTGGATCCTGATCATGTTGCAGGTTTACATAAAAGCATAAAGATTAGCAAATCCTTGTGACAATCCAATCGGCTGAGAACTAAATCACACTCCATTAAGGATTGACAACACTACATGGCTGACAGCCTGACACTGAAAAGAGATATAAGGCAGGCATGTACAGCCAAAGCGAAGCGCGCAATGCCAGATTGCCCTACCAAAGGCTGCATTTACATCGGGGATGAATATGCTACGGTAAATACCAACAGGCCAGATTGGCATTCAACTGTTTTACATATGCTCAAAAGATTCGGGAACAAGAGATCTGTTTCTTAATAATGCTATGATTCACGTACAAATATTCAACTACAAAATGCAAATATCAGTGAGCTGTGTGTCCTGTGTCTTTCAGAAACCAAACATCATGAGCAACTGTGACCTTTGGATCATACAACATCAATAACTACCCAAGTGAAGGAGAAAAAGGCATTTGATGCATTCTATGTAATAACTAATAACTAATTAATATTTCATTTCAAGTACTTCCGGAAAATATATAAATATATACACACACAGAGAGTTTAATTTGCACAATAATAATTATGAATGACAACTCCAATCATGCATCAATTTAAAACAATATACAATTATAGATTATATGAAGTATAGTTTTTTACTTGGCATTCTTTTTCATATTGCTTCTCCTTGGTCACAATCACCCTTGAATATCCAAGGAATCCTTGTATCCTTTCCTATTGTTTTAGCCTGCACAAAAGATTAATGTCATTTTCTTCAGTGAGGTTTAAAAGGTGAAGAAAAGGAAAGATGAGGTTTTTTGGGGTAGCCGGGGATGCCAGGTGGTTTTTTTGGGAGGGGGAGGGTGGTGGCATTGTAGGTCCATGAAGTCCTCAACTAGATAATTAATCTGACATTCTGACTACAATACATGAGATAACGTGTCTTCCTAAAGTACTTGGGTTGTGATTTCTATTCTATATGCACCAAATATACAACTGCAAATGAATTGATAAAAAGGTTACCCACAATTCACGGTCCACAAAATTTAAAAGATGCAAGTACTCCTTATGTAACATTAACAGGTGGTCAAATCTAAGCAGTAAACCAGACAACCTTAAAACTACAGGATCGTGATCCACACTTCAAAAGGCAGAGCAGAATAGTAAACCTAAAACCCAATTTATGACTTAAAATTCATTGCTCTTTATTTGGAACATCGTTCTTTGATGCAAGAGGCTTACTAACCTGTTAAAGCTTCCCCAGGTTCTGCACAAGTAATCAAACAGCATACAGCCTTATAACCTGGTTGATCTTGCCACGACAAACGGGGCAACCCCATTTTTTGGCTTTGACCTCATTCAAACAAGACATACATCCAGCCATGTGACCGCAAGGAACACAAGCCCCCTCAACTGGTGCATCCAAACATATCACACATGAGGAGGTAGCATCTTTGTCTTCTTTCACTTTACTTGAGCTACTAGGTAATTGCTTGATAGTTGGGGAAGACACATCAACAGGACCTAAATCAATAGATGGGTACTGAATTGGACCATCTTCTGTCATATCATCAGTAGCTGGTGGAGCTGATGGGATTGCGTCCAAGGTATGAATTGTTGTCTGGGTAGCAGGCATATTATGGTTCTGAATCTGAGTTTTCTGAGACGAGTGGCCACTAGGGCTGGCTTCATGTATTTCCCACTGACTGCTACTTGCTTTTGAAGGAGAAAATGCTGCTGGTGCACCCTGACCAGAGTTATTCCAGCTGGTGGACGCAGCAGTTGGTCCACCGCTGGGTGGGGGATCATAAATTGGTGTCTCAGCAACGGCAGTCTGGATGGACGCATTAATTGCCATTGCTAATTCCAAGTCTTCTTTTTGAGTTGGAGCAGTAGCTTGAACAACATGAGTCTGAGGATTATGCACAAATGCGGGATTCACCTAACATTCCAAACTTTCATGTTATACACTATTGCTAATAAAGGAAACATACATGCAAAGCCATAACATACAATTTATTATGCAATATTATCTATGTTTACAAAGGGCATTGGATGATCTCTTAAGGAACATAATAGTGATGAAGGATAACATTATAATGCCAATGGTATATTGGAATTTTTAATTTACTGATTAAGAATTCAACAAGTAACTTTCAACCATAATGCATAAGTTAAGCAACTGTTTTGTGCACAAGAAATTGAAGAATGATACTATCATAAGGCAACGTAATGTACCTGTGGTATTCCTTTGCATGCAAAGCAAAACGCCTGAAGTTGTTGCTTGTCACTTTCACTTGCAGGAGCAAGCTTAATGCGTGTTTCTGGGAAGAATGAACATCAAATTTAAGTTCATGAAAACACAGTTTAAATTGTTGTAATGAGTAAAATAAATAAAAAATTGAAGGTAATCGAGGGATATCTGAAAGGTCCATATCAGAACAGAGGCAGGAGCATAGCGAGAGTACAATTTATAGGTTACTAATTTCTAATGTTATCACTCACATAATATCATCTATAACACTATAAATAATTCAATAGTTGTTATACTTACGCCTATGTATTTGAGTCCTACACCTCCGTCTCCGCCTCCTGCCTCTTGGAACTAAGCATGAATATAACAATTAATCAAAATGTAGAGACTTGCATGAAGGGGATAAATATTTAAAATACAGAACATGAGGTTTGCAAATAAACATTTCAGAAACAGAAATTACTGGTGGAGTTTTCGACAATTGTCACGGAAGGATCAGAATGCTGAAATTTTGGTTCCTCCAAATTGGCTTTCCACAGGGCAACAACCATACGTGGTTTGGCATCCTGCTCATTCATTTATAGTAGCATATAAGAAATCAGAGACCCACAACTATTTTTTCTCTTTTTGGTCAATGTGACCTTAGGAGGAGAAAGATACAATAATTCAGAATACCAAACGTTAAATTTGTGATGCATCCATTCAGAACAATGGTGGATTTTTAAGGGATACTGTAAAAACATATAAATATATAGAAAGAGAATTGCTCTACAAGTTGTGATACAAGAAGTCTCACATAAATGCTTTGTTCAATACAGAGGACAAAATTCATAAACTATCGAGACCACAAGGGTTTGAAAGTTTAGGGGGATTGTAAGATTTAAATGCTGGAGAGAAACCATCTAACATCCGTACGGATATAATCCCCTAAGTCCGGCCGGACATAACCATCACCTCCGGCCGTATACACCTCCACTTCCGGCCGGACATGCGTCGCGTTTCCAGTTTTGCAAAATGACTCGATCTCTTTCCTTCTTAGCCAATTTCCATGAAACCAAATTTTTTCCTTCTTAAACATTTTCCCCAATTATCTTTTTCCTTGTTACCACCTTCCACAATTATCAATTTCCCTTTTTAAAGGAGATTGTTTCCTTCTTAAACTAAGAATTGTTTCCTTCTTAAACTAAGAAACCATCACTATAAAAGAAAAGCTTCACACAAACAAAAGCGACCCTTCTGGATCCGAATTTTGGAAGCTTGCAACTGATCCTTTGCCAAAAATCAGTGAAACACACACAGCATCAAAAGACCAAAAAACCTCTAAAATCTCTCTCCAGTAGATAAAGCCAATAATCAACCAAAAATCTCATACGTGTTATCGGAGCCGAGATACACCTAAGGTAAGACATGAGGGCTCTTATCACTTAATTCCGCATTTATTTTTTGACACAATATCTCCGGCCGGACATACATAAGTCACAAATTAAATACGACCGTATATAAGGCTACATCCGACAACATACTTTCCCACGGTATATAGGATGGAAACTCAGATGTAAATTCCGTAGCCGAATTCGAATGGACGATAGTGCGGTCTGTACTTGGGATACAACTCCACGTACCAAGGGAAGAATAGCCGTTTTACTTCCTCTTATCTACGCATGTCTTCTTTATTATTATTATTTAGCATGATTACTACCTTATTTATTGCTTTTCCCTGTTCTTTATGTTTCTCATTATTACGTACGCTTTATGATTCTGGATTACACTGTACATTCGGCCAGATTCCCAGTAACTTTGGTCGGACATTCATGTTAGAATACATATCCGGCCAGACATGCCCCTGTCCGGCCAGCCAAACCTAATTTCATTGTTTTTATATCATCAGTTGTACTGCCTTTCGGACATTACTCATTGCTCTTATTTTTATGTTTGTGCTTTTGTGTGCTTTTCAATTATTTTGCATGATATTTGCATTAAAAGGCAAGGTAATATCTCTCTTCAAACCTTGATACTATACTGGCATAAGTAAGGGACCATTCCAAACCCAAACGGGTTTAAGGTCGACCTTGCGAGGGGTGTAATGCGGCCTTAAATCATTCCTGGTGTCTTATACTGGGTGGCGATTCCTTAATTCTTCGATTAATCCCCAGTGGACTAATTTTACTCTCTACGAGCTACGAGCTCAACAGTATCATAGTCGCCGACGTCATAGACATAGCGAGAAATCCTGCTTCGCTACTACAACACCCCCTCAAAATATAAATATGAAAAATTTATATTTTGTAAAATACAAATGTTTGCCATAATAATTAATAATGGATCAAACATTTATAATTATTGAGGACATAATTTTAACCAAAATATTATACTAGTCAATAACAAAATTGTATATAAGACAATATTAGTAATTAATATCTTAGTTATTATAGCAACTTAGTTATGAAAACAATGATGTGTATAAATTTAATTGAGTGCAATAATTTATAAATATTTTGTCATAATTTGGTCAAAATATTAAAAAATACTCAAAACAAAATGATTAGAAGAATATACATGTTCCTCTTTCTAATTGAAAAAATATATGTACAAATATGCGCCTCACATTCCTCAGGCACGCGCCTAGGCTCCAGGACCTTTAGCGCCTCGGTTCGCCTTGCGCCTTTAATAATATTGTGTTCAACAAATGCTAAAAAATGCAAAAAATAAAAAACTAAAAAAAAATTGCATTTGATAGAAATTGATTTCCTTGAAGAATTTTGAGGCAAAACAAAGTAAGATCATACGAAAGTGCATCTCAATTTACTTCAAGAAATTCTGTAGTACAAAAAATGATTATTGAAAGAAGCCCTAGTCAAATATGAATAAACTAAAACAATAAACCTGTTAAGCCAGACAATCGATGAGCAAAAAACATTAGGAACTTCTGACTTCAGATAGAAAAAGATGAAAATTCAAGAATTTCAAACCTAAATCATTCAAAATATGTTTCAACAACTGAAATAACCACACAGAGTCCAAAATTTTCAAACAAATTGCTACTCTTACTAAACCAACAGTTGGATTTGGTAAAAAGCCCAAGTAGAAGAATTAACACTGACAGCAATCAAAACAGTGGGGGCAACGCATTGGGAAAAAAAATACAAATGATGAATACAAATCTCAATAGTGATGATTGTGTAGTTAATTTTTTCAAGCATCCCTATAACCCCATCAACAGCAGTCTCATAAACTGAACAATAGAGTTATGGCATATTAGAATCTTTAATTGGAATTCTATTCTCAACCAGTAAAAGAGAAATTTAAATTGTAATACCTGCAAACTGGGATAAATTGCGAGCTCCAACTTGAAAGGTGTTGTAGGGTTACGGGAACCCGTTGGTAAAACAACAGCCCAACTGAAAAAAAATGCCATATTAAGTATTCCTTAGTGAGAGAAAACTGATTAACTTACAGATTGAGAAAAAAAGAGGACTAAGAAGATCATTTTGTTTGCATCACTGCAACACATCTAGCAATGCTCAGATTAGCACATATCCTAATAAAAAGGAAGAAAAAGAGGAAATACAACTTGATACCCACACTTTTCTTGAAAGCAACTGAGGGGCTAATACTTCAAGAAATCCTGGTCCATAAAGCTCAAGCAAGCAGCCAGAGAATAAGCAGATACGATTCTGCAAGTCATCAGAGAAATCTCCACCATTAGGGACCATCTTACTTTAGAAAAGTGAAAAAATATTGAGGCAGTAGAATATTGAGTATACATCGAACACCAATACATAATTTTCTTATCAAGTACCTCAATTGCACGTACAACATTGGTGTATCCTTTGGCTCTAGCAACCTCAAGAGGAGTTTGACAATCATCATTCATCACTAATGCATTCGCTGGACATTTGAACATGTTACTTATTATTAGACTCCTGAAGACAGTTGAAAACAGAAAAAACTTTGTAGCTCAAAGAATTTAATTGTTACACTTGATTGTACAACACACCTCCATGTGAAAGAAGTAACTTCACAGTACTTTCAAGGCCTCTTTTCGCTGCATGATGTAAAGGAGTCCCACCATGACGTCCTAAAGCACACCCAAAAAGGGGGGAAACATAATAATAAAAACCATAGGATAAACTAGATGAAACATCAGTCTTTCCTTCCGTTGAAATTCATTGACATAACTTAACCCAGAAACTAGATTGAGAGTTGAGGGTTGTCCAATACTTATATTTTGAGTTCGTTCAATCATCCCAACCGATCTGGGATATATTCCTCAACAACTACCAGGCTACCCGCTAAGACAGCATGCTAAACATTATAGATGTACTAGTTAAGATCCCCAGCCCTTCAAAAGCCCAGAGCCCAGTAAAATGTGATACAGAAACTATAAATTAAACTTTATTTAGTGACTCTCTAATTTGACACTTAAAAAAACCTTCTTTTAGCAATGCATACTGTTCTCTCAACAATTTTACAATAAACATTCACAAATTTTACTCTGAAAACAGACAAAATGGATCGCATTTCATATGAAACCAATTATAAACAAAGCGCGTACCGGGACGATAAGCATTAACATTAGCCCCGATCTCAATCAACGTTTTAACAACTTCATAAAGCCCTGGATTCATACACGCCACAATCAACGGCGTTTTCCCTTCTTTATCGAGCCACTGCAACCGCAATTTTCATTCAAAAAAGCCAAAAAAATATTTATAATATCTAAAAAAGTATAATTTTTTTTCTTAATATTTAAAATCTTAACCTCGAGACCAGCACCGTCCCTGCAAAGAGCCTTGATGCCTTCGGTGTTGCCGTAATTCACTTGCTGATACAGCAACTCGTCCTTGGATTGTTGTTGCCCCATCTTGTTTGATTCCCAGGAAAATCCGCCAGGAAAAATTTTCCAAGTTCACCAAACTGCCGGGAAAATGCAGCTTACTTTTTGGTTTACAATTTTACAAAGAAAACGAGTGAAGAATAAATCAAAATTTAAATTTTGATGAAAGATTTCTTAGCAAATAAGGATTGATTTGGTAAGTATTTACAAAGTCAAAAATGAAAAAGAAAATATAATTTATAAGAAACTTCTTTGAATTTTATTTTGTTATCATTGAAATTTCTTTAATTATAGGGGTTACATAATAAATGAAACTGGTGGCGGGTGGGTGACCCTCACTGACGTGACGTGGATTATCTTCGGTTATTAACGCAATAGTCCTTTTTTTTTTCAAAAATGAAACTCAGAGGATTTCATTTTTTGACATATTAGTCCTTGACGCCGTCAAGTTGACGGTTAGGATTGGTAATTTTTCCACTTAAGTTTAAGATGAATTGAGTCATTGAGATATATATTTTTTTTTATTTGAAAATAGAATGCGATAGGATAAGAAAATGTCATAAAACTTTAAATAGGATGTGATGAAACAATTTTGTATCTTGAAAAAATAATAAAATAAAATTGGGATGATTTTTTCTGATTGTATAAATAAAATAGGATAAATTAAGTCCTATTTCATTCTCATACCTCGTCGTGAAAGATGAAAAATGACTACCATCAAAATGGGTTCTAATAAGTTCACCTGAGATGGTGGCTTTTTTTTTTTTTGAAACAGTGTGTAAAATAAGAAAATTATTACTATTCATCAAGAAAATATAAATTGAAATTGGGTTGAGTCGCGGATTAGATCGCTCTCTTTAAAACGTTTCGCAACTTTGTCTCAAATATGTGCTAGCAGTAATTCGGCCTCAACATCCCCAGGATAAAATAAGCCCAGAAAAATATTCTATTTCAATTGATTTGGCACAAAAACCAATTGATATGCTCACACCCAAAATATTTACTCGAAAAAACAAGAATACAAGAAGAACAATAGAATGATATTTGTAAGAGAAAAAAGATTTTTCGAATTATGTTTTTTGCAAATGAGAGACATATTCTTTATATAGTGTTGTCAAAATAGTATTTTTTGACAACAGGAAATTAAATGCATTGATTAAAATTATTAACAAAAAAACGATAAAGAATAAATATTTTCATAACAGCCACATTTTAATATTCAAAACTGTTTTATAATCAAAACAGTAATTATTTAACACAATAAAACCCATTAATTTTTTGTAACATAAAAAACGTTTTAGTTACAAAAAAAAAATATATTTTAAACGATTTTTCTCCAAATATATATATAGCACCCCACACCCACACCCACACCCACACCGACCTACCGACAGAAGGGGCAGCGGCGCTCTTGCGTGTGTGGTGAACTACCATTAGCCTATCTCCTCACATTTCCACAAAAGTGGGTGCTCATTTGGGGCCCAAACCCAATTCACAACCTAACACTTTATAAACAATAAATTGGTGTAGTAATTTTCCATTATGGGATGAGGTTTCAAAATTTATAACTCCTCATTTAAAAATTACAACTATCTATATTCAAACTTGTAACTCCTTATTTAATATTCATATGTACAATAATCCCTCACTTAAAATTTTAATAAAATATTTTCATTGAAGCAATATAGTATAAGGTCGTGTATAAATAAAAGTGTGTATCTACTTGAATCTTTACATAATGTCAACGATTCAAATTATACTAGAGTAACTCGTAGTTTTGAACTTTATCTCTGACAACTTTACAGACACAAACCTTTCAAGGTGAAGTCAAAAAGCCTATGCATTACGGTTGTGCTCGTATATCCCAGTATAGTGAATGCTCTAGAAACTTTTGCCCCAAAATTTCATAAGAAGCGGTCACACTTCTACATTCACATAGGTGTGTCTATCAAGAGTACTCATATAATTAGGTACTCCACTTTACATAGAGTATAAAACACATTAAGAGTTTAATAACTCATCCTTACATTGCTTAAGGATATCATGCTCTCGTAATGGAATTCGTCAATGATTAGCATGATTCAACTCTCATTACTTTTGATGACTTGTTATTGTTGGACAATTATGACCCATAGAGTCACTATTTATAAAGACATTGTGGTTTTTGTACAAATTAACTATGTGACAATGGAAATTGCATTTTATCATTTTGTAATTTGATTACTTAAATAAATATAAATCATAAAAGTCCTTATGATTAGTTCCAGATTATTAGATATGAGACAATATCAATCCATAAAGGTTTAATCATTAAATATCCATAGTCGTAGTATTATCGAGACTGGACATCGATAATGCAGAATAAACTAGTATTGCACTTGTGCGTGTTATGGAGCGTAACAGCATAGTTCTCATATATTTAAGTATTTGATATTTATGCAAGTGTGATAGGAGGTTGTGTTTACGGATGGTACGGAAACAGCTTCGCTCTGGATAGACCCCTCGGAATCCCATTGGTAGTATGACTATGTGTCTATGAGAATCCGAATCAGGGTAGGTGTATTTGGTCTTAACCTGAGACTTACATCGCTAGTACTTGCGACAATCAATACGCTTTGGTTTTGGTCGTCCGGGACTTTAACAGGTTCTGTGTATGCCTCTTCTGGGTTTATTGAGAATCGTAGTGTATTGGGTGTGATGTCAAGACGAAAGTATCACTTCAGTCATATGAAGATGATGATCATGCAGGGATACAGAACTGGTACTCTAATGTGTTGCAACTATCGGGATAATATGACAAGGTCATGATTATCCGATTAAAGAGACTAGTTGCTTGTGATCTGATATATGCTTCGTACATGGCAGACACTATTCCAGCCCCGGGCCTTGCATGTGACATCTGATATTGGATCGTAATACGCAATACTACGTATGCTACGCCTGACAAAGATTATATATATATTCCTTTAAGAATATTTCTGGAGAATTGGGTAGGCACGGCGCTTTGCTAGAAGCCAACCATGTCTCGTAAATCGGTAAGAACGTAGTACGAGATACTCGCGTGTTCGGATAGTCCGACGATCGGATTTACTGCCAACATATCCAGGGATCTCATGGGTCGCTTCCCGAAGATTCACCGATGACGTATGATTCGAACATAATTAATCTAGGATTAATTGAGGAGAGATTTTATCTGGGATAAAATACTATTAGATGAGAGAGAACGATTAATTTGGAATTAATCGATAAAACTAATATATTCGATATATTAAATGAAATTAGATTTCATGACGGAATTAAAATTGGATTTTAATTCGGGCGAACGAATTAATTTAGAATTAATTCGCGAGCGACGTGAATAGTAATTTTGCTATGCATAATTGATGAGTGGTATTTATATCACTATTTCCCACTCATTTAATCTAATATTTTGTATAGTTTCTTGAGTTTTGTGAATGTTTTGATGTGTTTTGTGTTATTTTGTAGATAAATAAAGTTTGGAAAGCACTGGAGGCAATTTGAGGCAAAACCGGACAAAAATGCGTCAACAGGGATATTTTCGTCTCTTCAGCGTCGCGACGCTGGAACACTGCGCGCCGCGACGCCCAGCGTGCGCCGAATCTGCTAACATGCGCCGGGTCCACAAAAATCAAAATCAGAAAAGTTGACTTTGCTAACGTGCGCCGTGACACGTGTCACCATCACAACAGAGATGCTAAAATGCGCCTTGCCACGTGTCGAAATCCTATTGCTTGGACGGCCACCGCCCCACGTGTCATCCTACGTGTCGCCACATCATCGTCCACATCAGCAGCCACATCAGCAAGTCAACCGAGTCAACATGCCATGTCATCATCAGCCAATCACAGCGCGACACGTGTCAACCTCTCATTCGTCTGACGGCCACCGCCCCACGTGTCGCCACGTTGTCTTCCACATCATCACAGTGACGTCACCAATGACGTCATGAACAGTGACACGTCATCAATGACGTCAGCATAATAATTGAGTTTTAGCCGCCATGACACGTGTTGCTCTAAACAGTCAGCCGCCTTGCTACGTGTCATCTCCTCATTGTGCCACGTCGACAAAATCCAGCGTCGCGACGCTGAGGCTTTGGCGTCGCGACGCGCGAACAGTGACCAAACAGTGAATTTGTTTTGCTATAAATAGGCCGCGAATTTTCAGTTTTCATTACACTTTTTCTCACTCCTTCTATGTAATTAGGGAGTTTCTCTCTCTAGAATTTTCATTTTTATTTTTTTACTTTTTTACTTTTGTAATAATTTTAATTACTGTTTGTAATAATAATTTACTCTCTTTATTTTACAGTTTTTACTATTCACTATGCGGAGGTAACTTCCCTATGCTAAGGTGAAAGGTAATTATTTTACTATTGCTATTTAGATTAATCTCCCTTAAAAATAATATATTTACTATTTAAAATTCTGATTAATAAAGGAATACCGCTATATTGGTCGGTTGGTAAATTTATTTTCTGTTGGTTTGAAACTGATTAATCAAGGATACCGCCAGACTGGTCGGTTGGTAAATTTATTTTGGTACCGCCTTTATGGCTGGATTATGGACAAATATTACCGCCTATATGGCTGGTTGGACTTAATTGGACTTAATCAGGATACCGCCAGATTGGTCGGTTGATTAAATAATTTCATAAAGTTTATATATTATTTTATTGGGAGATATCTAAATTAGTAATATTAAAAGTAATTCTTTTTTTGCCTTAGCATTTTATTTCATTTGTAATTTTCTCTTCAGCATTTTCATTATCGCAATTACTTTTCAGCAGTTTATGTCTTTTATTTTCAAGTTTTTATCAGCCCTAGCTATGTGTCATAACTAAGTTAATATCTAGGGTTGTGATGAAATTCAATGTCGCGGGTTTATAAGGGTTAGATTATAATTTGGGTAATATAAAGATTTATTTATTGAGTCTTAATCTTAATGCTCTTTAATTAACTGGCCATTAATTAAATTGACTAGGTAAACTTAAAATGAACTAGACATAGGGATTTTAAGTTTAAGACCTTAGATTCAATAGCCCACGATCTTCCTTAAGGATAGATAACCCTTTCAATAGATTTCCTTACAGGATAGGAATATACCTGTCGGGCGGGGGTAGTCTTAATTGGAACTTAATCGTAATGAATCTAGGTAATTTGGTTGACATAGACATATGGTTCAATTGGATTATACTAGGTATTTGTAATTGACCATCGGAAGAGGCTTTTACATAAATTAGTGTTTCAGGTTAATAAATCAATATATTACCCAATTATAAAATAACCACTTTATCTTTATATAATATTGGAATAAATCACAACCCTGGATAGTTTTAAAATTGAATTTTCTTAAAATCTACTTTCAAACAATTATATTTTATTGTCTTTAAATTTAGAATCGTCGCTATTTCAAATCAGTTAAACAACCTGATAAGATACTAGTAATCAATTAACCTCATAAAATTAATAACTTAGGTATTAAGTCCTCGTGGGATCGATACTTTTTATACTACTTGAACGATACGTACGCTTGCGTTATACGTGTGTGTTTACGCCGGTCAATAATTATTTAATTAAATTTGATTTTATTACGTCGCAATGGAAAGTTCGTTAATTCGGAATTAACGAACCCGAGCCCGGAATGTGTTTGCGGGCCCACTCAAATTTTGAATCAAGTGGGGCCCACGTGTCACATCACAAGTCACATCACTTGTCATTTAACTTACTTTTTTGGTGATGGATTTGGTGGGTGGTTGTTAACTTGTAAAACACACAAGTTTAAAGGTGATTGACTCAATACCAAATATTTGGTATATCATTTTTTATTTTTTGGAAAATCAAACACAAGTTAAGAAAATCATCTCTCTTCTCTCTCTCAAAACACGCCACTCTCTCCATCTCCAAACCTCTCATTGCCGAGAGCCACAATGAAGTAACAAGGTGATTTTGTTGCAAAATCTCATTTGCTAGCACATCAAAAAATCATATAAGGTGATAGAGAAACCAATCTCAAGAGCTTGGAATCCATATCAAAGCTTGGAGCTTGGACATCATCTTCAAAGAGAAGCTTGAAGCATTTCAAAGGGAGCAAAGTTTGTGTTCTCTACACATCCTCTCAACCGAACAATGTGAGTATATTTCCGCTATACTTCATTTAGTATTCACATGATTTTATGCTTGGATTGATCTTGGGATGACTTTAGAAACCCAACAATGGTATCATGGAGCCTATTTGAGCATTAAATTTGATTAGGGTTTATATACTAAAATTTGGGTAAATTTGATTTGAGTATGATTTGATCAAATTGTTTGTTTGAGTATGCTTGTATATTGATAACTTAGAGTTATACATGATCAATTTGATGAAAAATTAATTGGATTAATTTTCCCCAAATTATAAGGCTTGGCCGAAAGTTATAGTGTCCTAACGTCATGGTAATTTTTTTTTTTTTTAAATCATTGGTTGAGTTTAAAGACATGATATATATTGATTTGTGATTTAATTGGATTGAAATCGAAATCGGACAAAATCCTTCAAATTGCCGTGACTTGAGTAACATGAAAATGACTTGATTTTATTTCAATAATGTTGGACATGAATTGAAAATATTAATGCATGATTAATTAATTAAATTGATATTTTGGAAATGTTAATTTAGATAATTAATTTGTGCAATACACTTTAATTAATTAAATTATGAAATTTAGAATATTAGAATTTAATCAATTGGGCTTTATTTGGAATTGGGCTAAAGATGTTGTATTTGGGCCTAATGGGCTTGGTTGGGCCAAGTTGGTTTAGGACAATTGGATTGGATCCAAATTGGGCTTAAAACCATTCCATTAAGTTTCAAATATAATAAATGGGCATTTAAATATTTAATTGGGCCTAATGGACCAAAATTGATTTCTTGGCAAATAGAGTGATTCCTTAATCGGGCATTGGTATTTGGGTTTGACCCATATTGACCAAAGCTCATGCCTTAAGAAATTAATTAAATCCCATTGGACTTTAATTAAATGAACATTGGATGTTAATTGGGCTTTTAGACCCATTAAGATTAGATTTAGAATCTAAGTCATAAAGACGCATTAAAAAGTGTAATTATTTAATTTGGAATTAAATATAGAATTAGTATTGAATACAAATTAAATTATATTTAAATTATAGTTCGATATAATTCAAGAATTCGTACTTTGAGTACTTATTCTAAAACGAGTTGGACTCGCGCAAATCAAATCGTTGTTTGAACATTGGATGATCACTTAATTCAAAGATTAATTAATTGGATTAGATTGATTGAATAACATGCTTTGTGTGAATACATGGATGTGTTGTATGAATAATGTATATCGGATGGATATTAGAAGGGAAAGGGCAATTTTGGAAATTGTTGTAAATTTAGAATTTATTAAATTGAACCTGCGTGTCCAGCCTTATCTCTCGATTCTTTGTAATTCTCTTCTCACCTAATTCCCCTCAATGTTAATGAGGTTTCTTTAATTGTATTATGTAATTGGGTAGAAGTTAGAATAATGCTAGCCGGGGAGAGGAAATTGAAGTGATTTGTTCTAGGAATAATTTGTGAGATATCCATCCGCATATCATTATTAATTTATTTACCGCGCCTTATTATGCTTTTAGAATGCATGCTTAAGGGTGTATATGATGAGACCTAATCAAAGATAATAAATTGGTTGCCAATTTACTCGAAAAACCTCAATAAATATTAAGTGTTTCTTTTCCATTGAGTGATTCATTCTCAAGATCCAAGATTGACATTGGTTATTGGCCAAAGTCAAGACCTTTGTCCATCGCGGATGTGTTTGAATCATGAAGGCTTTGTTCCATATCATATGTCTTGTCCAAGTTGTGATTTGTTGGCCAAAGTCAAGATCACTTCTTGTCCATCGACATCGATTACGAAGCTTTCCAAAGTCAATGGGTCCCGCTTAACTGGAATCATTAAGCTTGTTGTGCCAAAGCCAAGGACTTAGTTGATTCAGAGGAAAAAGGTTAGGAAAATATATTGGATATATTGGCATTATATTGTATATATGTTTCAGACTTGGAGGTCCACCCACCGGATCTAGGAATTGGATGAGATCCAATTGATCTTAGAGATCTACCTAGTTAAATATCATACATCTTGTTGGCCAAAGTCAAGGTTGTGTGTTATTTAACGGGATTCTAGCCCATTAGGAAACTAGGTTTCTCGAGTACTCAACAGAGGGTTAGAGGCTCGCCGAAAAATAGTGGGAGGCTAGTATTGAATTTGCAATTTCGTTCAAATACTTGCCAAATACGCGCTTTCAAATTAATTCGTCAATTATATTTATTAGTTGGACTAATATTTTATTATTTTTCTTGTAACAGTTAGACTGTACCCATACATCATTAATTGAATAGTTTGACTATTGCAATTAAAATGACAGGAAAGTTGAGCATTAGAGATATTATCATTGGCGACAATGTCTTTAATGGCGCGAACTTTCAAGACTGGGATATGAATCTCAGGATTGTCCTGGGATCCGAGAAGTTGCTCTATACTATAGAGAGACATCTTGGGCATAAGCCTAGATCTGATCAGATAGTTGAGCTAGAGCTTTGGAAGACTCATAGCGATGACAAATTCACTGCTCAATCTATAATGCTTGCTGCTATGACTCAACAATTCTGTCGTCAAAACAAGGGATTGGATCCATATCAGATGATGGCAAAGTTGCATGATCTTCATCGATCTAATCTTAGATCGCAGAGATATGAGTTGCAGAATAAACTCTTTCGCGCTCGCATGTCAGAGGGTGCATCTATCGAGCACCATGTGTCGCAGATGATTGCTGACATAGAACAGCTGGGACAGCTGGGCATAGTCTTCGAGGCTGAGACTTCTATAGATTTGATCTTTCAGTCTCTCCCTGACAGCTGGAGTGGGTTCATCATGAACTACAATATGATGAACCAAGACCAAACTCTTGGAGAGTTAATGTCAACACTGCGCGAAGCAGAAAAAGAGCTCCTAAATGGCAAAAAGTGCGAGGCGTACTTCGCTTCAACATCTCAGACTATGAGGGCTTGGCCTAAGGCGACTGGAGGTGTAAAGAAGAAGAAGAAGAAGAAGAAGAAGAAAGGCAAGGAAAAATCGTCAAAACCTTCTGGGAAGGGTAAGGACAAATCCCAAGATGTATGTCTGCAGTGCGGGAAGTGGGGTCAATGGAAGCGTGACTGCCGCGAGTACAAGGCACACATGAAGGAAATCAAAGCGGGCAAGGCACCGGCTTCAGGTATGTTTGTTATAGAAATAAACATGTCTACTACTAGTTTTAAAATTGGATTTTTGATTCTGGTTGTGGTACTCTATATATACTGATGTGTAGGATCTGCAGATTAGCAGGAGACTGGCCTGAGAGAGAGAGATTGACCCGCATTGGAAATGGGACACGAGTCGTCGTTTGGCCATTGGCACTTATGTTTTGGAACTGCCCTCGGGGCATGTACTTAAACTTTCAGACTGTTATTATGTACCTAGTTTGACTAGGAATATTATTTCTTATCTATGTTAGCCCAATGTGGGTATACTTTGTATTTAGAAACACTGGGTGTTTTATGTATAAAAATGATATGTAGATTTTCACTGCTGATGTAAATAATGGTCTTATATTTTGAATATAAATCAATCTCAAACATATAATGTAACAAACAAAAGGCTTAATTAAGTAACAAAGATGAAACTTATATGTGGCATTGTCGTCTGAGACACATTAACAAGACTCGCATATCCACACTTTCGAAGAGTGGGTACTTGGACGGATTTGATCCAAATTCATAAGACGTATGTGAATCTTGTTTTTATTGGCAAAATGCCTAAATCACCTTTTAGCGGTAAAGGTGTACGTGCCACCGAACTGTTAGCCCTCATTCATAGTGACGTATGTGGGCCCATGTCTAGCCAGGCTAGAGGTAGATATGAATACTTCGTAACCTTTACGGATGATGCATCGCGTTATGGTTATGTGTATCTTATGAGACACAAGTCGGAAACCTTTGAGAAATTCAAAGAGTTTCGACACGAAGTAGATAACAGACCGGCAAAAGTATTAAGACATTACGGTCAGACCGTGGTGGCGAATACTTACGCAAGGAGTTTCTTGATTACTTGAAAGAATATAGTATTCTTTCACAGTGGTCTCCTCTAGGAACCCCGCAGTTAAACGGTGTGGTCCGAACGGAGAAACTGAACTTTGTTAGACATGGTAAGGTCTATGATGAGTCGCACAGAGCGACATATTTCCTTCTGGGGATATGCATTGAACAGTGCAATACTTATTTTGAATAAGGTTCCATCAAAGTCTGTTCAACAGACTCCGTATGAGATATGGACAGGAAAGAACATGGTTTCTCATTCCTGAAGATTTGGGGTTGCTGGGCATATGTTAAACGTTTGGAAGGTACCAAACTGGAACCCAAATCGGATAAATACCTATTTGTAGGATATCGTAGGGAAACCAAAGGATATTACTTCTATCACCCACAATAGAACAAAATATTTGTTGCTCTACATGCGGTTTTCCTTGAGAAGGAATTCCTAAATGCAGTGGTAAGTGGGAAGAAAGTAGAACTCGATGAAAATCGGAGTGATACTGTTCCTGGAACAGAATCCTTAACGGAACATGAACAGTCCATCAAGGATGAGACTGTGCCACAATCTTCGAATACACAAGAACTGCGTAGGTCGGAGAGAGTCGGAAAATACCTGAGAGTATGGGTTTCTGATCTCACCTCATATGGATATCAATCTCATTGAGGATAACGAGCAGACTACATGAGGAAGCGATACAGATATCGATTCCACTTTATGGTAAGAGACCATGAAGTCCCAAATGGATTCCATGTACACCAACCAAGTTTGGACACTGGTTGATGCACCAGAAGGCGTAAAGCCTATTGGTTGCAAATGGGTCTTCAAGAAGATGACCGACATGGATGGAAACATACAAACGTACAAAGCTAGGCTTGTAGCGAAGGGGTATCGTCAACGACATGGTGTCGATTACGACGAAACTTTTCACACCCGTTGCCATGATTAAATCCATTCGGATAATGCTTGTTATTGCTGCATATTTCGATTACGAGATATGACAGATGTACGTCAAAATCGCTTTCCTTAACGGAAACCTTTTGGAGGATGTTTATATGCAACAACCTGACGGTTTTATCGTACCAAGACTTGCAAACAAGGTTTGTAAGTTAAATCGATCCATTTATGGATTGAAGCAAGCATCGCGTTCTTGGAACCAACATTTTGATGAGATCGTACAAGAATATGATTTCATTCAAAACGAGGATGATCCTTGTGTATATAAGAAGGTTAGTGGGAGCGCACTGACATTCATTGTCCTTTACGTTGATAATGTATTGCTTATAGGCAATGACATTACCATGCTACAATCGGTGAAAGCTTGGCTTTCATTAAAATTCTCCATGAAGGATCTGAGAGAAGCAGCCTTTATTCTAGGAATAAAGATCTACCGGGATAGATCTAGAAAGCTGCTTGGACTCTCCCAGAGCACATATGTTGACAAAGTGTTGAAGAGATTCAACATGGATCAGTCTAAGAGGGGACTGTTGCCAGTGCCACATGACGTCACTCTATCTAATGACATGTGTCCTAAAACTCAAGATGAGAGAGACAACATGAGTCGAATCTCGTTCGCCTCGGAAGTCGGATCGATCATGTATGCCATGATATGTACGCGACCTGATGTCTCGTATGCTTTAAGCATGTGTAGTCGCTATCAGGCCGATCCAGGTGAAGGTCACTGGATGGCGGTTAAGAATATCCTTAAGTATCTTAGACGAACTAATGATGTTTTCTTAATCTATGGAGATGGAGAACTTGAGGTAACTGGGTATACCGATGCAAGTTTCCAAACCGATAAAGACGATTGTAAGTCACAATCCGGGTACATATTTTGTTTGAACAACGGAGCAGTAAGCTGGAAATATTCCAAGCAAAAGACTGTTGCCGATTCAACAACAGAAGCGGAGTATATTGCTGCATCTGATGCAACAAAAGAGGCAGTTTGGATCCGTAAATTCCTAATTGGATTAGGAGTAGTTCCGTTATCAGCTGAGCTCGTTCCATTGTATTGTGACAATAACGGGGCTATAGCGCAGGCTAAGAAATCGCGGTCTCATCAACGATCCAAGCATGTTCTTCGATGTTTCCATCTGATTCGTGAGATCATACATAGTGGCGATGTCAAGATCGAGAAGGTCGCATCAGATGACAACATTGCAGATCCTCTGACGAAAGCTATTTCTCAGCAAAAGTTTGAGCGACATGTACATAGTTCAGGTGTTAGATGCTTTAGTGACTGGCTATATGCCAAGTGGGAGTTTGTTGGACAATTATGACCCATAGCGTCACTATTTATAAAAGACATTGTGGTTTTTGTACAAATTAACTATGTGACAATGGAAATTACTTTTTATCATTTTGTAATTTGATTACTTAAATATATAAATGATAAAAGTCCTTATGATTAGTTCAGATTATTAGATATGAGACAATATCAATCCATAAAGGTTTAATCATTAAATATCCCTAGTCGTAGTATTATCGAGATTGGACATCGATAATGCGGAATAGACTAGATATTGCACTTGTGCGTGTTATGGAAGCGTAACAGCATAGTTCTCATATATTTAAGTATTGGATATTTATGCAAGTGTGATAGGAGGTTGTGTTTACCGATGGTACGGAAACAGCTTCGCTCTGGATAGACCCCTCGGAATCCCATTGGTAGTATGACCATGTGTCTATGGGAATCCGAATCAGGGTAGGTGTATTTGGTCTTAACTTGAGACTTACATTGCTAGTACTTGCGACAATCAATACGCTTTGGTTTTGGTCGTCCGGGACTTTAACAGGTTCTGTGTACGCCTTTTCTAGCTTTATTGAGAATCTTAGTGTATTGGGTGTGATGTCAAGATGGAAGTATCACTTCAGTCATATGGAGATGATGATCACACATGGATACATATTTGGTACTCTAATATGTTGCAACCATCGGGATAATATGACAAGGTCATGATTATCCGATTAAAGAGACTAGTTGCTTGTGATCCGATATATGCTTCGTATGGGGCAGACAGTATTCCAGCCATGGGCCTTGCATGTGACATCCGATATTGGATCGTAATACGCAATACTACGTATGCTACGCCTGACAAAGATTATATATATTCCTTTAAGAATATTTCTGGGGAATTGGGTAGGCACGTCGCTTTGCTAGAAGCCAACCATGTCTCGTAAATCAGTAAGAATGTAGTACGAGGTACTCGCGTGTTCGGATAGTCCGACGACCGGATTTACTGCCAACATATCCAGGGATCTCATGGGTCGCTTCCCGAAGATTCACCGATGACGTATGATTCGAACATAATTAATCTAGGATTAATTGCGGAGAGATTTTATCTGGGATAAAATACTATTAGATGAGAGAGAACGATTAATTTAGAATTAATCGATAAAAATATTATATTCGATATATTAAATGAAATTAGATTTCATAACGGAATTAAAATTGGATTTTAATTCTGGCGAACGAATTAATTTAGAATTTATTCTCGAGCGACGTGAATAGTAATTTTGCTAGGCATAATTATTTAATTAAATTTGATTTAATTACGTTACAATGGAAAGTTTTTTAATTCAGAATTAACGAACCCGAGCCCGGAATGTGTTTGCGGGCCCACTCGGATTTTGAATCAAGTGGGGCCCACGTGTCACATCACAAGTCACATAACTTGTCATTTAACTTACATTTTTGGTGATGGAATTTGGTGGGTGTGGTTGTTAACTTGTAAAACACACAAGTTGAAAGGTGATTGACTTAATACCAAATATTTGGTATATCATTTTTTGTTTTTTGGAAAATCAAACACAAGTTAAGAAAATCATATCTCTTCTCTCTCTCAACACGCGCCACTCTCCCCCTCTCCAAACCTCTCATTGCCGAGAGCCACAATGACGTAACAAGGTGATTTTGTTGCAAAATCTTCATTGATATCACATCAAAGAATCATATAAGGTGATAAGGAAACCAATCCCAAAAGCTTGGAATCCATTTCAAAGCTTGGAGCTTGGACATCATCTTCAAAGAGAAGCTTGAAGCATTTCAAAGGGAGCAAAGTTTTTGTTCTCTACACATCCTCTCAACCGAACAATGTGAGTATATTTCCGCTATACTTCATTTAGTATTCACATGATCTTATGCTTGGATTGATCTTGGGATGACTTTAGAAACCCAACAGTTATTACCTATTGAACCTATTTCTTGGGATCTCGAGTCTATAGGTCGAGTTACTACCACAAGTAATTTAATTATTTAATAGCAGTAGTCCCATTCTTTTTGAAGTATTGGATATTTTCTCTCTTACTAAACCTTTCATCAATGGGTCAGCTAAGTTATCGTCAATCCGTACATAATCCACTCTTACAGCTCCAGTAGAGAGATATTCTCTAACTGGGCCGTGTTTATGACGTATTTGTCATATCTACTATTATAATAACAAATCTGAATCTTTGCAATAGCCGCGGTACTATCACAATGGATCAAGGCAGCTGGTATCAGTCTCTTCCATAAGAGGGTAACTGATAGCAAGCTTCTTAACCAAGCTGCTTCTTCACTAGCAGATGTTAGTGAAATCATCTCAGATTCCATAGTGGATTGAGCCAAGATGATATGTGTTGACGGCTGATTTCGGTCTCGGAGGTAATAAAGGTTTTTTACTCCCGAGACAATCCTCCTTCAACTGTGAATTTATTTTGTTTATGGGAAACCAAAAGCAAATTTGGCAAAAGATAGATAAACACACCAATCAACAAAGAGATTTAACGTGGTTCGGTGGATCAGATCCAACCTACATCCACGGGTACAGAATGAATGATGTTTTATTACCGAAATATGTTTCTCTGATATATTTTGTGTTTACAAGTCTAATTCTCTCTTGTTCTCTCCTTAACCCTCAATGCTCTACTTACAAGCACGCTTTCCCCTCCTATTTATAATAGTAAAGAAACAGTTTTCCTTTTCCCATAAGAATTCTTAGTCGAAACTATCTTCACTTCCTTTATCCTATTAGGACATTGACTTATCAATCTTTCCCCATGAAAGTAGGATAACTTATCTTCTTACCCGTAAAAATAGGATGTCTTATCTTCTGGAGCATATCCCGCCATATTTCTCGGTCTTCATGAGGTCGGTCACAATGGTCTTTTGAACTGAGAATGATGCTATCGATCTGATAATGCCCGACCATCCGGTCTGGAGTGGTCGGTTACCGATCATAAAGTGCTCGGCCCCTTATTGTTGGCTTCTAGTGGTCGGGTTGGCATTAATGATCTTGACCAAGAAGAGAATTGCCTTTTTACCCCTGCCGTACTGTTTAAATATCATAGGGCCTGAAAATACCGCCAACATCTGTCCCCTAGTTCTCGATTCCAACGAGTATACAAGTTGGTGCCGGGAACTATATAAGAAGAATAGTACTCCTGATGGAGTGACGACTGACCTTTGTGAGGAGAAGTTTTATTGGCCTGTCACCACCACTTCCTCGGTACAACCAAGATGCTTGGTCTGACTTTTTTTCCCGCCAAAACAAAATCTTTTCACCGCCCTTCTGGAGACTCTATCGAGACGCGCAACCGTCACATCCATTTAAATGCCCATCAAATCATCTCTAGGGTTTACTCCGAGCTTGACACTTATCAAACATCAGCCGACTTCCCGCCAAAAGCAAACAAGATCAGCCATTCACAGCCGACACCGATATACGCCCAATCTTGATATGGGGCCTATCCATGCGGGCATCTGCTTCTGCAAATGGGAAATCTCACAGGAGGAGTTTCAAAAATGGCTACCCCCTTCTCCCGAAGAGGTGATGGATCCCCAACCCCATTTCGATCGCCTCGGTACCCCTAGCTCCTGAAGAGGACCGACCTGAGGCTCATGCTCCTGCCCTCGAAGCTATAATTGTCGGGACCTCTCAGCCCGTCAATATGGAAGCCATTGTCCCTCCTCCCGAGGCCGAGCCAATCCATCCACCATCCTAGCCTGCCGATGAAGAACCAATTGCTCATGCGCGGGCCGATCTATAAGGGGTAACCCGAACGGGGCCCCGTGTAATCCTGAATAAACTTAATTTTCCCTGTAATAACTTCTTACAATCATATTTATATATGTATTTTTATGTGTTTCTATTCCACTTTTTTTTTATCTTTCATAATTTGCTCTGATTGCTTTCCCGCAAACGATCACTCGAGGTCCGGCCGTGAGGGGACAACCCGAGTCGAAAATAAGATCATGTAGTGGAACGAAACCCGACTCCGAGCTAGGCGAAACACTTGGTGGCTCTGGGGGAATGTTACGTCCCCAGTCCAACAAGACAGACTCAGTGGGACGTAACCCGACCCCGAGCCGAGAGAAACACTTGGCACTTGGGGAAATGTTACGTCCCCAGTACAAAAGACAGACTCGGTGGGACGTAACCCGACCCCGAGCTGAGAGAAACACTTGGCACTGGGGGAAATGTTACATCTTCAGTCCAACAAGACAGACTCAGTGGGACGTAACCCGACCCCGAGCTGAGAGAAACACTTGGCACTGTGGGAAATGTTACATCCCCAGTCCAAAAAATAGGCTCGGTGGGACGTAACCCGACCCGAGCTGAGAGAAACACTTGGCAATATGGGAAATGTTATGTCCCCAGTCTAAAAGACAGACTCGGTGGGACGTAACCCGACCATGAGTTGAGAGAAACAAAAATGACCTCGGTGGAGCGAATCCAGCCCCGAGCCGAATCACCAAGTGGCCTCGGCGGAACGAATCCAGCCCCGAGCCGATTAACCAAGTGGCCTCGGTGGAACGAATCTAGCCCCGAGCCGATTACTCAAGTATTGGCCTCGGCGGAACGAATCCAACCCCGATCCGATTAATCATTGGGACTTATTCGGAATGAAAGTGAACCAACCTTTGAAGCTCTATCGAATTTGGCATGGGCGTCCTCTTGCCAGACCCGAGAAAGATAAAAACAAAAACTTTGGAAAATAAAATCAAAAATTGGGAGTGACTCGAAACGAAACATTTTGTAGGTGTAAACAACAGCACGGATACCTCAAAACAGCGTTCTGTCTGAGGTCTCCAAAGCACAATTTTGAATCTTTAAATTCAGAGTCCCAGCGAACCAGGATTCGGATCAAAGAGCGTTTAGGATGGTAAAGGCACATTCCTCTATACGTCAGGTCACTATGGAGCCTGCGTTTCATTCGAGGGGTCCTCCTTACAACGTTGAAGCAAGTATATGCCACAAGGGTGTAATCCTTCCTTGTGTTATGCTTCTCATAGACCCGAATGACCAAATAGGTATGGATCAAATAGTGTCCGAAACTTTAAGGGCATGCTCTCCTCCTTATGCTCTGTAACACTACAGCAAGCAAACGCCACGAGGGCATAATCCCTCCTCGTGCTATGCTTCTCACGAATCCGAATGACCGAATATGTGGGGATCAAAGAGTGTCTGAAACATTAAGGGCATGCTCCTCCTTATGCTCGGTAACACTGGAGCAAGCAAACGCCACGAGGGCATAATCCCTCCTCGTGCTATGCTTCTCACGAATCCGAATGACCGAATAGGTAGGGATCAAAGAGTGTCTGAAACATTAAGGGCATGCTCCTCCTTATGTTCGGTAACACTGGAGCAAGCAAACGCCACGAGGGCATAATCCTTCCTCGTGCTATGCTTCTCACGGATCTGAATAACCAAATAGGTAGGGATCAAAGAGTGTCTGAAACATTAAGGGCTTGGTCCTCTTTATGTTCGGTAACACTGGAGTAAGCAAACGCCACGAGGGCATAATTCATCATCGTGCTATGCTTCTCACGGATCCGAATGACCAAATAGGTAGGGATCAAAGAGTGTCCGAAACATTAAGGGCATACTCCTCCTTATGTTCGGTAACATTGGAGTAAGCAAACACCACGAAGGCATAATCCATCCTCGTTCTATGCTTCTCACGGATCCGAATGACCAAATAGGTATGGATCAGAGAGTGTCCGAAATATTAAGGGCATGCTCCTCCTTATATTCGGTAACACTGGAGCAAACAAACGCCACGAGGGCATAATCTCTCCTCGTGCTATGCTTCTCACAGATTCGTTGGTCAGATAAAACGTACGGGAACACATTCCCTGCTGCCGTATTTCCCCAACTGGCATAGGCCGGCCATCTTACGGTGGCACTCCATCCCCATGATTACCATCTCGAAATATCCCTCATAAACTCAAGTCATAGGATAGTTCTGCTCCAGCTTCGGGGGTTTGACTCTACTACGAAAGACTCATGTGCTCCCGAGATCCACTAAGATTCTGTCTACCTCAAAACCGCCGATTATCGCCTTGATTATTAATGCATCATCGTGGGGGAAACTCACCCCTCGAGCATCCTCATCCGTGAACATTACTGGCACTGACCAACCACCTTGTATTCCCGAGGCCCGTTCTGTTTCTAACACTTCCAACCCCCGAGTTCGACTATAGTTTTTTCTTGACCTGTTAGAGTCCCCGACCAGTGTCTTTCCCCCTGCAATGGTGTTCACCTGTCGGAAATGTGACCTCTGGCCGCCATAACTTCATGGTCAATATAGTTATTCAAATACCCATTCCGCGTCAGGTCTTCTATTTGCTCCCGCAAGTCTTTGCATCCGTCTGTCGTATGTCCCCTCAAATTATGATGTATGCAATAGGATTTTTTATTCCTCCTGTCTGGTGCGAATCTTTAGACGTCAGGCTTTATCAAGAGGCCATTTCCCTGGATTTCCATGACGATTTGCCCCAACGGTTTATTCAGGGGAATGTATGCCTCTTCCCGGGCCACATGGTTCACCTGGTCCGAGATTCTCTTTTCCGGGTCATCCCGAGGTTATGGCTTGAATTCCCTTCACCTCGGGGGTGGCTTTTTGAACTCCTATCTAGCCTGCGAGAAGCTTCTTCCCTCGTCGTCCTCTCCCTGATAGTTGTCCCCCTCCGGGTGATTCTCTCCCCATCATCCAACAAAACAAACTTCCGGGCTGTTTCCAGAGCGGTGGCATAATCCGGTGTACCCTGGATCCTCATTTGAGTCCACAGTTTTCTAATTGTTAAGGCCCTTTTCAAACTTTCCAGGGCTTCGAGCGACTCATATCCCCCGACCTCGAGCACCATGTTATGGTACCGTTCAATGAAAGCCTTCAGGGGCTCATCGTCCCCCTGCTTCAAGAGCCTCAATTCCCCAATTGTCTTTTTTGGGACGCAGGCCCCTTTGAAGTGCCGAACAAATGACTTCCTGAGTTGCGCAAAGCTTCCGATGCTCCATGGGGCTAGACTTCTGAACCACATAATGGCAGATCCCCCAAGGTTAGGGGGAATACTTTGCAAACGGCATCCCCTACTACTCCTTGGACCTCCATCAATAGGGCAAAACTCTCAATATGGGATTTTGGATCAGTGTGGCCTTTGTAGGGCGTCATGGACGGCATGTTGAATCGTCTTGGGAACTTTACTGACCTTATTTCTTCTGTGAAGGGAGATTCAACCTCGCCGTCCCGACCATCTCCCGTGTCAATTTTGAGGTTCACTCCTCACTTGGCCATTTCTTTTCTTAACCAAGATTTTATATTGCCATCTGTGTTACCGTACCGCCTCTTGCAGCCTTCTTTACGTCTGTCACCCCAGGTGCGGCGTTCCTCATGACTTGAGATTTCCCGTCCAGTTTCGCCATACTTCTTGTCTCCCCTTCTAGTGTCGCGGGGGTCATCATAGGAAGAATCTGACGACCGTCTCCCCTATTCTTCCCACGTATCCTCCGTTTGTAAATCTTTTTCTACCACTACGGACCTCATCCCGTAGGGACCCTTCCTCCTAGGTTCATCGTCATCACTCACATCTGCAACCCTGTTTCCTTCCACTATTTCGCCTCTCCTCCGACTGGCTCCGGCTTCAAGTCTCTCATTATTCGTCTCTTCCATCCTCTCCAGTCTGTTTATCATGGATTTCAAAAGGACTTGATTTTCCTCCATATATTTCCTCATATTTTCCTCCATCTTCTCCATCCAATCCGCTGTTGAATTCCCTGACGACCGGTGATTTCCACCTTCTGCCATTGTCTTACTACGCGAGCTGCTTTTTGTTAGAGCTCCACACAGACGGCGCCAACTGTTGACGGCTGATTTCGGTCTCAGGGGCAATAAGAGTTTTTTACTCCCGAGACAATCCTCCTTCAACTGTGAATTTGTTTTGTTTATGGGAAACCAAAAACAAATTTGGCAAAAGATAGATAAACCACCAATCAACAAAGAGATTTAACGTGGTTCGGCGGATCAGATCCAACCTACATCCACGGGCACAGAACGGACAATGTTTTATTACCGAAATATGTTTCTCTGATATGTTTTGTGTTTACAAGTCTAATTATCTCTTGTTCTCTCCTCAACTATCAATGCTCTACTTACAAGCACGTTTTCCCCTCCTATTTATAATAGTAAAGAAATAGTTTTCCTTTTCCCATAAGAATTATTAGTCGAAACTACCTTCACTTCCCTTATCATATTAGGACACTGACTTATCAATCTTTCCCCATGAAAGTAGGATAACTTATCTTCTTACCCGTAAAAATAGAATGTCTTATCTTTTGGAGCATATCCCGCCATATTTCTCGGTCTTCATGAGGTCGGTCACAATGGTCTTTTGAACTGAGAATTCTGTTATCGATCTAATAATGCCCAACCATCCGGTCTGGAGTGGTCGGTTACCGATCATAAAGTGCTCGGCCCCTTATTGTTGGCTTTTAGTGGTCGGGTCGGCATTAATGATCTTAACCAAGAAAGGAATTACCTTTTTACCCATTCCATACTGCTTAAATATCATAGGGCCTGAAAATACCGCCAACAGTATGTTTCTTGGATTTCTAAGAGACAGCCTCACTAGCTATGCTGAAGATATATCCACTAGTAGCTTTGGAATAATCTGAAATGGTGTACCAATCAGCATCGCTATATCCTTCAAGGACATCGGGAAACCTTTGATAGTGTAATATTAGGTTTATGGTCATTTTTAGGTACCTAATAACCCATACTAGGTCTAATAGTAAATCAACATAATAATCCTACGACATAGGCATGACAAGTCTAGTGTAATCAGTAGCATATCGAATATTATCAATGATGCTCGCGTATTCAGTTTGTCTAACATTGTCACTAATATTCTTGAATAACTGTACACTAGGATAATAAAGGGTACATGCAGGTTTGCATTCAAAATAATTATATTTCCTCAAGATTTTCTCGATATAATACGATTGATCTAAGGAAATTTCCGTTTATGACCTAGTAATTTTAATTCCTAAAAGTACATTTGCTTCACCTAAGTCTTTCATATCAAAGTTAGCAAATAGCATATGTTGGAGTTTGTGCTTGGAGCGCCAATCCGAATAATGTATTTGTTCGGGCAGTTGTGGAACCCCTAGGGTTGGATCGGTGTCCCACACAGCAGAAGTGGGTCTAACTCGTGGATATCTAGTATGGGTGTATTTTTAAATATCTAATGAAATATTATATTCCATTACGAGTATATAGGAAGAAATCGGGACAGAATCGAAATTCGGAAGCTCAAAAATGAAGAAAAACAAATTTAAGTGTGCGCAATGCGCGACGCGCGTGCTACAGTACGCGTACTGTGCGCATATCATCAATTTTTTTTCTTATTTCATTTCAACCTTCAGCTCTATTTCCGGAGAGCTAAATGAATTAGGGTATTTTACCCTAATTTATTCCCATCTTCATTAAACACTTCAAAAACACCCAAAATTAATTTTAACATCAAAATCAACATCAACACATGTTATAGAACAAAAAATCAAGTTTTTTAAAATATCAAATATTTTTACAAAAATACAAATTTATTTTAAATACGTACTTGCATAAATTTTGAATCCAAAACACAAACCAAATTAGAATCTCACAATGAAATGACTCATGAAGTCACCTAAAAGTGGTCAAGTGATTCTGGAATGGTAGCCTTAACTCCAAGCTATTATATAGAGCTCCAAATTCTAATTTTATGTCTATGTCTAACATAAATATTTTGACTCAATTACAAGCATATTGTGTTTATACTTCCAAAATATCATAACACAATTAATTAGCCTAATTTCAACATCAAGCTATGTTATTATGTATTTAATACATAATTCATCAATGAAAATCATAGCTTTTGGAGAAGATCAAACTTATCTAACAATGTTGATTCAAAGATCCAATCTACTTCTCCTTGTTGAAATGTTGTGGAGAACCTTCAAGGTTAGTAAGCTTGACTCCAAGATCTAATCTTGTTCCAATGCTAGCAAACTTCACTCCTAGATCCAATCTTGATTTTTCCTTCTTGAAATATTATAGAGAACTTCCAAAGCTTCTCTCACAAAACTTTAACTTAGGCTAATTTCTCTAACTCTTGCTTGTTTTAGCTTTCTTAAGTTTGATTAAAACATTTGCTCAAGCTTGCTATTTATAGCAAAACTTATGCAATTTTTAACTAATAAAAGTTCTAATCAACTTTTATGTGGGCTTAATCTAATTTATCTAAATATGTATAATTAGGTGTGACTAATCACATTTTTCTACCACTTTGATTTAATCCAATTAAATCAAGACAAAACTTAATTAATGAATTGGTTACATATTTACCACTTTAATTTAATCGAATTAAATCAAGCCAAAAACACCTATAATTACATATGTGTATTTACCATAATATCCTCAAATGGTAGAGATAATTATGAAATTACGACAAAGTCCTTGTGTAAATATTGAATTAATCCAATTAATCCAATTAGGTCAAAGTAAATAGTCAATGTTATCCAATAACACTTGATTATCTTAGTTAATAATTATAATATCGAATATTATCTTTCATCAAAATTAATCAGTTACCCAAGTGCTCAACGAGTACACTTCATATTGAGACTCTCTAAGTTCAGACACGTTTGTCATATAAGTATAGCTAATATGTACGCAATTCGGCCAACTCCGAATTCGCAATTGGCACTCCAAGCACCAACTCAAAACAGTATTGTATATTTTATTATTTATTAATAAAATAACTATATTTTCATTGCATACCTTATTAATGATATTGTCATTATGCATATTAGATTGTTGTATAAATATGCTAAGAATGACATCGAACTTAGAATAGTCATGTAATAATACTGGACACTAGGTGGTCCGACATTGTGATAAGTATTAATATTATAAACTATTCTTAAAGTAAATATTCATAATCGTTGTTTTTGGAATACATTCGAATTCCTATAGATGTGTGGGTATTTTGTTGGACTAAATACTGAATAAGTAACAAGTGATTCCTAATAGTTGGAAGTATACACCACCATCAATAGGAATCTCCTCGAGTCGAGTAACATATGTAATCCTTTGACTATATGATAGCATTGATTTTGTGTGAGATCCTCCACACTTTGATGCCATGTATGTCAGAAATCTTTCATGGTCTGGCCTCTAGATGTTCGTTGGGTGTGAACCGATGCATGCGTTAATCAAGTACGAATCAAAATAGGATCTGTCGGCCTGTATGTGTACCATAAGAGATTTAGGTATCCATGTGAGTAAGTCACGATTCTTTAAGATTTTGGCTAAAGCCGATTACCTAGGGTGGATCATATCAGTTGTAAAGAATCGTGGACATATCGATATTGGATGTGTGCCTTGAAACCTTGACGATGTATTCTATGTTTCCTAAGCATAACTCGGGTAGCTTACGACAGATGGATTGATAAACATATGTGATGACCTTGACTTGTATAGTTCAGAAAGGTCGTTCGTGTTCTACATGAATTCGGAGGAGGCCGAATTGTTTACATATTAGCTAGGCTTATATGACGAACGTGTTTAGACTTAGAAAGTCCCATAATATGGAGTGTACTCGTTGAGCACTTGGGTAGCCGATTATTTTTGATAATAAATAATATTCGATATTATAATTAACAACTAAGATAATCAAGTGTTATTGGATAACATTGATTATTTACTTTGACCTAATTGGATTAATTCAAAATTACATAAGGGCTTAAATTCATAAATATATCTACCATTTGAGGATATTTTGGTAATTATAAATTTGTAATTATAGGTGTATTTGGCTTGATTTAATTGGATTAAATAAAAATGGTAGACATGTAATTAATCTATTAATTAAACTTTGTCTTGATTTAATTGGATTAAATCAAAGTGATCGACAAAGGTGATTAGTCACACCTAATTATACATATTTGGACAAATTAGATTAACTTACATAAAAGTTGATTAGAACTTTTATTAATTAAAAATTGTCTAAGTTTTGCTATAAATAGCAAGCATGAGCAAATGTTTTAATCAAGCTTGAGAAAGCTAAATACAAGCAATTATTGGAGAAATTAGCCTAAGTTAGAGAAGTGTTTAGAGAAGCTTTGTGAGGTCTCTACAACATTTCATTTAGGAGAAATCAAGATTGGATCTTGGAGTGAAGCTTGCTAGCATTGGAATCAAGATTGGATCTTGGAGTCAAGCTTGCAAACCTTGGAAGTTCTCCAACCATTTCAACAAAAGAGAATGAAAATAGATATTTGTATCAAGCTTACTAGATAATGTTTGATCTTCTCCTAAGCTATGTTTTTCATTAGTGAGTTTTCATTAGTGAGACATATAGTGATTATGTATTGGATACATGATTACATAGCTTAAAGTTGAAATAGGCTAATGATTTGTGTTAGGATGTTTTGGAAGTATAAACACAATATACTTGTAATTAGGTCAAATATGTTCATGTTGGACATGAAATAATTAATAAGAGTTTGGAATTCTAGATTAAAGCTTAGAGCCATGGCTACCATTCTAGAATCATTTGACCACCTTTGGGTGAACTAGAATTGTTCCTGAGATATTTCATAGTGGGATTCTAAATTAGTTTGTGTTTTGATTCAAACAAATACATATAAGTATTTAGAATACAAGTATGCTAGTTTTATAACATGTGTTGATGATGGTTATGAAGTTGAAATTGGATTTAGGTGTATTTGAAGTGTTAAGAGAAAATTGGAAGTGTTTAGTATTGGTTTAAAGTTGAAATTGCTCATTATCTAAAGAGCATCGCGACTCTGACCTCTCATCGTCGCGACATCGAGCATCAGACCTATGAGCATCATGACGCCCACCCTTCCGTGTCGCTATGTTGAGACGTTCAGCTCTCGCAGTTTCTCTCGTACTTTGGAGTGTCTCAACGCCCAAGCTTCTGCATCGCAACTCGTAGAGCTGATACATACTAAAACTTCATTTTTCTCAATTTCGGAGTTTTCGGACTCCGTTTTGGTCCCCGTTTTATCCTACGGACTCGAAACGAAATGTAGTTTTACATATAATATTTTAAAATATACTCATACTAGATATCCATGGGTTAGACCCACTTCTGCTGCGCGGGGCACCAATCCGACCATAAGGGTTCCACATCTGCCTCTACAGTATAGACTTAACATCATTCACAATATGAATATTGGAACCAAATATAAGCATATCATCCATTTATAAGCATATAACAGAACAAATCTCATTTTCTGATTTATAATATATACATTTATCGCTTTCATTCACTTTGAATCCTTTTGTTAAAACTAGGTTATCAAAATTCTCATGTCATTGTTAGGTGTCTTTTTTAAACCATATAAAGATTTATCAAGTTTAAAAACTTTACTTTCTTGACCAGGTATTACAAATCCTTCAGGTTGGTCCATGTAAATCTCAAATAAAAATTAATTGCTACGAAATAAAATGTATTGTTAAATTTTTTGGAGATTTATAAGTATGTAATATTTGGTAACAGGAAATACTTATGATAACTTGATGAAATAAGCCTTCGTAACTACTCGTATACCATATATTTAATATATTAATAGAAAATGCTCTGATACTAAAGATAAATGAAGGGTGCGTAGGATTTTCGTGAAACCGACCTTTAAGAGATTTTTTAAAATAAATATTTGAATTTTGGAAAACCACCCAATAAGTATTTTCAAAATCACGTTATCAAAACACAAACTCTTGATCGACTCTTTTAAACTCATTTTCAACATAACAACGAAAAAATGGCCAACAGAGCCATTTTTCAAATAAATTTGAAAACACTTGAATCTCTTACTGAAATCTTATTATTTCACAGAAATAGAACTTTTATACTTTATGAATGAACACCAAAGATCTCTTTTTATTAATACATTAAGTATCCATTATATTTTTGTTAACCAAGGCGTGACTTCTTATTCCCATAAAGATTGATAAAAGAAATAAATAAGAAACTTATAAAAGAGAGTACTTACAACGATTTGCTAAATTAAGATTTGTTAAGTTAAATTGTCTACATGTGATATGATTTTTTGAGGATTTTGATGTGTAAGATATGATAACTAAGAAATGAGGAGACATTAGTAGGCCACTTACTAATATTGATGTGTCTTCAACAAGTGTTGCAAAAACGACTGCCACAATAGATAAAATTACAACTTTTATATGGCATAATTATAGACATAATAAATAGTATTATAATTTGATATTTTTTTAACATTATGTCACATCTCAGTTTACCAGGACATGACCGGCAGAAGAATGCATTGCCATTTCCCTGAGCCTCTATTGTGAACGTGCATGACGTATCATGATTCATAACTGAATTGTCTATACTTGATTGTATGTATGTCTGTTACATATAAAGTACATGAAATACATGAATTTTAATCATTACAACATGATCTATACATGGATATTTTACGATTTTTCGACCTAACGTGCCCAATAAACAAACAAGTGGACCCTCATGGCTGTGTTCCAAATGACTGTTGTTCGTATCCATCTTCTCCAAAGCTTATCTGTCACATAAATGAATTTCTGCAATGTAAAACTGAAAGTGGGAAGTAAGTCGTTGTTAGTGTCCTAGACATGCCAAAGATCTCTAAGCGTGATTATTGTGTGAATAAATCAAAGATAAGTTGCGGAAATTACCTACATTGATCGGTTGAGATTTCAAAATTTTCGAAGGATGTAGAAGCTCCAAACTTGTTCATTGAGTTCTAAACTCGAGGGTGAGTTTCCCTATCACATTGATTCACTCCTTTAAGAACTAGCTTGAACAAAAATGAAAGAAAATTTTCTCTCCAAGAGAGTATAAGGTTCGGCCATTTGAGAGGAGAAGAGAGATGAAGCTTTGTGTTTTATTTTCCAAAAACAAAAATTACCAATTTCTTTTTTTCCAAAAAAATGTATATGCTTTTCCAAAAGCAAAAGTCAAAGTGTGTTGTACAAGTTGGCATTAAAAGCTCCCAACTACTTCCATCACTCAAGTGACTTGTTGATGTAAGTTGGTGGGTCCCACACTTAAATTCAAAATTCAAGTTGGGTTGCTCAACACATTTTGGGCTTTGGTTCGTTTGATCCGATTAAACGAATTTTCCGTTGCGACGTAATTAAATCCAATTTAATTAAATTGTAATGCCTAGCAAAACTATTACGGAATTCGCTTACGAATTAATTCCAAATTAATTTGTTCGCATGAATTAAAATCCAATTTAATTCCGTATTGAAATCCAATTTCAATTAATATATCTAATATATTATTTTAGCCCAAATAAATAAATAAAATAGAAAAATTCAATTTAACTATTAAATTTATTTTACCGATTAATTCCAAATTAATCGTGTTCTCTATTCTTCACGAATTAATCCCAGATTAATTCATGATGCAATTAATCCCATATTAATTTTCTCTCTGTTAATTAATCACAAATTAATTATTTCATTAATTAATCCCAGATTAATTTTTTCTCTCATAATTAATCCCAGATTAATTCTGTATTCGAGTCAAATCTCATCGGTGAATCTTTGGGAAGCGACCCAAGAGATCCTTGGATATGTTGGCAGTAAATATGGTCATCGGACTATCCGAATATGTGCGTACACAGTACCACGTTCTTACCGATTTACAAGACATGGTTGGCTTCTAGCAAAACACCGTGCCTACCCAATTTTTCAGAAATATTCAACGAAGAATATGTAATCTTTATCAGGTGTAGTATACGAAGTATTACGTATAGCGATCCAGTATCGGATGTCACATGCTAGGCCTGGGGCTGAAATTGTGTCTGCCTCATACGAAGCATATATCAGATCACTAGCAACTAGTCTATGTAATCGGATAATCATGACCTAGTCATACTACCCCGATAGCTACAGCATTTAAGAGTACTAATTATGTATCTATGCGTGATCATCATCTCCATATGACTGAAGTGATACTTTCATCTTGACATCACACCCAACACACTATGATTATCAGTATAGCCAGAAGAGGCGTACACAGAACATGTTAAAGCTCCGAACGAACAAAACCAAAGTATACTGATTGTCATAAGTATTAGCGATGCAAGTCTCAGGTTAAGACCAAATACACCTACCCTGATTCAGATTCCCATTGACACATAGTCATACTACCAATGGGATTCCGAGGGGTATATCCAGAGCGAAGCTGTTCCCGGTCCAACAGCTAGCAGAACCTCCTATCACACTTGCATAAGTGACCGACGTAAACACACACGTATAACGCAAGCGCACGTATCGTTCAAGTAGTATAAAAATATCGATCTCACGAGGACTTAATTCCTACTGTTATTATTAATTATTGATACTATTTGTTTACATGTATCTAATTATAGGGAGAAGGGAATTGATTGCTTTTGGTTGGTTGAATGTGGATTTACTAATTAAAATAAAAACAGACTCAAAAGAAAATACTAAGGAAAATAAAAGAAAAGACTCAAAGATCTATGGTCGTGACTCTACACAATATTATTCGAAAGATGAATTGATTCTCTTACATATGTGTAATAAATCAGTTTGCTAACCTGGAACACGAAGATATGCAAAAGCCTCTGTCGATGGTCAGACCCAAATACCCAGTATAACCCAATTGAACCATATGTCTATGTCAACCAAATTACATGGATTTATTAAGATTAAGTTCCAATTGTGGCTACCCCCGCCCGACAGGTATATGTATATCCTGTAAAGAAATCTATTAAATGGTTATCTTTCCTCAAGGAAGATCGTGAGCTATTGAATCTAAGGCTGAATGACCATTTTGCCATTTTCGTCTTTTTTTCGCTGTTTTGGTCCCAAATCACCTCCAGAATGTCCTGAAACTTTGTTTATCTACAAAATAACACAAAACACATCAAAATATTCACAAAACTCAAGAAACTATACAAAATATTAAGTTAAATGAGTGAGAAATAGTGATACATTTACCACTCATCAATAAGTATCCAATACTTAAATAAATGAGAACAATGTCGTTAAGCTTCCATAACGTGCACAAGTGTAATACTAGCCTATTCCGCATTATCGATGTCCAGTCTCGATAATACTACGACTAGGGATATTTAATGATTAAACCTTTCATGGATTAATATTGTCTCATATCTTATTAATCTGGAACTAATCTTAAGGACTTTTATCATTTATATATCCAAGGTAATTCAATTACAAAATGATAAAAGAGCAATTTCCTTTGTCACATAGTTAATTTTGTACAAGAACACCATGTCCCTTACAAAATTGTGATGCTATGAGTCATAATTATCCAACAATCTCCCACTTGGCCTATAGCCAATCACTCAAGTGTCCAACACCTAAACTATGTACATGTCGCTCATGTTTATGCTGAGATATCACTTTCGCTAGCGGATATGCAAGGTTATCATCTGAAACGATCTTTTGATCTTGACATCGCCACGATGTATGATCTCAGGGATCAGATGAAATCGTCGAAGTACATACTTGGATCATTGATGAGACTGTAATTCCTTAGCCTACGATGTAGTCCAGCTCAGCTGCTAACAGAACTACTCATAATCCAATTAGGAATTTTATAGATCCAAAATGCTTCTTTTGCTGCCTCAGCCGCAGTAATATATTCCGTTTTGTTGTTGAATCGGTAACAGTATCTTGCTTGGAAGATTTCCAGCTCATTGTTCCGTTGTTCAAACAAATAGGTACCCTTATTGCGACTTACAATCGTCTTTATCGGTTTGGAAACTTGCATCGGTGAACCTAGTCACTTCAAGTTCTCATTCTCCATATAATAAAAAGCATCATTAGTTCATCTAAGATACTCAAGGATGTTCTTAACATCAATCCAGTGATCATCACCTGGATTGGCCTGATTATGACTCCACATGCTCAAAGCATATAAGACACCAGGTCGCATACATGTCTTTCAATGTACGAGTTCTCGGAGAATGCCAACAACTTTTAGATCTATCCCAGCAAATCTTTATTCCTAGAATAAAGGTTGCCTCTTCCAAGTTTTTATTGGAGAATCTTAATGAAAGCCAAGCTTTCACCGATTTTAGTATGGGAACGTCATTGCTAAGAAGCAATACATCATCAATGTATAGGACATCCAATGTCAGTGTGCTCCCACTAACCTTCTTATATACACAAGAATTATCTTCGTTTTGAATGAAACCATATTGTAATATGATCTCATCAAAACATTGGTTCCAAGAACACAAGGCTTGCTTCAATCCATAAATGAACCGAATTAACTTGCAAACCTTGTTTGCATGTTTTGGTATGACAAAATCGTCAGACTGTTGTATAAAACATCCTCTAAAAGGTTTCTGTTAAGGAAAGCGGTTTTGACTTCCAGCTGCTATATTTCATAAATGAAATATGCAGCAATAGCAAGCATTATCCGAATGGATTTAATCATGGCAATAGGTGAAAAAGTTTCGTCTAATTCGACACCATGTCTTTGACGATACCCTTTCGATACAAGCCTAGCTTTGTATGTTTGTATGTTGCCATCCATGTGTGTCTTCATCATGAAGACCCATCTGCTACCAATAGGCACAATGCCTTCTGGTACATCAACCAGTGTCCAAACATGATTGGTATACATGGAATCCATTTCGGACTTCATGGCCTCTTGCCATAAAGCGGAGTCGATACCTTGTATCACTTCCTCATACGTAGTCGGTTTATTATCCTCAATAAGATTAACATCCACATGAGGTGAGATCAGAAACTCATACCTCCCAGGTTGTTTCCTGACTCTCTCCAACTTACGTGGTTATTGTGTATTTGAAGATTGTGGAACAGTCTCATCCCTGATGAACTGTTCGTGTTCCGTAAGGAATTTGGTGCCAGGAATAGTATCACTCTGATTTTAATCGAGTTTTATTTTCCTCCCACTTACCACTTCATATAGGAATTCATTTTGGAGGAAAACCGCATGGAGAGCAACAAATACCTTGTTCTCTTGTGGGTTATATAAGTAATATTCATTGGTTTCCCTAGGATAACCAATTACAAATAGGCACTTATCCGATTTGGGTTCTAGTTTGGTACCATCCAAACGTTTAACATGCCTAGCATCCCCAAATCTTCAGGAATGAGAAACCTGGTTTCTTTCATGTCCATATTTCATATGGAGTCTGTCCAATAGACTTTGACGAAACCTTATTCAAAATAAGTATTGCATTGTTCAATGAGTATCCCTAGAAGGAAATTGGTAGCTCAGAGCGACTCATCATTGACCTTACCATGTCCAACAAAGTTCGGTTTCTCCGTTCGGACACACCACTCAATTGAGGTGTTCCGGGAGGAGTCCACATTGAAAGAATGCCATATTCTTTCAAGTAATCTAGAAACTCATTATTAAAGTATTATTCACCATGGTCCAACCGTAATGTTTTAATACTTTTGCCAATCTGTTTTTCTACTTCGTGTCGAAACTCTTTGAATTCATCAAAAGTTTCCGACTTGTGTTTCATAAGATACACATAACCATAACGCGATGCAACATCCGTAAAGGTTACGAAGTATTCATATTCACCTCTAGCCTAGCTAGACATGGGCCCACTTATGTCACTATGAACGAGGGCTAATAATTTGGTGGCACATACACCTGTAGGCATTGCATTTTTACATGTGAAACCCGATGATGAGTCTCATTTGGAGGCACTACCTTTTAAGTCACGGAAGCCGCGGGAAACGGACGTCGGAAGGGAAAAGATGGAAATCAGTACTTTGTTGAATTTTACTCGCTTGTTTAGCTTCGGGCTCGCTGGTGGACCTCCGTTTTAAAGCACATTTAGCCTAAAAAAATCCGCAAACCACTTAACATTGGCCCAAAATCCCCGCAAACCCCTTGGCCTTGACCTAAAACCCCCGCAAGCCCACACACCTAGCCCACACAAACCAAACCCACCAAGCCAAGCCCACTCACGCCCAAGGGAAGCCCACACGCCCAAAGCCCTCAAAATACAACCCAAATTAAATAAAATAATTAATTAAATCATATACCAAATTAAATAAAATAATTAATTAAATATATATATATATATATATATATATATTTAACACATGTGTAATTAAATAAAACAAATAAAATCTAAATAATCACCTACCAAAATAATAAAATACTTACACAAATTAAAGAAATTGCATGCCTAATAAAGATAAATCAAATATATTATATACCCAACTTAACAAATATCATGCCTAATTAAAATCAATCATACCAATTTAAAAATATATTGTATTCCTAATCTAGCCAAGACATGTCCCGCAATCAAATCCATTGCTTTCATTGTCTAACACCAAAACCTTTCCTTGTCAAGCCTAGCCTTTGTCTATAAAAGAAACACTTTTCCAAGACACTCCCCTGGCTCCTCTCATTCACTCACAGCAAAAGAATAAACAAACATCAAGAGCCCCTCATGCACAAAGACAAAAACAAATTCACGTAAGCAAGCCCCCTTTGACTAGCCAAATACTCACGGCACCCTTCCCTCAAAGCCACCTGCCACCCTAAAGATTCACTCATGTTACTGCCTCCTCAAAGCCAGAACACTGCCCTCACGCCCATTCTCCACGCACAAAACCCTGCCTTCACGCCCACTATCACGCATCAAGGTCCCTTAAACGCCACATGCCCTCACGCCCATTACTTCCACTAGCCTCAACTCCACTTCACGCCTCTCTCAACACACCAAAAACAAACAGATGCCCCTTTACCCAAATAGCACACGCAAGCCCTTTGACCAGACAAAACCACTCACCAAATCAGCCTCATATTCCCTCACCAAATCAACCTTAAACTGCCACCCAAATAAACCTTAAACTGCCACCCAAATAAACCTTAAACTGTCCCCAAACTACCTCACAAACCTGCCGCAAAATACCCTTGCTGACCAGCCCAAAACTGCACGCATAAGCCCCAACATACTGCCCAAAAAACAGCCCCTAAAATACTCGCACCAGTGAACAAAAAATTGCCCCTGGAACCCTTCCAAAACAGCAGCCCTTAGCCTCCAAAAATCGCCAAAATAGTAGCCTAAATTACCAAACACAGTGACCAAAGAACGGCAGCAAAACAACAGCAAAACGGAGTCAAAAATAGTAGCTTGAGCAGCGGAACAGCGAGGTAAAACGCAAACCAGTGAACCAGAAAAGTTACAGAGTGATAGCCCTTCCGACGGCCGTGAAACGCGAGTCCGAAAGTCGAAATAAAAGGTTAGACCTGAGGGTATTTTCCACATTCGTTTTCTGTTTTATTTTCATTATTTATTGAGTATTGTTAGCATGATTGTTATGTTAAAATGCATGTTGTGGCCCTTGAGTAGATAAATATGCATGAATTACGAAATATTGTATGTTGTGGCTTTGGAATAAAATGAAAGATGTGTCAACTCTCGCGGTATATCGGATGGAAACTCGGACATAAATTTCATAGCCGATTCCGAATGGACGGTAGTATGATCTTTACTCGGGATACAATTCCACGTACCGCTTGAGTAAACGGCACCTTCTTTTGTTTTATGTTGCTTTGATTTATTTACTATTCGTCATTTAAATTCCACATGTTACTTGTTTATGTAATTATGTGATCGAGCGCATGGGCTTAGTAAGTCGGATTAAAGGTCCCCTATTTGGAGGGGTTAAAATCCTTTACCATGATGCTTTGCCGCGCCGGTTGATGTGTGTTCGGTTGGATGTAAGATATGTCCAATCAGGCATACTAAGTTTGATATTATTGTCTTTATTCTTTGTATGCATGATGCGATTGAGCGCATGGGCTTAGTAAGTCGGATTAAAGGTCCTCTATTTGGAGGGGTTAAAATCCTTTACCACTATGCTTGCCGCGCCGGTTGATGTATATTCGTTTGAATGTAAGATGTGTTCAATCGGGTATACGAAGTTTCACATAGTTATCATTGTCTTTGTACGCATTGTAATGAAAGGCGCATGGGCTTATTGTGTTGGATTAAAAGGTTCTCCATTTGGGGGAAGAAAAGCCTAAAAGGCTATCTTTACCACGATATTTGCCGTGCCTTTCATCTATTGATTGCATCATTTACCTTAGTCTTGGCTTAACGTAGTATAATTCATATATCCATGTTATGATAGCATTTGAGTATTATTTCTTGTAGTATATCGGATGGAAACCCAGATATAAATTCCGTAGCCGATTCCGAATGGACGGTAATGCGGTCTGTACTTGGGATACAATTTCACGTACCACTTGGAAAAGTGCTCACATGTGTGTTTGTGTCCATATTAGTTATCTTCTTTTGCACCACGTCATAGCATGATTACTTTAATGCCTAATTGCATCATTAAATGTCTTTTTGCATTATGTACTTAGTTGACTCTTTTATTTGTGCATGGACATGTAATGGCTATTTGTTTATGATATGTCTATGAAATCACATGTTCGCCATTATTTGATTCGCCTTTATGTGTGCTTGTGTGGTTAGTGTGTTCTTGTGTTTCCATGAATACAATATGCCAATGAAGTAGTATGTTCGTTGCTACTTTGATGTACTTTCAAGCATGCAATCTTAGATGTGAAATATATGCAAATTTAGGTGTAAGTTTTATTTTTGTGCATATGGATTTAGAAGAATGATACTCTTGGAAATAAGTGTTACTTAAGCTTGATTAAATTATTACACAAATCCTTTCATTACAAGTGACATAAGTAAGGGACCATTCCGAACCCAACGGTTTGAGGTTTTCCCTTGCGAGGGGTGAGTGCGGCCTTAAATCTCATTTTCCCGGTTCACACCGGGTGGCGACTCCATTATTCTCTGGTTTAGTCCCCCGTGGCTACTCCGTACTCCCGACCGGGCCGCGAGCCCGGGACAGCATGCGTCGTCTAGTTTCCGTGTCCCACAACACATTTACCGCTAAAAGGCGTTTTAGGCACTTTGCCTAATAAACAAGATTCGTAGACGTCATATGATTTAAGATCAAATCTGTCCATAATATCCATTCTTCAAAAGAGTGGATATACGAGTCTTGTTAATGTGTCCCAGACAACAATGCCACAAATAAGTCTCATATGATTTACTTAGTTTGAGCTTTTTTTTGTCATATTATATGTTTGAGATTCATTTATATTCGAAATATAAATATTGTTATTCACATTTAAGGTGTATATCTCAATATCATCTTTATAAACAAAACACCCAGTGTTATGGAACATAAAGGTTTACCCGCAATGGGTTAAACTAGATATAAAGATAATGTTTCTAGTCAAACTAGGTATATTATAATAGTTTCCTAATTTAAGTACATGCCCAAAGGGCAGTTCCAAAACTTAGGTTCCTACAGCCAAAACAACGACTCTCATCCCGTTTCTGACTCGCAGGTCGATCTCATCTGAAGCCAGTCTCTTACTAATCAGCAGATCCCGCACATCAGTACATATGTATGTACCACATCCAGTAATAAAAAATCCAATTTTTAAAACCAGTAGTGGACACGTTTATTACAATAACAAACATACCTGAAGTCGGAGCCTTGCCCGCCTTCACTTCTTTCATGTCTGCCTTGTCCATACGGCAGTCACGCTTCCAGTGACCCCGTTTGAGACAGTTTAGGTAGACATCTTGGGATATGTCATTTGTATTCCCAGAAGACTATGACGATTTTGCCACTTCCTTTTTTCTTCACACCCTATAAGCCTTCGGCCAAGCCTTGGCCTTCTGGGATGTCGAAGTAAGATGCGTCTTGCGCTTCTTGCCCTTTTGGAAGCTCTGGCTCTGGCTCTGCCTCCTTGAGCATAGCCATTAACTATCCAAGAGTTTTCTCTTGGTTCATGATTAACCCGCCCCAGCATTCGGGCAGAGATTGTAAGATCAAATCTATGAAAGTCTCGGCCTCGTAGGTAATGCCTAGCTAACCTAGCTGTTCGATGTCAACAATCATCTGCGACACCTAGTGCTCGACAGATGTACCCTCTGACATACGTGAGCGAAAGAGCTTCTTTTACAATTCGTATTTCCAAGATCTAAGGTTAGATCTATGAAGATCCTTTAATTTCAACATCATGGTATAATGATCTAATCCTTAGTTCTGACGACGAAATTAAAGAGTCATTACGGCAAGCATAACAGATTGAGCACTAAAGTTATCATCACGATGAGTCTTCCTAAGCTCATGCTCTACTATTTGGATACACATTAAACAGTGCGATACTTATTTTGAATAAGGTTCCATAAAAACCTGTTAGACATACTTCATATTAGATATGAACATGAAAGAAACCAAGTTTCTCATTCCTGATGATTTGGGAATGCTGGGCATACATTAAATGTTTGGATGGTACCAAACTAGAACCCAAATCGGATAAGTGCCTATTTGTAGGTTGTCATAGGGAAACCAAAGTATAGTACTTATACAACTTACAAGAGAACAATGTAATTGTTGATCTCCATGCGGTTTTCCTAAGAGGAATTCCTGTATGCACTGGTAAGTGGGAGGAAAGTAAAACTCGATGAAAATCGGAGTAATACTGTTCCAGGCACCGAGTCCTCACGGAACACCAACAATTCATCATGGATGAAACTGTACCAATAATCTTCGAATACACAAGAACCGCGTAGGTGAGAGAGAGTCAGAAAATAACTTGGGAGGTATGGGTTTCTGATCTCACCTCATGTAGATGTTAATCTTGTTGAGGACAATTGACCGACTACGTATGTAACTTCTCAGCTCTCAGGACTATCCTGATATTCATTTCCTAATCTGGAAAATTTACGCCGTTAAAGACATTTTCACCCATGATTATGTCATTTGACGCTAATCTTTCCAGCCATCTCGATTGCAATAGTTCAACTATCCAATCAACAATTTTGGGTACACTCAAAATGTAATGGTTACTATAGTCCAACTATATGACCAACTACAAGTGGAGTAGTGTCTTATACAGTCTAATTGTTCAAAGAAAGCAATATTAAATATTAGTCCAACTAATATATTTATAACAACGATAAATAAAATAAAAGAGCGCGTATTGGCAAGTATTTAAACGAAATTGCAAATTTAATACTTGCCTCCCACTATTTTTCGGCGAGCCTCTAACCCTCTGTGGAGTACTCGGGAAACCTAGTTTCCTAGTGGGGTAGGATCCCGTTAAATAACACACAACCTTGACTTTGGCCAACAAGCTGTATGAAACTTAACTAGGTAGATCTCTAAGATAAATTGGATCTCATCCAATTCCTAGATCCGGTAGGTGGACCTCCAAGTCCGAGATATATATCCAATATATATTTCCTAACATTTTCCTCTGAATCAACTAAACCTTGGCTTTGGCTCAACAAACTTAATGATTCCAGTGAAGCGCGACCCATTGACTGTGGGAAAGCTTTGTAATCCACGTCGATGAACTAGAAGTGACCTTGACTTTAGCCAACAAGTCACAATCGCCCAAGACATGCGATATAGAACAAAGCTTTCGTGGTTCAAACACATCCGCAATGGACATTGATCTTGACTTTGGCCAATAAACCAATGCCAATCTTGGATCTTGAGAGAGAACCACTCAATGGAAGGAAAACACTTAATATTTGAGTGAGGGTTTTTCGCATAAATTGGCAAGCAAATTATTATCTTTGATTAGGTCTCATCATACACCCTTAAACATGCATTCTAAAAGCATAATAAGGCGCGAAATAATTAATAATGATATGCAGGTGGATATATAAAATAATTTATTCCTAGAACAAATCTCTCTCTTTCCTCTCTCCCGCTAGCACTATTCATATTTCTACCCAATTACATAACACTAAAAGAAACCTCATTAACATTGAGGGGAATTGGTGAGAAGAGAAATTCAAAGAGAATAGAGATAATAGGCTGGACATGCAGGTCCAATTTAATAAATTCTAAATTTATTACAACAATTTCCAAAATTGCCCTCACCCTTCTAATATCCATCCGATATACATTATTCATACAATACATCCAAGTATTCACACAAAACATGTTATTCAATCAATCTAATCCAATTAATTAATCTTTGATCAGTGATCATCCAATGTTCAAACAACAATTTGATTTGCGCGAGTCCAACTCTTTTAAGAATAAATACTCAAAGTAAGTATTATTGAATTATATCGAACTACAATTTTAAATCCAATTTAAATCGTATCTAATACTAATTCACATTTAATTCCAAATTAAATAATTACACTTTTAATAGTGCCTTTTAGACTTGGATTCCAAATCTAATCTTTATGGGTTTCAAAGGCCCAATTAATATCAAATACTATTCAATTAAAGTCCAATGGACTTTCAATTAATTCTTTAGGCATGAGCTTTGGCCATTATGGATCCAATTCATAAGCCAAGGCCCAATTAGGAATCACATTTTGCCCAAAAATCAATTTTGGCCCATTAGGCCCAATTAAATTATTAAAAGGCCAAAAGTCATATTTGGACTTTATGTAAATGGTTTTGGGCCCAATTGGATCCAACCCAATTGTCCAAAACCAAACTTGGCAACCAAGCCCATTAAGCCCAATTACAACAAATTAAATTAATACATCATTACAAATTACATATTAATTCAATTAAAGTGCAATTACCACGATCAATCAATTAATCTAATATTTCCAAAACACTAATTAATCCAATTAATCATGCTTAATTATTCAATTCATGTCCAATACAAATTGAAGCAAAATCAATTCTATAAATGCTATAAATACTCACGACAAAGGCATAGAAATAACACCCAATTTTGATTTCAATCCAATTAAATCAACAATCAATATTCATTTCATGCCAATTAAAAAATTTAATATTTAGTAATTTAATATATTAAAATTAATAATAAATAATAAATAATAAATTATAAATTATAAATTAATATATAATTGTAATTAAGAGTAATTTTATAACTTTTTAACAATTCATTCCCATTATTAGATAAAATAAACACATCAATTGTAATATTGTTTCATTCCGATTCCGATACCTACAGTTAAGTAAACACTTTTTTTCTAATTTCGATTTACCATTCTCATTCCGGTCAATTCCGATTCCATCTCATTCCGATTACGAGTACGTAAAAGCACCATTAAGTAATCTCTTATTGGTCTAAGTTTAAATTGAATTTTTAACTCGGGTTTCTTCCATATTCGAACACGATAATTAATATTATTTTAAAATTAGAAAAAATGAGATTCAACATCATATAGATTGTCATAATGACACTCTAAATCCCTATAATTTTAGAAATACAAACTTTAGTCTTTATTGTTAAATATTTTTCATTATTTTTTCATTATTTTTTTATCCGAATGATTTTAAATGATTTGAATGCCTCAATTCTCTCCAAAAGTAGTAAAAACTTATTTCAAAATTGGATGAAAAATTTCATTAATAAAAAAATTTGACGGTAAAGTTGACATGAATATACAAAGACTGTTCAAAGATAGTAAATATTTATTTTTGAAAATAGATTAAAAGTAAATCAATAAAAATATTTAACGTATATATATATATTTTTTAAAACGGCGGGGAATAAAATTTGTATTTAGATGTCATAATACCTTAAAACTGCTAAGTAAAGCCCATTACCCGTTGTGAATTGTGATCCTAGGCCAGGCCTGGGCCAGGGCTTCAATAAAAATTATTAGTATTTTCTATTTTGTTGTTTTCTGAAAATAAATTGAAAATATAAACAACGAATCCAATTCCCTAAACCCTAAATTCCAATTTACAAACGTCAGGCGAGAGAGAGAGAGAGAGACGCAGAGCTGCTGCCACTTCACGCCATTACCACTGTGTCTGCTGTTGCGGTTCCGACCGGTTACCACTTCTCCTATTTTGCCGCCTCTCCACTGTCAGCCGCCGCCGCTAATTGGCTGTCTCATCAGCTCGTTTCCAATAAGCCAATGGCGGACGACTCAGCCAATCAAATTCCACCTTCCGACAACATGAACTCCCTGTCGATCAATTCTCAAAACGACGAGGCCTCCTCCGGTTCTACTTCTCAGTAAGTGTCTTCTAACTTTTAGAATTATTTTGAAGCCATTTTTAATGGAAATCAAATTTAAGTATGTCATTTCATCAGCAATCAAGCAAAGTCTTATACAACAAAATCTGTTTTGGACATGTTTGTATAATTTTAAAGTATTTTTGTATTAATGATATAATGGATTATAGGATGAGTGTAGAGGAGAAGTTTCGGATTGTGCGAAGTGTTGGGGAAGAGTGTATACAGGAGGATGAATTGTTGAATCTTCTCACTAAGAAGCCTCAACCCATTTGCTATGATGGGTTTGAACCATCTGGAAGAATGCACATTGCTCAGGTATGAGCTTTAATGCAATGCTGTTAGCATACTCAAACATCATTACTCGTCTTGTCTTCCATTTTCTTGAGCATCCAATAGTTTGCATCACTTGTTGCAAAACTTGGGGGTATATTTTGTTTATATTATCCAAATTCAAATCTCAATGGTTAATCAAGTGATTTTAGAGCAGGATTAGCTAAATTCATAAACGTAAAATAAATAAGTTCATAATCATCTGTAGGGTCCTTAAGGGCCTTAACATTTTTTTCCTTCATTCTTGATTTCACATTTAACACTTCATGTCTTAGGTTCTCACGCAACGATAAAATGATTTTGCCTCCCAACTCTCATTTTCTGTTATAGTTCTTTTGGTTTGAGCAAGTTTTTCCCTTTCTGGAGAATTTCTGAAACATGTGATTGTTATTTGATTGGCGAACAGGGTGTTATGAAGGCAATAAGTGTGAACAAACTGACCTCTGCTGGTTGCAAGGTGAAAATTTGGGTAGCTGACTGGTTTGCGCAGCTAAATAACAAAATGGGAGGTGACTTAAAGAAAATTCAAACAGTTGGGCGGTATTTGATAGAGATATGGAAAGCTGTTGGGATGGATCTTGAAGGAGTTGAGTTTCTATGGTCTTCAGAAGAAATTAACGCCAGGGCACATGAGTACTGGCCTCTTGTTATGGATATAGCTCGCAGGAACAAGCTTCCTAGAATAATGAGGTACTGTATATATTTTGTCATTCTTGGTTCTGTGCCTCTATCTCACAGTCTCTCTCTTTTGATGGGATGGTCATATGGGAGGTTGGCTTCTTACATGGTATATCTGTCTGATTTAGGTGTTGTCAGATTATGGGTCGTAGTGAGCAGGATGAGTTGACTGCAGCCCAGATTCTCTACCCCTGCATGCAATGTGCTGACATATTTTTCCTTAAGGTGCTCATCTTTTAATATATTTATTTTTCTCCGGTTCTTGTGACTTTAAATCACGACATGGTTGAGCTAAATTTAGTTTCTGTTACGGAACTGATCACGACCCAAGGCTTTTGTTGGAAAAGGTTGAGTCATTCACCTAGTTTCTGTTCCATCACTTTTTTGACATGTCTTATGGTCTTATTTATTTATTTCTATAAGTTTTAATGTTATTCTTTAAATAAGTTGGGATAATTTGTCCCAAGTTCTCATTAAATGTGAACTTGTGACGTGCATTCTCTTATAGTGTTTTTCTTGTGCTCACGAGGCGAACTAAACTTTAATTTTTCAGAGAAAATGTCACAGCTTACAATGCATCATATGCACACACATTCCTAAGAAATTCACGTTCTCTATGTAAGAAATGAAAGAACATCTGAATATCTGATATTCAGTAAGAATACTATTGTTTTTGCATAATTAAATTGAAAAAAATCCTACAAAAGGTTGCATTAACTTATAGTGTTTTTCTTGTGCTCACGAGGCAAGAGACTAAACTTTAATTTTTCAGAGAAAATGTCACAGCTTACAATGCATCATATGCACACACATTCCTAAGAAATTCACGTTCTCTATGTAAGAAATGAAAGAACATCTGAATATCTGATATTCAGTAAGAATACTATTGTTTTTGCATAATTAAATTGAAAAAAATCCTACAAAAGGTTGCATTAACCAAAATTTTGAATGACCATCACAATTGGTGCCATCTCTTGATGTTCAAATCAACACGCTCTTAAATGAATCTGGAGATTTGAGTAGCAGCAAGTGCAAGGAAGACTGAAGTTTTCGTTCGAAGACAATGGATTATTATTTTTGTTTCTTTGCTCCCAGCCTCCCAGTCTGTTATTTCAGAATATCATAGTTATTAATTATTATGCCTATTCTTATCTCCTGATACTTTTTTTGTTTTGTTTTGTCAAGTCAATCATCATTTCATGCCCTGTGATTGTTCTCAGCGGCTGCTGACAAATTGTGTTTTATCTCATCAGGCTGACATTTGTCAGTTGGGCATGGATCAGCGGAAGGTAAATGTACTTGCAAGAGAGTACTGTGATGACATCAAGAGGAAAAACAAGCCCATCATTTTGTCGCATCGTATGCCCCATCTTCCTGCTTACAAAAATTTTTCCATTTTATTTATTGATTTTCTTAGTTAGTTTTGGATTATATGATATGCAGATATGCTTCCTGGACTTCAGCAAGGGCAAGAGAAAATGTCAAAGAGTGATCCATCATCTGCCATCTACATGGAGGATGACGAGGTGCTGTTTGTTTTGTTGCTGTAAATTACCCATGTAATTGTATGAAAATAGTAGTATTATCAATGACCATATTGCAAGTACCATCTTAACTTATACCTTAATTCAGTATGCTAAAGTTTTAATATTATCTTTGTCCAATGTCATAGGCTGAAGTGAATGTGAAAATAAAGAAAGCATACTGCCCTCCAAAGATTGTTGACGGAAATCCATGCCTGGAGTATGTAAAATACATCATCTTTCCATGGTTTAATGAATTCACTGTGGATCGTAGTGAAGCCAATGGTGGCAACAAGTGAGTCCCAATGAATTTTACATTGCCAAATATAACAGCTTTTATTTTTCCCTCACTTGTAATTTTATTTATTAGTATTTTGCATGTTGGCCATTTTCTGTAACTCAGTCATGTGCTTTCTCAATTATTTTGAAGCCTGTGTCAATTCCTTGAACCCACCTTATTCTCATAATAGTTCATCATGAAGCATTTACAATGGAATTTAAAAGAAACAGGGTATTTTGAAGTATGGTATTAGTAACAATAATCACAAACTCTGTTGACTTACAGGACCTTCAAAACCTTTGAAGAACTTGTTGCTGATTTTGAAGAAGGAAATTTACATCCTGGGGACTTGAAGCCTTCTCTGTCTAAAGCAATAAATAAAATACTGCAGGTAACTGCTTTTTCTGTCCTTGTTAAGCTAGGAAGAGTCAAATTTGAAATATCCCCACTGTCCTATTTTATCCTATCTTGCCCCTGAGCTCTTTGGCGCATTTGGAAGTATATGATCCGAGTCGTACTTGAGATTGTTTATTACAGAATGATCTGATGAGTTGTGTTGTTTCTGTTTGCTCTTTTGGAATTGTGTGTAAACCTCTTCATGTTTCCCTCTTATGCTCCTACACTCAGAAATCTAAAAAGAATAGGAAGCTGTTGGTGAATAGTTTGTTTATCCTCAGCAGTGACAGTGAGCACACACCCTCATTCTTTACTTTTCTAAAGAATGGTCAAAGGCGTGGAAAGTTTACTTTTCCCTTAAACCTTGTTGGCCTTGGCCACTTTGTTGACCAGACTTAGAAATAACTTGGACAGGCTTCTACCCATATTGGAATTGTCATCGGTGCAATTTATTAGATAAATTTGGTTTTGTGCATCTTTTGAAAGTAAAATTCATACTGCTGTGTTTGGAATCATTTCTGCCTACTAGAATCTGAAAGATTGTGATTATGTTAAGATTACAAGAAATGACTTGGAATGTAGGCATAGACATAAGAAAGCAAATGACCAAAATTGGCTTCTCATAATCTGTCAGGATCTATTTTGTTTATCTGCTGCTCCCTTTCTTTTTCTGCTACAATTATTTTATTTATTCAGCAGAAAACAACATGGACTGTGGACATAGGCAAAACTGCATAAATTATGTGTGGTTCTATCGTCTCACAAGGTTTTTCTGTGTTGGATTCTCGATTGTTGGCTGTAATTGGAAAACATTAAACACGTTGAAGGAACATTTTAGTGTAGTTTTTGTGGTGTATGGCAGTATCTTCTGGTATGCAAGAGGTTCCAGTGGACCTCATGGTAATTCTGTGATATATCTCCTGATGAATAAATTGTTCTTTCCTTGTGCTAATTTTTTATTTGTTCAATGTCTAAAGCCTGTTCGTGATCATTTCAACAACGATGCTACAGCCAAAGATCTGCTAAAACGTGTTAAGGTGCAAGTCTTATTTTGCTTTGTTTGCAAGTAATATTTTTCCCCATTTTAGCATGACATATAATATATTTAGAGCACAAATCTTTAAGAAGCTATTCCTATTTTTCCTTTTTCTTAGAAAGAAATTTATCTCTGTTTTTTGTTTTTTTAAATTTTTGTAGGGCTACAGAGTTACCAGGTGATGTGCAAGGGATGTCCACTAGTTGCCTATGTAATGATGTCTTAACAACCAATAATTGGTTGCAATTTTCATACTATTGAATTTACTTGCGGTTCAAATTAAAAATACATCACATTGTTAAATTGCAAGTAAATTGATAGGATATTTTCTTAAAAATAAAATATGAGCTGCAATAAAATGTGTATGACTAGATAAAAGTTTTATCAGAATTGTTTTGGTACTTGATTCTCTTGGCTTGGGGACTCTACAAGGTATGGCTCTCATCTGAATGAGGCATAAAAAATTCAGAGTCGTGGATTTATAAATAATAATAATTATGGTTGCTCAGCATGCATCAACAATCCTTCAATAAACTCATAAACTTCACTCTTTTGCAGCTCATTCATCAAATTATATTCATCATCCCCAGAAACCCTGCAATCATTGATTGTCATCACGTCATTATCTTCATTCTTCCCAGCAGAAGAAGAATAATCAAATTGGTTTCATTGGGTTATCATCAATTATCAAACATCAAATTATGACTTCCCATGAGATAATTGTCAATACCAGTTCTGCAAACTGGACTTTCAGCTTCATCAGCTGCTTCTTTACAAATTTTCTTCATTATCCTACAAAGAACAAAATCATCTTAACGTGATATTTTCTTTCCCACCAAAGAATATTCAAGCATTATCCGTTGACCTTGGCCTCTCTTATTAGAACCAAACCCTAACCCTCCTTTCCCTGATCATAAATCTCAGTGGTGCTCTTTTGTGCATTCCAAGTTCCACAGCCAGCAACCCTAGAAACATAGAATGTGTTTTCTCTATCATCATCGGAAAAAAAGCTCCCATGGAGACTTGTCACCATAAACATCACAATACTTGAAATGGTTGCGGCAATATTGCTTCTCCCTTGATATAATGCGATGCCTCACAATTTCTTCATCAGTTGGTGGTAACCAGCTCATTATTGATCTATCATAGTTGTTAATTTTTATATAAACTTCGGCTGATGACCTCAAGAGTAAGGAGTAACTTTGGCTCAACTCAAGATTTGCAACTCTATATTTAGGATTTGGATCTAACTTTTTATATGTTACTTGTTCTAATTTTTTTTGTCTGAATTTCAGTATCCGAATTTGTTGTGGGAATTACTACTGTACGTATTTGTGTAGTTTTAATTTTCCATTTTTATTTGGTAGTTTTAATTTTCCATTTTTATACAGATTTTATAATGAAAGTATTCTTTATCAGCCATTAGATTATAATGAAATAATATGAGCCGCCAATTAAGCCACATAAAGATAACATTTGGATACATTATCTCTCTTAATCCTAACCATCTGTTACACTCTATTTCCCAACACCATATATATATTATTCTCTTTCATTAATTTGGCTAACAGCTAGTCCGCAATTGTCCTTCACTCTTATAGACTTATATATAGTCATGATGGAAAAAATTGGCACCCTATAAATATGTTTTAAATTCATTTTCTTTACATACCCGTTTTAAATACTTAAAATAATTTAAATTTTTTAATACCACTGAAAAATAGAACTTTATTTAAATCTATTAATAATGAAACCACCTAACTATCTTAGTTTTATTTCTATTATCAAACCCCATATCAAAGGGTTTTCTTTTGCCCCTCTTAGTCAATTTTTTTCTCTCTAATTTTCTGGTAACGAAAGAAAATACGTATAATAAAAAAATTGTTTGTCAAAAAATTATTTGTGACTACCATATGAATTTATAAGAAATATGTTTATCATATTTTAAAATTTTAATACAAGTAAAATTATAAACACAAGAAAAGAATTTTAAAAGACATTTGAAGGGGTGTTAAAATTTTGATTACAAAAAAAGGGGGTGTTTAAAATTTTCTCTAATCGTTATTAAATCGTCACTAGTTTGGGCTTTTTTGGGCCACTTTCATACTCGGCCTTTTACTTAGAGATTTTGGTTAAAAGGCAAAAGGCCGCTAGGGTTAGGGTTTTGAACGCCCATATTTCGCTATAAAACGGAGTATCGTCCTTCCATTTTCTTCGAAGCTGCCCAATTTCCTTCGTCCTTCTATCAACATTTGCTATTATCGATTTCGTTTTGCTCTGTAATTTGCTTCGCATGCGTGTTGGTCAGCAAACGTGTTGATTTTGTTTGTTTTGGTTTTAAAAATAAATATATGATTATGCTCCCAATGATTGAACACTTGTAATATATTATAAGTTTCAGCCTTGTCTGAAAAACAATAGGTGTTGAAAATTATTTGTTCTGAGGGAGTTGTTTGCTTTTGCCTTTTTACTTCTTACAAATTTTGATTACCTGATTGTTATTTTTTATTGGTTCAAATCCAAACTCTTATTTCAGTGGGGCTTCACCAAATCCAGCACAGCTGATTATGTTAACTTGAACCCTTTTGACATAATCTGCTCTTCTTGCTGATTTTGTGCCACTGGCAAATGAAGTTACAATAACCATGCCTATATTTAATTAAATACACCACTACCCTTTTAAGAATTCTTTAAATGTACTAAATATTAAATTAGTTTGTAAATTTTTATTTTTATAAAATTAGTATTTATTCTTATGATAGCGGAATAATAAATTGATATTCTATCCTTAAAAAATTAAAATATATTTTAATTAATTTTCTTATGTCTAATGTACCGTCACTAACTGTAGCGGATTACCCTGCTGTGAATTAGAAAGTTTTGCCCATTTCCTGCGAGTTTAGTTTTTTTTTTTTTTTTTTTTTTCTTTCAAGCATAATGTACCTGATTTCATTCACAATTCTCAACCGAGCTAGATTCAATTTTAGCATGTATAAAATTTTGAATTGTTTCTTAAGTTCTTATAAAAAAAACACTATCAAAGATATAGATCTAGAGTCCATATCCTGAGCGTATTCGGAACCCTATACCAACAACAGCAAATGAAACTAATTCAACAAAACTTGCTACAATTGTCCATGAATTTGTGCAATTCACAAGCAAGAAAATTTAAGGAGACGCGCATATATAAAAATGGCCATAGAAATATAAGAAATGTTGTATCAACATGTTTATAAATTTACTTAAAAAGGTAAAGCTACCTGGATGATATAAGCCACCAACACCAGTCACCTGATGAAGAATCACATTGTCTGTGTCTGTGGAACTGATTCCATTGTATACAATAAATGAACAAAATAAGGTAAGACCTCTAAATTTACACTTCATAAGCATCAAAAGTGAATGTAGCTGCCATGAAAGAAGAATCAATAGAGTCAATAAGTCAAGTTTTCTCCTCTTTTTTCTCTCGCTTTCTTGAGGGAGAAAGTAGAAGTAGATTGAGGTTCTTTAATGACTGAAGAAATTTATTCTTTCTTGAGGGTCAGTAAGACTTGTATGACTGAAGAAGTTTATCATTTTGTAAAGATTATATCTAGGTGGTGCTTCCTCAGTTTGTGGAGTTATCACGAGGATGGATATTGAAGAACTAGTGAGGTTATGTGGGTCTCTAAACATCCAAGGAAAAGAGAATGATGTGATCATCTTAGAGAAGGATCTGTTAGTTAAAAGGAAAGAGTTGTTAGGGCATTCGCTGGTGGGGAATGTGATGTCTACAAAGGGGATTAATAGAGAAGCATTCAAAATGGGGATTGTGTAGATTTGGAAAACTATACATGAGGTCGGTGTAGAGAGCCTAGGAAATAATATTTTCATTTTCCATTTCACTTCAAAGATAGATAAGAGAAGGGTCCTGGCATCAGAACCATGGCATTTTGATAACTCTCTTCTAGTCTTGTCTGAAGTGGATGGGGTTGGTGAGCTATCAAAGCAGAGGTTCACCCACATCTCTTTTTGGATCTAGATCCATAACATCCCGGTCATGTGTATGCATTTAGATGCATTCACTAGTTTGGGAAACAGAGTTGGTAAGGTCAAGGAAGTGGATGTTAACAACTTAGGAGGATGTTTTGGTAAGTTTGCAAGATTGAGAGTATCAGTTAACATTGAACAACCCCTGGAGAAAGGTTTACTAGTGAAGGCATACGCAGTAGACTCTGGTGTTATGCTCCCAATTTTGTACGAGAAACTTCCTGATTTTTGCTACAAATGTGGTAGAATTGGCCACCCGTTCCGAGAATGTCTAGAACTGGGGAATGGTAACCTTCCTTTCGGCCCATGGATGAAAGCAACTTTCTTTACGAATAGGGTGAGGGGACCGAGATATGGTGGAAAGAAGAGTAATCCTTCTGATATGGGGGATAGACAAAAGTGAAGTCAAAAAGGGAGTGATGGTAGGCACAATGATAATAGTACAAATGGTACTTGGAGAAACAAAGACAAATCAGGGCAAGAAGAGGGGGGACGAAGATAGGGGAAGACTCTGCAAACAGGGGTAATTCAAAACTTTCCCATGTTTGCCACACTGACAGGGTGTTGAGTAGCCTACAAGAAGGAGTGCAGCACTGCAGAACTATAGGAAAAGGCGTTGTGTGTTAGCTATTAATGAACCTAGGGAAGATTTGGAGGGAAAGCTGGAAATGATAATTGTTTCACCACAAACCAATGAGGACCTATCACTGACTTCGAGGGAAAAAGAAGCTAGAAGAATAGGAAGGGCTCACAAGCCCACAAATATAAGGAATAAGGTAAGTGACTTTGTTGGGCTCAAGCTGGGCCGACTTTCCAAGGCCTCGAAGAGATGGAAGCCAAAAGGCCAGAAAAAGTAAAGGGGCTAAGGAGAATGTAATAAAAAATGGAGTAAAAAGGGGAGCCTGTGAACCTAGTAATGAAAGCCCTTCTAGAAAAAGATTCTGTGTGGAGAAAGGTACAAAAGACATGGTGGAAGATCCATTTCTCTCATATGACCGAAACCCATTACAAGAAGTAAACTGCAACACTTCATTTGCCCATAGAACTGAAGGTATTAGGTATGGAATCATGGAAATGATGGTGGCTGTGGAGCAGTACCGCCGAAAATTATGAGGATCTTGAACTGGAATGTCCGAGGTTTGGGGAATCCTCGGATATTCAGAAACCTAAGGAAAATTCTCCAGCAAAATAGGCCTGAGATACTGTCCGTTAGTGAGACCAAAATGCAGGCCAAACTTTTGGAAAAGGGTTCGCAGGAAGCTGGATTTTGATTTATGTTTCCCGGTTGATATGGTAAGGCTTAGTGGAGGACTGGCTATATTTTGGAGGAAAGAATGTGAGCTGGGTATCAAATCTTTTAGTAGCCACCACATTGACACAATTATTAGGGATGAGAAGGGAAACCATTGGCGTATAACATGAATGTATGGTCACACAGAGCTAAATCAAAAACAACTTACGTGAGCGTTAATCAAGAGATTAAAGTCACATTTTGATGTTCCGTGGGTATGTTTTGGGAATTTCAACGAAATTTTGGAGCCGTCTGAGAAGAATGGTGGGCAGACTAAGGATGCAAATTGCATGGCAGGATTCAAGGAGGCTTTAAGGGAATGAGACCTAAATGATTTGGGTTTCAAGGGTCTTCAATTCACCTGGTCAAATAGAAGAGGTGGGAATATGCACATTGAAGAAAGGTTGGATCGATTTCTAGCAAATAGTAGGTGGTGGAATCTGAACCATAGATGGGAAGTGAGACACCTGGACATCTGGGCTTCAGATCACTGCCCTGTTAGTTTTGAGATCACAATGAAGGCAACGCAAGGTAACAGACATAACAATGGTAAAATAAGATTCTTTTATGAAGAATCATGTAGCAAGTATGATAAATGTAAGGAAATAATGGATTATTGCGGCTCTGGGGGGAGTAGCGAGGAGGATGTTGAAGAAATGGAGCAACAGAGAATTCAAGGGGAGGAGTAAGGAATTGGTGAATCTAAAGAGTGAGCTTCACCAAATACTGAAGAACGGGATGCGATATTCAGATTTTGATAGGATTAAAACTATTGAAAAGAGGATAGACCTGATTCTAGAAGAGGAGGAAACTTACTGGAGAAGGAGAGCGAGAGTTGAATGGCTTAAAGATGGGGATCGAAACACAAAGTTCTTTCACGCGGGGGCCTCAGAAAGGAAAATGAGGAATGCTATTAAAAGGGTAATGAATAAGGAAGGAAAATGGGTAGATGATGAGCAGAGGATAAGCAGTGTGGCTTGTGCTTATTTTGAAGATTTATTTACAACCACTAATCCATCAGAGGAGAGTATTGAGGCTGCAATGGGTGGTTTATGCAAAAAAATTCTAGGGTACTTCAGCAGAATCACTAGATGAACCTTTTATAGAGGAAAAGATTATGAATGCGCTGCATCAGATGGATCCAAATAAAGCCCCAAGCCCCGACAGTCTCCCAACTACATTCTTTATCAGTCACTGGATATCAGTCAAGGAAGAGTTTCTTTCCACATGCCTTCACATCCTTAATAACAAATGTGACATTTCTATCCTAAATGAGACACACATTGTTCTAATTCCTAAGAAGGTGTGTCCGAGTTAGATGAGTGATTCCAGGCCAATTAATCCGTGTAATGTGATTTATAAGAATGTGGCTAAAATTGTTACAAATAGGCTGAAAACAGTACTGGATGACATTATCTCCCCAAATTAGAGTGCATTTATACCAGGTAACTTATATCAGACAATGTTATTATAGGGTATGTGTGCTTGTATAAGGTAAGGAACTTGAAATGGGTGGGGGATGGTTTTGCTGCTCTCAAAATAGATATAAGTAAAACATGTTGTTGGAATTAGTTGGGAAGCTAATTAGTATTTTTTGTTAGATTATATTCAACCAAGCATTTAATATTTTATTAGATTATATGCAACCAAGCATTTGATAGTGTAGTTGTGTTTTTAATATGGTAGTTGTATAATGCCTATATAAAGGCCTCTCATTGTGGTTCTAAACTCAAGTAAATATTAGTACACATTTTTCATCATAAATTCTCACATGGTATTAAAGCCAATCTTTCTCTGGAATCTAGTAATTCTCTTTTAGAATCGTCGTTCAAGCAGGCGCGTGGGGAACACACGCCGTTATATACGTGCGAGCCTCGTGCCATATCTTCTTCGAGCAAAGTTTACAATACTAATGACGACGAAATGCTCAGTTCTTATCGGTTATTTCTCCCTTATTCACACCAAGTTCCACCTTTGATCTTTTTTCGGGGTTTTGTTATGGGGTGATTTGACAAGTTTTCTTTAGATGTTTTGAGTTGTTCTAAAATAGTTTAAACTTTTCCAGTTGTGCATTTTCCAGCGATGTTAAACCATCCAAACCTCCGTATCTGTTCTCGTTGTGCATTCTCCAACGACGTTAAACATCCAAGTCACCATATATGTTCTTGTTGTACATTCTCTAACAGTGCTTTAAACACCCCAATCTCTTTGTGGTTCTTATGCTGATTTCATCTGTAACAAGCTTGGTGCATATGACATGTATGCTTCAGCTTGAGGGGGAGTGTTGGAATTAGTTGGGAAGCTAATTAGTATTTATTGTTAGATTATATTCAACCAAATATTTAATATGTTATTAGATTATATTCAATCACGCATTTGATAGTGTAGTTGTGTTTTTAATATGGTAGTTGTATAATACTTATATAAAGACCCCTCATTGTAGTTCTAAACTAAAATAAATGTTAATACACATTTTCTTCACAAATTCTCACACATATGATAGGGTGGAATGAAGTTTTCTCAAGAGAACAATGGAAAAAATGGGGTTTTTCAGAAAAATAGATTGAGCTTGTTATGAGATGTATTAGCTCTCCCTCATTTTCAAGCTAGAGGATGTGTAAATCCCTCAAAGGGCTTAAGGCAAGGGTGCCCTTTATCGCCATACATGTTCATTATGTGTGGGAAAGTCTTCTTCTCGTTACTAAACGAAGCCGAGAGGCTTTAAGCAGATCGAATGGGTTTGGTTTGGAAAGGATATTGCCATCTCTCATCTGTTTTTTTTTTACAGATTATAGTATGATATTCACAAGGGCCAAGGTGGATGAGGAAATCACTATCAAAAGGATTTTTGACTGCTATGCACAAGCGTCGGGACAACTATTCAACTTTGAGAAGTCGTCAATCTTCTTCAGTGCCAATACGAAACAACAAGTGTCCGAAATTATAAGAAATATCTTCAGATTAAACCATGTATCTATCCATGAGAGGTACTTGGGGCTGCCATCTATGGTAGGGAGAAATAAAAAAATATACTTTAATGAGATTAATCTCAAGGTTATGAACATAATAAAGAGATGGAAGGGAAACATGTTTTCTTGTGGGGGAAAGGAAGTGTTAGTGAAAGTTGTGGCTCAAGCTATTCCTACATATGCGATGAGTGTGTTTAAGCTCCCTCTCTGCTGGTGTGAGGATATTCAGAAAGTTTTGAACAAGTTTTGGTGGGGTTGCAATGGTGACAATAAAATGATTCATTGGGCTAGATGAAATAGATTGTGTATTTCAAAGAAGAATGATGGCATGTGTTTTAGGGATCTGGTTTGTTTTAACCAAGCTCTACTAGCTAAGCAAGAGTGGAGAATTATTCATAGGCCATAATCGCTGGTGTCAAGAATCTTGCAGGCTATATATTTCAAGAAAAATATTTTCATGGGGGCCAATGTTGGAAGTAATCCCTCGTTCATTTGGAGAAGCTTACTTTGGGGGAGAGAGCTTATCCAAAAAGGTTCGCGGTGGAGAATTGGGTGTGGGAAGGATGTCTACATTGCCAAGGATCACTGGATTCCCAGACCTGCAACATTCAGTCCTATTATTGTAACTGACGCATTAAAAGATGCTAAGGTCAGTATGCTAATTGATGTGTGTAATCGGTGGAAGGAGGATCTGGTTAGGCAAGTATTTATCAGGGCTGATGCTGAGGAGATTCTGAATATCCCATTTCCCCATTAGCTGAAGCAGATAAATTGATTTGGCACTATGACAATAAAGGAAAATTCTCGGTTATAAGTTGTTATCATATGGCATTCAAGGATAGGAAAGCAGAAGAAGCTGGTTGCTCAGATGGAAATGAAGATTGGTGGGGTTGAATCCCCAGGGTGCCAGAGATGCGGCATGGGTGCTGAAGATACTTTCCATGCTCTGGTAAGATGTAACACTATCAATCATGTTTGGAAAAAATCAGAATGGGACCTAGGTAGTGGGTGGCGTATGCCTGGGGATCTTTGGAGCTTTTTAAGCTGTGCTAAATCTAATTTAGCTGAGGATGAGCTAGAGAAGGTGGGAACGCTTTTGTGGTCATTATGGGCTGCCAGAAATAAATTTATTTTGAAAAGAAGTCAAAGACGTATTGGTGTATTATGAATAAAGCTGAGAATTTGGTTGAATCCTGTAGAAGGGTGCGGCAGAAGATTGTTTGTGAGGATGAAAATCAAGCTGAAAGGCAGAAGTGGACAGTGTCTCCGACTGATTGGTACAAAGTTAACGTGGATACGGCAACAAACAATGATATGAGTCGCGTGGGATTGGGGGCTATTGTTCATAATGACAAATGGGATGCGATTATTGCTGCGGACAACCCACCATGTTCAGGGGTAGTTGACCGGCGTAAACACACACGTATAACGCAAGCGCACGTATCGTTCAAGTAGTATAAAAAGTATTGATCCCACGAGGACTTAATTCCTACTGTTGTTATTAATTATTGAATCTATTTATTTACAAATATCTAATTGAGGGTGAAGAGAATGATTGCTTGATTGATTTGGTTGATTGTAGTTTTGCAAAATAAATAAATAAATAAAAAGACAAAAGAAAATACTAAGGAAAATAACAAAAGACACAAAGATCTAGGGTTGTGAATCATTCTAATATCTTTTAAAAGATGAAGTGATTATTTTATGTTTGTGTAATAAATCAGTTTACTAATCTAGAACACTAAATTATGTAAAAGCCTCTGTCGATGGTCAGTCGTAAATACCCAGTTTAACCCAATTGAACCATATATCTATGTCAACCAAATTATCTGGATTCATTAAGTTTAAGTTCCAATTATGGCTACCCCCGCCCGACAGGTACATGTCTATCCTGTAAGGAAATCTATAAAGGGTTATCTATCCTCAAGGAAGATCATGGGCTATTAAGTCTAAGGCTGAAACCTAAAATCCCTATCTCTAGTTCATTTTAGATTTACCACATCAATCTTATTGGTGATCAGACAACAAGAAGCATTAAGCTTAAGACTTAATAAGTAAACCTTTAAATTACCCAAACTATAAAATAACCCCTTATAAACCGGTGATATTAGAATTCATCACAACCACAGATAACTAACACATAACTAGGGCTAGTACAAACTTAAAAGTAAAAGACATAAAGTAAAAATGCTGAAAAGTAAATGCTGAAAGCAAATTGCTGAAAGTAAATTGCTGAAAAGTAAATGCTGAAAGTAAATTGCAGAAAAGTAAATAAAGTAAAAGTACAATAAAAGAAAATGTTGAGGTAAAATGATCCACTTTTATTACTTCTATTTTAGATATCACCCTTAATATAATATATTAACTTTTCATGATAATTATCAACCAGCCATATAAGCGGTATCCAGATTAAGTCAAATTAATAATTAATTACCAACCGACCAATCAGGCGGTATCCAGTTTAGTCAGGTTAAAACCAATTTAAATAATTACCAACCGACCAATATGGCGGTATCATCGTTAAGTCAGGTTTTAACTAGTTTATATATTATAATTAAGGGAGATTAATCTAAATATTAGTAATAAAAGTTTTACCTTTTACCCCAGCAAAGGGGAGTTACCTCCTCATTACTGAAAAGTAAAAAACTGAAAATTAAAGAAAGAAAAGTACTGTGCGTAAAAGTAAATTGCGGAAAGTAAAAACTTAAAAGTAAAGAAAAGAAAGTGCGAAAGCGGAAATTAATTACTGAAAGCTATAAATAAAAAAACAAGATACAATCTTCTTAGTATTCTTAAGGAATTCCTTAGAAGAAAGTATGAATTTTACAAATGAAATGGCTTGGTATTTATAGGCAAAATTTTGCCTCCATCAAATCATCCACCAAATCCATTATTAATTGCTCCACTAATTGCTCCACCAAATCCATTATTAATTTCTCCACTAATCTCTTATCATGTTTGGTGGTGATTTGATAATTTATATTATTTATTTATTAATTTAATTTTTTGCTTTGAAAATGATTGAAAGTGTCTTTAATAATTACACACAACATACTTTTGGATGGTTCATCAATTTCGGGCATGAAATATTCCGAATTCGAAATTATTTTGTCTTTCAAAGCTGTAGATCTTTGATTCTTCTTTAATTTGGAACTTGAATCAGCTCAATCTGATATCGGAGTAAAACGTTATGCCCAAAATACGACAGATGCACAAAACTGGAATTTCCAAAACTGCACTTCGTTAAAACGCACTTTCAAGTTTCCAATCTCCAAAATTAATATGTAAAGTCCAATTTTTGCCCTTATTTGACCCATATTTCGTCCTAAATGATTTCATTAAGTCCCAATATTATTTTATCTGCAAAATAAACTAAAACATATCAAAACGTTCATCAAACCCGAGAAACTAAACAAAATATTAAGTAAAAGGGGCGATAAATATTAATATATTTTCCGCTCATCACACCCCCAAACCTAACATTTTGCTAGTCCTCGAGCAAAACAACAAAATAAAATACAAGAATCAATTAAAATTTAACTAAGCCACTTTCGTAGGGATCACGGTTGCATTTAGCATATGCAACAAGCCTTTAAACCCCTAGGTGTCCCTAGTGGACGAGTTATAGTCTCGTGAGGGCTTACAGCAACGATACCCACAAATGTTTTACAAAAGTAAAAAGATAATAAAACTAATGCACACAAAAGCAAAAAGACAAGAGAAAAGAGAATAAAGAAGTTAGTGACTAATCAGGTGAAACTTCTACTCCAAGTTACTAGTTGTTTTCTTTCCTTCTAAATTACTAAATAAGTAAATTCTCCGATTATATTTACCATTCTCCATATACACAGCCAACAAAATATTAAACGACTCATTTTTGCCCACAACAGTCACAAATGTAGTTGATAAGAGAGTAATATTTTTGCACTAAAGTTTTATCAGAATTCACATCTTTTTGCAGCAATGAAATAATTTTTCTGATTTTTCTGATTTTTTTTTCTGATTTTTTTTATTTATATACAATATCTTCCATCTATGTAGCGAGTGTTGGGTCGGTGGCTCTCAAACCAGTTGGTTTTAGGGCACCAGGTGTTAAGACACCCCTACGGACTTAATTACTCAGACTTCAGATATATATATTTTTGCAACATCCTTGATCCATGTAGCGAGCTTTGGGCCAGTGACTCCCAAACCAGTTGGCTTTAAGGCACTAGGTGTTAAAACACCATTACAGACTTAATAACTCGGATCTCAGACGTTTTTTTTTTGTTTTCATCACTTTTTGAGATGCTTTCTCCAATTAAACTAGAGCGCTAAATATTATAAACTTTTCAGTTACAACTCATGTCTGTATGTTACTATGCATGTTGATAATATCTGCTAACTGAGCATATGAAGATCATTTTTTAGTCAGTATTATGGAGAATTCACAAATTAAATAATTCAAAAGGAAATAAACAAAAATTAACTTGTTCCGAATTAGGTTTGAGATACGTCTCATGAGTGAAAACTCCTTACTCAGCTATCTCTTACCAATTTCACCTTTTTAGTCAAAATAAAAACACAAAAACGCAAAATATTTTTGTAATTTTTGAAAATTTTTCAAATTTTGTTTTTTGTATTTTTCGAAAAATTTTGGACTAAAAATAAAAACAATACACAAACTAAAAACAAGGTACTGATCAACTAATTCCCTCCCCCAAACCTAAATGAGACATTGTCCCCAATGTCTTAAAAAGTAGAAGAAGAGTTTAGAAGGTCGTACCTGGTTAGCTGAAATTCTACAGGAAATTAAAGGTTAAGATCCAGATTAATCCGACGCCTCTTACCACGATCGTCCTCGGACCAATTTATTTTTGAAAGGATAGGGTCAACTTGTGGTTCATAGGCTAAGAGTTGGTCAATTAGATCCGAAGCAGTTCTGGCAGTGAATATGAGTTCTTTCATAGGTTTTGACACGAACCCATTTCTTCGAGCATCATCAAGAAACACACAAAGAAAATTATAAAATCCTTCAACGTTGTACAGTCCAAGCGGTTTCTGGTGTATGTTCAGGTTCGCCCAAGATAGCACAATAAAAATTTCCTCCAAAGTGCCCAAACCACCTGGCAAAGCAATAAAAGCATCAGCACAATTAATCATTTCTACCAATCGTTCAGACATACCTGGCACGATAAGTTCCTCTCCGTTTGATGATCCAATAAGATTTGCCTTTGCCAAGGGTTTTGGGATGATTCCCAAAACTTGACTGCCTCCTTCCTGTACAGCCTTTGAAACGATCCCCATAAGTCCAAGATTGCCCCCGCCATATATTAAGTGCATATTCCTTACAGCTAAGACTCGACCCAATTCATGTGATGCTTCTATGTATTGTGGCTTAACACCAACACTACTACCGCAAAACACGCAAATATTCTCAACTCGTCTTCTCGAAGTGGCTTCCATTGTTTTTTATGTATTTCTTTCTCAAATCAGGATGCCTTCCAAAGTGCAATGACGAGCTGATTTTATAGTACCTAAAACGGGTGAGTAATAATAGCACTAGTATCTTCCAGAGGAAGCTTATTAGCTAAACAACAAAATTGTACTTTGGATCCTGTATATGAAAATAAAGATAATTACAACAGAAAAGCAAATCAAAGCAATAATTAAGGCAACAAAATTGTGTACGCAATATGCCACTCGCTTAGTATAAATTCATTAGGATGCGTCTCAAGAATCCATTCCTTACTCAGCCATCGCTAATGAATTAGCTTTCATTTTTGCCAAACACCATTCCTTCTATCTAAAAATGCTCCGTTTATGCTTTTCCCTATAAAAATTACACACAAAATTAAAAAATTCTACAACATGTATACACAAAATATAAAACAGAAATTACAACAAATTGCATGAGTTGCCTCACTGCTAGCGCTAAATTTTTCGTCTTCACCCAGACGTGACTGAAATTCTCCATAAAATGCTTACAGGAATAAGCGATCTATATCAGGCTTAGTATACGTAGTATTGCGTATTTCTGTCAAGTATCGAATGATCACGTGCTAGGTCTGGGGCTGGAATTGTGTCTGCCCCATACGAAGCACATGTCGGATGTCTGGTAACTAGTCTCTATAATCGGATAAACATGACCTTGTCATTTTATCCCGATAGCTGCAGCATTTAAGAGAATCAGTCCCTTATCCTACGTGACCATCATCTCCATATGACTGGAGTGACACTTCCGTCTTGACATTACACCCAACACACTACGATTCTCAATATACCCAGCATTGGTGTACACAGAACCTGTTAAAGCCCTGGACGACCGTAACCAAAGTATATTGATTGTCGCAAGTATTAGCGGTGCAAGTCTCAGGTTAAGACCAAATACACCTACCCTGATTTCGGACTTCCATAGACACATAGTCATACTACCAATGGAATTTCGATGGGGTCTATCCAGAGCGAAGCTGTTTCCCGTACCATCGGTAAAACACAACCTCCTATTACACTTACATGAGTATCCTATTCCCAAATATATGAGAACTATGTCGTTGTGCCCTCACAACGTGCACAAGTGTAATACTAGTCTTTTACGTATTTATTGATGTCCAATCTCGATAATACTCTGACTAGGGACATTTAATGATTTATCCTTCGTGGACTGATACTGTCTCATATCATTCTCAGTCCAGGAACAAATCACAAGGACCTCTCATCATTTATACATCTAGGTGATCTAATCACAAATGATAAGAGTGCAATCTCCTTTGTCACATAGTTAATTTGTACAACAACACCATGATCTGTACAAATAGTGACGATATGGGTCATAATTGTCCAACAATCTCCCACTTGGCCTATATCCAGTCACTCGAGTGTCTTACACCCGAACTATGTACGGTTGGCTCAAACTGCTGAGAAATTCTTTCGGCAGGGAATTTGCATGATTATCATCTGATACGATTTATTCGATCATCACATTGCCTCGATGTATGATCCGAACGAATCAGATGAATTATCGAAGTATATATCTGGATCGTTGATGAGACCATTAATTCTTTAGCCTGTGCTGACACATAGCTCAGCTGCTAACAGAACTATATCTAATCTAATTAGATTTGTTTATCGACCCAGAAGGCTTATATTGCCGCCTCAGTTGCAGTAATAACCAGCATTTGTTGTTTATACGGTAACAATATCTTGCTTGGAAGATTTCCAGCTCACTGTTCTGTTATTCAAACTTTGTAGTACCGTTTGAGACTTATAGTCGTTTTATCGGTTTAGGAAACTTGCAGTAGTGATCCCAGTCCCCTCAAGTTCTCCTTCTCCACATATTAAGACAACATCCTTAGTTCTCTAAGATACTAACGGATGTTCTTAACATCAATCCAGTGACTATCACTTGGATTGGCCTGTTTGTGAATCCATATGCTCAAAGCGTATGAGACACCAGGTCGCGTACATTTTTCAATGTACGATTTCTCGGAGGGTTTTATCGAAAGCCAAGCTTTCGCCGATTGTATTATGGAATAATCATTTCCAAGAAATTACATATTATCATTATTTTATAGGACATTTATTGTCAGTGCGCTCCCACTAACCCTCTTATATACACAAGAATCATTTCGTTTTGAATTAAATCATACACCATTATGATTACATCAAAACGACAATTCCAAGAACCTATTCTTGCTTCAATCCAAACATGGATCGAATAACCCGCAAACCTTGTTTGCTAGTTTTAGTACGACAAAATCGACAAGATGTTGTAAACATCCTCGAAAAGGTTTCATTTTCAGGAAAACGATTTTCCGTATAGCTGACATATTTCATAAATGAAACATGCATCATTAGCAAGCATTATCCAAATGGATTTACCGTGGCAACAGGTAAAAGGTTGAATCGTAATCAACACAATGTTGATAACGATACCTTTCCGCTAAAAGCCTAGCTTTATACGTTGGTATGTTGCCATCCATGTACGTCTTCCTTGAAGACTTATAGTACCAATATGCACAATGCCTTGTGGTACATCAACTAGTTCTAAACATGTTGATATACATGGAATCCATTTCGGACTCATGGCACTTTGCCATACTTAGGGAGTCGATACCTCGTATCACTTCCTCATACGTAGTCAGTTGGTATGCCTCAAAAGATTAACATCTTCACGAGGTGAGATTAGAAACCCATACCCCATGTTGTTTTCTGACTCTCTCCGACTACGTGGTTCTTGTGTATTCGAAGATTATTGGTATAGTTTCATCCTTGATGAACTATATGTGTTCCATTAAGGAATGAGTGCCTTGAATAGTATCACTTCGATTTTCATCGAGTTTTACTATCCTCCCACTTACCACTGCATATCGGTATTCCTCTTAGGAAAATCGCATGGCGAGCAACAATCTAATTGTTCTCTGGTGAGATGTATAAGTACTATACTTTGTTATCCCTAGGATAACCTACAATTGGCACTTATCCAATTTGGGTTTTAGTTTGGTATCATCCAAACATATTCCTAGCATACCCAAATTATCAGGAATGAGAAACCCGGTTTCTTTCCCGTTCATATCTAATATGATATTTGTCAAACAGATTTTATGGAACCTTATTCTAAATAAGTTCTTGCACTGTTTAAAGCTTATCCGTTGAAGGAAATGGTAGCTCAGAGCGACTCATGATCATCCTTATCATGTCTAACACAATTCGGTTAATCCGTTCGGACACACCGTCAAACTGACATGTTCCGGGAGGAGTTCTCATTTGAAAGAATACTTTACTCTTTCAAGTATATAAGAAACTTATTACTTAAGTATTTTCCATTACGGTCTTACCGTGACGGTCTAATACTTTAGCCGATCCGTTTGTCTATTTTATGTCGAAACTTAAAAGTTTCCGATTTGTGTTTCAAAAGAAATACATAACCATAACGCGATGCCACATCCGTAAAGGTCACGAAATATTCATATCCACATCTAGCCTAGCTAGACATGGGCCCACTTGCTTCACTATGAACTAGGGCTAACAGATCAGTGGCATTTCCACTTTTAAGTTTCATCTGATCAAATCAGTTTGAGCTATTGTTTGTCATGTTATACGTTTGAGATTTTATTTATATTCAAAATATAAATTCTTTCATTCACATCTAATGTGTTTATCTCAATATCATCTTTATATAATAAAACACTTTAGTATTCTAGAATATAAAGGTTCACCCGCAGCGGGTCAAACACTGATATAGAGATAATGTCTCTAGTCAAACTAGTTACATTATAACAGTTTCCAAATTTAGATACACACCCGAAGGTATTTCCTAAATTTAGGTATCTACGGTTAAAACAGCGACTTTCGTCCCGTTTTCAATTCGCAGATAAATCTCTACTGAAGTCAGTATCCTGCTCATAGCAGATTCTGAACATCAATTCATATTTTATGTACCGCACTAAGTATTTAAAATCTAATTTTAATACTAGTAGTGAACATAATTATGACAAACATATTTGAAGTCAGAACCTTGCTCGTCTTCAATTCCTTCATGTCTGCTTTGTCCAAATGGCAGTCACGCTTCTGCGATCCCGTTTGCCATAATTTAGGTAGACATTTTGGGATATGTCCTTTATCTTCCCAGAAGATTATAATAATTTTGCCTTTGCCCTTTTTTCATATTCCAGAAGCCTTTGGCCAAGCCTCGGGTTTCTAAAATATCGAAGTAAGGTGCGCCTTGCGCTACTTGCCTATTGCAAATTTTGACTTTATCTCATTGAGAATAGTCATTAACTCTCCAAGAGTTATTTATTGCAATTTAGTACTTCTAAAATCTAAGTATAGATTTATGAAGATCCTTCAATTTCAGTATCATACTTTAAGGATATAATCCTTAGTTCTGATTTAGAAATTAAGGAGTCTACTGCGACAAGCTTAATGGATTAAGCACTAAGGTTATTGACCGGCGTAAACACACACGTATAACGCAAGCGCACGTATCGTTCAAGTAGTATAAAAATATCGATCCCACGAGGACTTAATTCCTACTATTGTTATTAATTGTTGATACTATTTATTTACAAATATCTAATTGAGGGAGAAGGGAATTGATTGCTTGAATGATTTGATTTGTAGATTTGCTAAATAAATAAAAAGATAAAAAGACAAAAGAAAATACTAAGGAAAATAAAAGACTCAAAGATCTAGGGTTGTGAATCATTCTAATATCTTTTAAAAGATGAAGTGATTATTTTAAGTTTGTGTAATAATCAGTTTACTAACCTGGAACATGAATTTATGTGAAAGCATCTGTCGATGGTCAGACACAAATACCCAGTTTAATCCAATTGAACCATATGTTTATGTCAACCAAATTATCTGGATTCATTAAGTTTAAGTTCTAATTATGGCTACCCCCGCCCAACAGGTATATGTCTATCCTGTAAGGAAATCTATTAAAGGGTTATCTATCCTTAAGGAAGATCGTGGGCTATTAAGTCAAAGGTTGAAACCTAAAATCCCTATGTCTAGTTCATTTTAGATTTACCACATTAATCTTATTGGTGATCAAACAACAAGAAACATTTAAGACTTAATAAGTAAACCTTTAAATTACTCAAATTATAAAATAACCTCTTATAAACCGGTGATATTAGATTTCATCACAACCTAGAAAACTAACTTAGTTATAACACATAATTAGTACAAATAATAAAAAAAATTACCAAAAAGTAAATGCAGAAAAATAAATAAAATGGTAAGGTAAAATGAATTAACTTCTACTATTTACTATTTAGATATCTCCCATAAAATAATATATAATCTTGTGATATTTTAAACCAACCGTCCAGAATGGCGGTATCCTGATTAAGTCAAATTCAAATATACCAGCCATAACTCAGATGAGATGCTTCTCCAATTAAACTATAACACTGAATATTACAATCTTTTCAATTTTATCCTATGTCCGTATGTTACCATGTATGTTGATAATATCTGCCAACTAAGTATATGAAGATCCATTTTTAGTCAGTTTTATGGAGAATTTACAAATTAAATAATTCAAAAGGAAATAAACAAAAATTAACTTGTTTCAAAATATAGGTTTGAAATACGTATCAGGAGTGAGAATTCCTTACACAGCTATTTCTTACCAATTTCACATTTTTAGTCAACATAAAAACAAAACCATAAAATTTTTTTTTTACTGGTCATGGTGTGTGACTAACTGTCGAATGGACTTCCCGTTGTAGATTCCCCAGAGGGATGGTGGAGCGAGGCTCACTTAAGTACCCTAGCCTCTTAGGCTCTTATCGCTTGGTGTCAGGAATAAACAACAAGTCCTCCAAACTAGTCTATCACAACAAGCTACGAGTGAATGATTATCTAGGTGCCTTCACAGCTTTTCCTTATAGAAAGGTAGTGAGTGAAGGAAGACACCAAACCATCACCTAGCTTTAAATATGCATTTGATAAAAATGCAAAATATTTTTGTAATATTTGAAAATTTTTTAATTTTTTTGTATTTTTCGAAAAATTTTGGACTAAAAATAAAAACACAATACAAACAGTGTTTAAAAAAACGGTTGAGGCGGCCGCCTCGAGGCGTCGCCTCGCCGCCTCGAGGCGGCCGCATTATGCGGTTTTTCTGAGGCGCCCGCCTCTCTGCTGGTGAGGCGGCCGCCTCAGGCCGCCTCACGCATAATCGGGGTGAGGCGGCCTGAGGCGGCCGCCTCACCAGTAAAGGTTTTTTTTTTTTTTTTTAAATTTTCTAAAATGAAACGACGACGTTTTGGGCTTCCAAAACGTCGTCGTTCCATTGAACAACTGAGTGGCAGTAGAGCACTTGCACAAAAAAGGAGCAGAGACCAAAGTAAGTTAATCTTGTACAAATAATGCAATTTATATAATCAAATTAAAAAATAATACGACTTTATGTTATTTGTTTGGGAAAGGGAAAGCTCCACAATTAGTGGATGAAGACAATACAAGTGAAGGAGGTTCTTTGGATGATGACCCATCTGATGATGACATAGATTTTGACCCAAGCTTCATGCCGCTAGACACTAATGATAGCTTATTTAGGGATTATTTATCAATAATTTTTTGAACATACTATGAATTATGAAGAAAGTAATGTATTTTGGATTACTTATCAATAGTTTTTTGAACATACTATGAATTATGAAGAAATGAATGTATTTTGGATTGTTTTTCCGATTTTCGGATCGAGGCGCCCGCCTCACCGCCTCGAGGAGGTCCGCCTCGCGCCTCAATGGCCGGCCGCCTCGAGGCGCCGCCCCGTATTTTTAAACATTGAATACAAACAAGTACTATTAACTATTCCTCACCCCCAAACCTAAATGAGACATTGTCCCCAATGTCTTTAAACAGTAGAAGAAGAGTTTAGAAGATAGTATCTGGTTAGCTGAATTACTACAAGCAAATTAAAGGTAAAGATCCAGATTTAATCGACGCTTCTTACCACGATCATCATCGGACCATTTTATATTTGAAAGGATAGGATCAACTTGTGGTTCATAGGCTAAGAATTGGTCTATTAGATCCGGAGCAGACCTGGCAGTAAAAAGGAGTTCTTTCATATGTTTTGACACGAACCCATTTCTCCGGGCATCATCAAGAAACACACAAAGAAAATCATAAAATCCATCAACATTGAGCAGTCCAAGCGGTTTCTGGTGTATGTTCAGGTTCGCCCAAGATAGTACTATAAAATTTCCTCCAATGTACCCAAGCCACCTGGCAAAGCAATAAAAGTATCAGAACGGTTAATCATTTCCACTAGTCTTTCAGACATACCTGGCACGATCAGTTCCTCTCCGTTTGATGGTTCAATCAGATTTGCCTCTGCCAAGGGTTTTGGGATGATTCCCAAAACATGACTGCCTCCTTCCTGTACGGCCTTTGAAACGATCCTCATTAGTCCAAGATTGCCTCCGCCATATATTAAGTGCATATTCCTTGCAGCTAAGACTCGACCCAATTCTTGTGCTGCTTCTATGTATTGTGGTTTAGTACCAACACTACTACCGCAAAACACACATATGTTTTCAACTCGTCTTCTTGAAGTGGCTTCCATTTTTATGTATTTCTTTCTTAACTCTGGATGCCTCCAAAGGTGCAATGATGAATTGAATTTATAAAACCTGAAAAGGGTGAGTAATAATAGCACTAGTACCTGCCAGATGACAATTATTAGATGAACGTTAAAATAAATCGTGAAAAGTCAAAAAGTTTAAATCTTGTCGGTGAAAATAAAGAAAATAAAAAAAGAAAAGCAAATCAAAGCAATAATTAAGGCAACAGAATTGTGTACGCAATACGCCATTCGCTTAGTATAAATTCATTAGGATGCGTCTCAAGAATTCATTCCTTACTCATCCATCACTAATGAATTATCTTTTATCTTTGCCAAACACCATTCCTTCTGTCTTATGCTTTGGTTGAGCTTTTCCTACAAAAATAACACACAAAACTCTACAACATGTATACACAAAATATAGAAATTATAATAAATTGCATGGGTTGCCTTCCTGCTAGCGCTAAATTTTTCGTCTTCAGCCAGACGTGACTGAAATCCATCTGTCAAGGCGGTTTTAGCGTCGTTTTGGATGTCCTATTAAAGACATTCCTATGTGCGTTGCTTTTGAAGGGTCTCTTCCAACAGTAAGGTGGTAAAAAGAATTTTGTCTCATTCAGTGCTTGTGCCACCTTTTTAATATTTGTTGCTCCAGTGATTCCTGAAAAGAAAGAAAGAAAATCAGGAGGTCTTGTATGGTGCTTGACTTGGAATGGAATTTCCATTCTGTCAAGTTTCTGAGTAATATCTCTAAATTGTACTCCCCAAAACAGTGATGTTTCGCCTGAATTCACTGTATCTTTAATTTTGTCTGACAATTGCTCCTCTATTTGCTCTGATTCTTGCTCCACCTTTTCTTCACAGATGAATTTTAGGATCTCAGTATTCAGTTCTTCATCTGTCATCTGTGAAATACATGCTCCTGAAATATCAATGTGAGAATGTAAAGAAATGTCAGATTTTAGGTCTTCATCCTCTGATCTGAGTGAACTGATTGGCTTAGGTAGATCGTCTTCAAACATTAGTGCAAAGCATTCTCCAAGATCTGCATTCTGAGGATGGAAAGTTTCATCATTCCTTGTTGGTGTAGTTAGTACAAGAAACTCAACTTCTTCATCCTCGTCAGAGTCAGAGTAATAAAAATCAAATTGAGACTTTGTTGGTGCAGGTTCCTGAACTGATACCTCTGATTCTTGATACTGCTCAGCCTCGTCCTCTGTTATGATGTCATGATGAATCTCAGAATATTCGAAGGCTTCTTCAGTATTATTTGATTTTGCTCCATGAGATATGTGATTCAGGTTGTCTGCTAGTTGTCTAACTTGATCTGTCATCCTCTGTATAGACGCTGCTTGACTCTGAATTTGTACATCAAATTAAGCTTCTCGTTTCTCGAGCCAATCTTTTAGCATGTCATTCAACTGATCTTCCTCTGATGGATCTGGTTCTTGATGAAGATCGTAGATAGATGATGGATAAGATGGAAAATGTGATGATTCTACGTACCTTGAATGATTCCAATAATTCTGCCACTCTGAAAGGTATATACATTGATCGCTCGGGTGGTTACCATCACATATTACACATCTCCCCATTTCATTCTGATGAGCAAATGTAGTATTGCTTGATTCTGGCTTCCAGTGATAGTTGTTGGGCTGGACAACAGGCCTCAGAAAACTAGACTGTTGCTCCCGGATTTGGGGTGTATCTTTTTCTAGTAAAGCTCGTAATGTTTCAAAATGTTCCATTTTTTCAATCACCTGAAAACAAAAGAAAGAAATAAAAAGTACAGATAAAAAAACAAAGAAAATTAGATACAAGTAAATTAGATAGCTTCAAAATTAATAACTCAAAAATATAAGTACCCGGCAACGGCGCCAAAAACTTGACCGGCGTAAACACACACGTATAACGCAAGCGCACGTATCGTTCAAGTAGTATAAAAATATCGATCCCACGAGGACTTAATTCCTACTATTGTTATTAATTGTTGATACTATTTATTTACAAATATCTAATTGAGGGAGGAGGGAATTGATTGCTTGAATGATTTGATTTGTAGATTTGCTAAATAAATAAAAAAATAAAAAGACAAAAGAAAATACTAAGGAAAATAAAAGACTCAAAGATCTAGGGTTTTGAATCATTCTAATATCTTTTAAAAGATGAAATGATTATTTTAAGTTTGTGTAATAAATCAGTTTACTAACCTGGAACATGAATTTATGTGAAAGCATCTGTCGATGGTCAGACACAAATACCCAGTTTAATCCAATTGAACCATATGTCTATGTCAACCAAATTATCTGGATTCATTAAGTTTAAGTTCTAATTATGGCTACCCCCGCCCAACAGGTATATGTCTATCCTGTAAGGAAATCTATTAAAGGGTTATCTATCCTCAAGGAAGATCGTGGGCTATTAAGTCAAAGGTTGAAACCTAAAATCCCTATGTCTAGTTCATTTTAGATTTACCACATTAATCTTATTGGTGATCAAACAACAAGAAATATTTAAGACTTAATAAGTAAACCTTTAAATTACTCAAATTATAAAATAACCTCTTATAAACCGGTGATATTAGATTTCATCACAACCTAGAAAACTAACTTAGTTATAACACATAGTTAGTACAAATAAAAAAAAAATTACTAAAAAGTAAATGCTGAAAAATAAATAAAATGCTAAGGTAAAAGGAATTAACTTCTACTATTTACTATTTAGATATCTCCCATAAAATAATATATAATCTTGTGATATTTTAAACCAACCGTCCAGAATGGCGGTATCCTGATTAAGTCAAATTCAAATATACCAGCCATAAGGCGGAACAGAAATATAAACTTAAACCAACCGTCCAGTGTGACGGTATCCTCATTAAGTTAGGTTTAACCAATTTAAATTGAATAACCAACCGTCCAGAATGGCGGTATCCTTTATTAAGTCAGGTTTTAAATAGTTTATATATTATATTTTAAGGGAGATTAATCTAAATAGCAAAAGTAAAAGTATTACCTTATTACCTCAGCATAGAGAAGTTACCCACTCATAGATGGATAAAATTACTACTACAAAGCGTAAATAAAACTGAATATAAGAAGAAAATAAGAAGCTCTCTCTTTTATTTATAAGGATTTCAGAGGATGAGGTACATTGAAACTAAAAAATTCAAAATCTATTTATAGGCAAAAAAATCTAATTTATTATTATTATTTTTCTGATTATTATTTTTTTATTATTTTATTTATTTTTTTGGATCGCTGAATTTTCGACACGTGGCATGGTGGCTAAAAAAATGGCTCGTTGAATTTTTGACACGTGGCATGCGGTGCAATTACCAAAATACCCTCGGTGTCGGGACGCCCAAAATTACCAAAATACCCTTTTTGCCAAATTTCACAGTTTTGCTCCAAATCACCTCCAGAATGTCCTGAAACTTTATTTTGGTGTCGGGATGTCCAAAATTACCAAAATACCCTTTGTGTCGGGACGCCCAAAATTACCAAAATACCATTTTTGCCAAATTTTACAAAATTTCACAGTTTTGCTCCAAATCACCTCCAGAATGTCCTGAAACTTTATTTATCTACAAAATAACACAAAACACATCAAAATATTCACAAAACTCAAGAAACTATGCAAAATATTAAGTTAAATGAGTGAGAAATAGTGATAGTTTTACCACTCATCAGTTATCATCACATAAATCTTCCAAAGATTATGCTCTACTATTTGTTTAACTCCGGGCTTAGGCATAATATGTTATTTTATCAAATAAAGTAACTTATTATTTTTCCAGGACCATCCTGAAATTTTATTCCCAATTTGAAAATTAAACCATTTAAATACATTTTCCCTAGGATTATGTTTTAAATGTCAATCTTTCAATTTTAATCTTGATTTTAATAGTCCAACTATTTAATCAACGATTTAGTACTATTTATTATAATCATTACAATAGTCCAACTATTTAATCAACTATAATTTAATAGATTAAAATCAATTATATTGATTACTATAATCCAATTATAAAATCAACTATAAATGAATAGTTTGAATATAGTCCAACTATTAATTAAAACAACGATTTAAATATTAGTCCAACTAACATTTAATTTATAACGACGAATGATACTTGTTTGAGCGCGTATGGCAAGTAATTAAACGAATGTTGCAAATTCAATTCTTGCCTCCCACTATTTTTCGGCGAGCCTCTAACCCTCTGTCGAGTACTCGGGAAACCGTGTTTCCTAGTGGGCTAGGATCCCGTTAAATATCACACAATCTTGACTTTGGCCAACAAATTGTATGATAATTAACTTGGTAGATCTCTAAGATCGATTGGATCCAATCCAATTCCTAGATCTGGTAGGGGGACATCCAAGTCCGAAACATATATCTTATATATGCCAATACATCCACTGTATTACCTAACCATTTTCCTCTGAATCAACTAAGCCTTGGATTTGGCACAACAAACTTAGTGATCCCAGTCAAGCGCGACTCATTGACCATGGAAAGCTTCGTAATCAATGTCGATGGACAAGAAATGATATTGACTTTGGCCAACAAACCACAACTTGGACAAGACACTGACATGGAACAAAGCTTTCGTGATTCAAACACATCCTCGAAGGACAAAGGCCTTGACTTTGGCCAACAAGCCAATGCCAGTCTCGGATCTTGAGTGAGAATCACTCAATGGAAGGAAAAACGCTTAATATTTTACGAGGGTTTTTCGAGTGCAAATTGGCAACCAATTTATTATCTTTGTTAAGGTCTCATCATCATACACCCTTAAACATGCATTCTAAACACATAATAAAGCGCGTATAATAAAATAATAATGATATGCAGATGGATACTTTACACATTGATCGTAGATCAAATCTCTCCCTTTCTCTCTCCCGCTAGCACAAATATTTCTTCTACCCATTTTCACTACACTTCTAAAGAAACCTCATTTACATTGAGGGGAATAGGTGAGAAGAGAATACAAAGAAATAAGAGGTAATAAGGCTGGACACGCAGGTCCAATTAATAAATCAAATTTATTACAATTTCCAAAATTGCCCCACCCATCTATTATCCATCCGATATACATTATTCATGCATCGCAACCATGTATTCACACAAGCATGTTATCAATCAATCTAATCAAATTAATTAATCTGATAATTAGTGATCATCCAATATTCAAACAACAATTTGATTTTATTCGAGTCAAACTCGTTTTGCGAATAAGTACTCAAAGTACGAATTCTCGAATTAAATTAAACTACATAATTAAATCCAATTCAATTTGTATTTAATTCTAATTCGCTATTTAATTCCAAATTAAACATTACACTTTAATTACGAACCTTTACGACTTAAATTCCAAATTTAATTGCTACGGGTCTCAAAGCCCGATAAACGTCCAACGTCAATTCAATTAAAGTCCAATGAGCTTTTAATTAATTTCTTAAGGTGTTGACTTTTGGTCAACTCGGGTCAAACCGAATAACCAAAATCCAATCCGGGAATTACCCCATAAGCCTAGAAATCAATCTTGGCCCATTAGGCCCAATTAAACTTTAAAGGTCCAATTAATCGCATTTGGGCTTTATGGAGGCGGTTTTGGGCCTAATTGGATCCAACCAATTTTGCCTAAACCATTCTTGGTACAACCAAGCCCAACAAGCCCAACAACAACATTAAAAGTCCAATTTCCAAAATTAGGCCCAATTCAATTAAATTACAAAATCCAATTTTACAATTTAATTATTCCTAAAGTGTATAGCATTATTAATTACCCAAATCAATATTTCCAAAACACCAAATTTGTACAATTATTCATGCTCATTTACATCAATTAGTGTCCAACACATTTTGATCAAAATCAAACCCAATTTTACATGCTATTGTTCTCGGCCAAGGGGGATTTTCATGTCCAATTTCAAATCAAATCCAATTGAATCCAAATCAACATTAAATCAACATCCCCAATTGTTTTCAAGTCATCCAATGAATCAAAAAACAAAAATCCAAGACAATTTAGGGTTCATATATTTTCGGCCAAGCCTCCATAATTGGGGAACAATGTCCCAAACACAATTTCTTGAAATTGATCCAATCAATCTTCTAATCAATAACATTTAAGCATACTAATTCATCCAATTTCATTAATCATGCCCAAATTCGTTTTGCCCAATTTTAACCCTAAAATCAATTTCATGCTTTAACCTTGCTCTAAATGCCATTGTTGGTTTCTATTAAGGTCCCAAGATCAATAAAAAGCAATGAAAACAAGTGTGAATACATTCAAAGGAGGTGCGTAAAACTCACAATGATCGGTTGGGTGCGACGAAGAACAAAAACGTTCTGCCCTTGGGTGAAGCTCGGCAGTGGCAGTGGCTCAGCAGTGGACTGCACGACAGTGGGTGGTTTTCCTCCTCCAAGAATCGGCCATGGGTGATCCTCCATGGAAGCTCCAAGCTCCAAGCTTCAAGGTGATTCCAAGCTCATGAAATCACTTCCCTATCACCTTGGTATGGCTCCTATGTGTGCTAGCACCCAAGAAATTTGCCATAAATTTCTTTAGCTTCTCCAACATCACTCGGTCAAAACCAGAAAACATAGGAGAAGAAACGTGAGAGAGAAGAAGGCGTTTTGGCTCCAAAACGTGAAACTGAGAGAGAGAGAAAATAAAAAGTGTAAATGGGTTTTATAATTTCCAAAATTATTTAACCATTTACTATTTCTTTATTTCAACAAATCAAGCATTAAATGCTTTCAATCATCTCACATCAACTCACATCAAGTTGTCAACTTGTCACATCACTCAAAGTGACATGTGATTTGACGCTTGATGTGACTAATGATTTGACGCTTGATTTGACTTGCGTGCCGCACTCGAATTCAAAATACGAATGCGCTCGCAAATAATCCCGGGCTCGGGTTCGCTAATTCCAAATTAATGAATTTTCCGTTGCGACGCAATTAAACGATTACGCCTAGCGAAATCACTATTCACGTCGCAAACGAATTAATTCTAAAATAACTCGTTCGCCCGAATTAAAATCTAATTTTAATTCCGTGTCGAAATCCAATTTCGTATAATATATCAAATATATTATTTTATCGATTAATTCCAAATTAATCGTTCTCTCTCTTTAATTGATATTTTATCCCAGATAAAATATCTCCGCAATTAATCCCAGATTAATTTTCTCTCTCATTAAATTAATCCCAGATTAATTAAAGTGCGAGTCATACGTCATCGGTGAATCTTCGGGAAGCGACCCATGAGATCCCCGGATATGTTGGCAGTAAATACGGTCGCCGGACTATCCGAACACGTAAGTACCTAGTACTACGTTTGTACCGATTTACAAGACAAGGTTGGCTTCTAGCAAAGCGCCATGCCTACCCAATTCTCCAGAAACATGCTTACAGGAATAATCGATCTATATCAGGCGTAGTATACGTAGTATTGCGTATTTCTGTCCAGTATCGAATGATCACGTGCTAGGCCTGGGGCTGGAATTGTGTCTGCCCCGTACGAAGCACATGTCGGATGTCTGGTAACTAGTCTCTATAATCGGATAAACATGACCTTGTCATTTTATCCCTATAGCTTCAGTATTTAAGAGAACCAGTCCCTTATCATACGTGACCATCATCTCCATATGACTGGAGTGACACTTCCGTCTTGACATCACACCCAACACACTACGATTCTCAATATACTCAGCATTGGCGTACACAGAACCTGTTAAAGCCCTGGACGACCACAACCAAAGTATATTGATTGTCGCAAGTATTAGCGGTGCAAGTCTCAGGTTAAGACCAAATACACCTACCCTGATTTCAGACTTTCATAGACACATAGTCATACTACCAATGGAATTCCGATGGGGTCTATCCAGAGCGAAGCTGTTTCCCATACCATCGGTAAAACACAACCTCATATTACACTTGCATGAGTATCCTATACCCAAATATATGAGAACTATGCTGTTGTGCCCTCACAACGCGCACAAGTGTAATACTATTCTTTTACGTATTTATCGATGTCCAATCTCGATAATACTCTGACTAGGGACATTTAATGATTTATCCTTCATGGACTGATACTGTCTCATATCATTATCAGTCCAGGAACAAATCACAAGGACCTCTCATCATTTATACATCTAGGTGATCTAATCACAAATGATAAGAATGCAATCTCCTTTGTCACATAGTTAATTTGTACAACAACACCATGATCTGTACAAATAGTGACGCTATGGGTCATAATTGTCCAACACCGGGATGAGACTGTACAATGTTCCCTTTAGACAGCCCGTGGTATTTGTAGGAAACCGTTTCCTTATGCGCGGCGGAAGTTGCGGATGTGGTGGCACTGGATCTTTAAAATTTTCTTTGATTTCTCCTTTGTTGAAGTCGAACTCCATAAAACTCTTGATTAATTCCTTTGAGATTCTACTGTAGAATCAACCACTCAATCTTCCGAGCTATATCTCGAAACCAACAAACCGAAGTATGGGCTTCACTCACAAAGATGAACCTCTAAACTTTTTAGAGAAATTGATATTTTCACAAACTCTTTTGGCTTTAGAAAGATGAGATGAAGAAGATCAAGTATCTTGTTCACTTTTGTTTTTCTTTCTAATCTCAACTATTGAGAAATATGATTTTTCTCTCTACCTTACTCACAACTTTTGTGAATGTTTTAGCTCTCTCTTGAATTTCTTTTTCCAAAATGCTAAGTATGATTTTCACTTGATTACCCAACCTTTGAATGGGAATGGTAGAGAATATAAACTAAAGCCATTCCATCAACATCCACTCAATCTTATTAATTGTAAATGGCCAACACACTTGAGTGGAGTGTCAACCAAATCCATTAGATAATGGAACAAGTAGGTAATTAGGTCAAAACTAATTAACAAAAACTTGGTGGATGATTTGGAAAACCATTAAGGCTTGTCTTGATAATGTATTTACCATTATCAAATAATGATGTCATAATTATGCATTATCAAATAATGATGTCATAATTATGCATTATCAATGATGATGTAATAATTATCTAATAATTATTAATGATGTAATAATTATCTTGTAATTATTATTTGATTATCTCATAATCTAAAATATTAGAAAATATAATATTAAACTAATTTAATATTATTTTCATTTGTGACAAAAATATTATTAATCATATTAATAATATTTAAATATAATGTGAGCATATTATTAGACAATCTAATTATATTAGGTTTGCTACAGTTAATCAAGCTAGCACGGGGACCAAATGGACCTACGGTTCCGAGCTCCAATAATTCTGAAATATTAATTAAACTCTTTAATTAAATATTATGAATTATTAACTCCGCGTTATTCCACTAAAAACTCGAAGTTGAACTCCCATTACCGTAGATAGAAAATATAAACCGAACAACTTCGGTGTCCATCGATATAGTCACTACATATGGATATAGCCCTTCACGAATATCTCATAAATAGAGCCGGGTCATAAGTCCGTTATACCCCTCTAAATATTTTATCTCTTAAGCACCATTGATTCTATAATGAACAATTAATTCATAACAATTATGAATATAATACTTTCTATTCTCAATAGAAAAGTTGAGCGCTCAAAATTGTTCAAGTCCCGAATCAACTCTTAAAAGAGATATTCTTCTACTTCTCGAAAGAATGAGTGAATTCCATATCTATGTAAACTATTCCCAACTATATACCAAACCATATCCCCAAAATACATAGTTATTGGCCGGGACTGTAATACCAATCTCACCATAGTAAATCAAAGGACATACCTTGACATGCAGAAGTTCGTAGTACACTCAGGATTAAGATTAATCCATATATGACCATCTAGTAGATAAAATAAATTTCTTGGGTTAACGGATATTAAAAGAAATTCATATTTATCTTTGTCCAGTCCTATATGATCTCATCATACAAGGTGCCTCCATTCCCATGTCACTACATGAACGATCCCGGATCAATGTCGTCATACAAGTATAGAATGTGCCGCAACTATAGATAAACCACAAACAAAGTACGCACTCTGTTTGCTCTCTATGGACAATTTAGATTACTAACTTCAGACTTAAATCATCTTGTGCATCAAACATACACTAAGTATGAAGATACAAAAGTAATCAAGGTAAACAAGACAATTGGACAATATGCAATTTAAATCAAACAACTTTGATAAATGAATAATGCGTTTATAATTATTATTACAATAATCAATTTCGTTTTACAACACATGAAGCTCTAGGGCATATAGCCCAACAATCTCCCACTTGAACTAGAGCAAATGGGACATGTCATGTAATCATAAACTTTTTAGGTGACCTTCAAATATTATAGCCGATAAGGTCTTTGTAAACGGATCAGCCGGGTTATCTACAGATGGAATCTGCGTGACAATGACATCTCCTCTCTGCACTATCTCTCTGATAAGGTGATATTTTCTCTCAATATGCTTACCTTGCTTGTGGCTTCTTGGTTCCTTGGAGTTTGCCACTGCTCCACTATTATTGCAATAAAGTGTGAGTGGTTTATCCATAACTGGAACAACTTCCAGATCTGCCAAGAATTTACGGAGCCAGACTGCTTCTTTAGCTGCTTCACAAGCTGCTACATATTCAGCCTCTATGGTGGAGTCAGCAATACAAGATTGCTTTATACTCCTCCATACAATAGCTCCACCACCTAGGGTAAATACTGATCCAGATGTTGATTTCCTAGAATCTACATCCGTCTGAAAATCAGACTCTGTATATCCCTTGAGGATCATATCGTCACCAGAATATACTAGCATATAATTTCTCGTTCTCCGAAGATACTTGAGAATGTGTTTCATTGCCACCCAATGATCTAATCCTGGGTTGGATTGAAACCTACTGACTACTCCCACTGTAAAACAGATGTCCGGTCTCGTGCATAATATATCATACATAAGACTTCCAACTGCTGAAGCATGTGGAATATGTCTCATCTCCTCAATTGCTTGAGGTGTCTTAGGAGACTATTCCTTAGACAAATGAATTCCATGTCTGAAAGGTAAATTACCTTTCTTGGAATTCTGCATTCCAAATCGCACAAGAATCTTATCGATATAGGATGCTTGAGACATTGCTAACAATCGTTTCTTACGATCCCGAATGATCTGGATCCCAAGTACATAACTTGCCTCTCCCAAATCGTTCATTTGGAATTGGTTAGCTAGCTAAATTTTCACGTTCGATAATATCTTTACATCATTCTCAATGAGTGAAATATCATCGACGTATAACACAAGGAAAACCACATTCCCATCAATGATGCGCTTGTAGACACAAGGTTCATCGATGTTTTGCTCAAAGTTATAAGACTTGATCGTAGTATCAAATATTATGTTCCAATATCTAGATGCTTGCTTAAGCCCATAAATGGACCATTGCAACTTGCAAACCTTTTGCTCTTGACCTTGGGTTAAGAACCCCTCTGGTTGTACCATATAAATACTTTCATCAAGATCGCCATTCAAGAATGCAGTCTTGACATCCATTTGCCAAATCTCATAGTCATAATATGCGGCAATGGAATGAAGAATCCTGATGGATTTAAGCATGGCTACTAGCGAGAAAGTTTCTTCATAGTCAACTCCATCATTTAGGGTATAACCCTTTGCCACTAGCCTAGCCTTGAAAGTCTGTATTTTCCCATCTATTCCTTTTTTTCTCTTGTAGATCCACTTGAAACCTATGGGTTTTACTCCATTAGGTTAGTCCACAAGTTCCCAGACTGAGTTAGAGTATATGGACTCCATCTCAAGGTTCATGGCTTTGAGCCATTCTTCTTTATTAGTATCATCCATTGCACTACGATAGGTCAATGAATCATCTATACCATCACAAGATGCAACAACTTGCACCTCACCATTTCCTAGATAGCGTTCAGGTTGTCTTACAACCCTCCCACTGCGTCTAGGTGGCATAGTATTCTGATAAATTTGCATCTGACTTTCAGATGCCGAAGGTGTTATGTCTTTGTCAACATTTGACAATGGTTTACTGGCCGTACCAGCAAGTATCTCCTCAAGTAACACTTTACTTCGAGGTTTGAATTCTTTCATATAATCCTCCTAAAAAAATATAGCATTTGTCGATACAAATACTTTATTATCTTCTGGATTATAAAAGAACCCACCCCTAGTTTCCTTAGGATATCCTACAAATAGGCACACCTGTGAACGTGGTTCCAACTTAGTAGTCTCGTTCTTTAGCACATGTGCTGGACACCCCCATATGCGAAAATGTCGCAAACTAGCTTTAAGACCATTCCACAACTCTAAGGGAGTCTTAGGAACAGACTTAGAAGGAACTACATTCAGGATATACATAAATGTTTCCAATGCATACCCCCAAAATGAACTAGGCAGAGTGCTATAACTAAACATTGATCTCATCATGTCTAGTAGGGTTCGATTTCTCCTTTCTGCAACACCGTTTTGTTCTGGTGTTCTAGGTACTGTGAGCTGTGAAATAATTCCATGCTCAACTAAGAATTCCTTGAAATCTCTATCAAGGTATTCACCTCCACGATCTGATCGTAGAATTTTGATGCTTTTACCTAACTGGTTCTCAATCTCAGTACGATACTCTTTGAACTTTTCAAATGTATCTGACTTGTGCTGCATTAGATAAACATACCCATATATAGAATAATCATCAATGAAAGTGACAAAGTATTCATAACCACCTCGTTCCTTTACATTCATCGGTCCGCAAACGTCCGAATGTATTAGCTCAAGTGGTTCTTTGACTCTTATCTCTTTTCCAGTAAAAGGTCTCTTAGTCATTTTGCCTTCTAAACAGGATTCGCAGACAGGTAAAGTACCGAGTTTTAACTGATTTAAAACTTCGTTCTTAATTAGTCTATCTATCCGGTCAAGATTAATGTGACCAAGTCTAAGGTGCCATAAATAGGTATCATCATGAGAAATCTTTTGCCATTTTATTTTAGATCTTTCAATCTTAAATATTTCAGTATTAAGCAGTGAATCATGCATTAACGGTCTTAGTACATATAGATTATTTTCAGAATTTCCTGTGCATATATTTAATCTATTTCTACTAATAATAACTGACTTATTATTAAATGAAATAGAAAAACCATGTTCCATAAGTTTTGTAACAGAAATCAAATTCCTGCTAAAACCAGGAATATATATGATAAGCGGAAAATATATCAATATTTACCGCCCATTTTACTTAATATTTTGTTTAGTTTCTTGAGTTTGATGAATATTTTGATGTGTTTTAGTTTATTTTGCAGATAAAATAATATTGGGACTCAATGAAATCATTTAGGATGAAATGTGGGTCAAATAAGGGCAATAAATTGGACTTGACATATTAATTTTGGAGATTGGAAACTTGAAAGGGCGTTCTAACGAAGTGCAGTTTCGGAAATTCTAGTTTTGCACAATTGTCGTATTTTAGGCATAACTTTTTTTCCGATATCGGATTGAGCTGATTCAAGTTCCAGATTAAAGAAGACTCAAAGAGCTACAACTTTTAAGAACAAAATAATTTCGAATACTGAATATTTCATGACCGAAATTGGTGAAACATCCAAAAGTGTGTTATGCGTAATTATTAAAGTCATTTTCAAAGAAAATAAATAAATAAAAAATAAAAATAGTCAAACTCCCACCAAAACATGATAGAAATTAATAATGGATTTGGTGGAGCAATTAGTGGAGCAATTAATAATGGATTTGGTGGATGATTTGATGGAGGTAAGATTTTGCCTATAAATACCAAGCCATTTCATTTGTAAATTCATACTTTCTTCTAAGTAATTCCTTAAGAATACTAAGAAGATTGTATATTGTTTGTTTATTTATAGCTTTCAGTAATTAATTACAGCTTTCGCACTTTCTTTTCTTTACTTTTCAGTTTTACTTTCTGCAATTTACTTTCATCATTTTACTTTCAGCATTTACTTTTCAGTAATTTACTTTCAGCATTTACTTTTCAGCATTTTACTTTATGTCTTTTATTTTATTTAAGTTTTTACTACCCGTAAATATGTGTCGTAACTAAGCCAATTATATGGGGTTGTGATGAAGTCCAATATCACCGGTTTATAAGGGGTTAAATTACGGTTTGGGTAATATAAATGTTTATTTATTGAGCCTTAGTCTTAATGCATCTTGTTAACTGGCCATTAATAAGATTGATTCAGTAAACTTAAAATGAACTTGGAAAAGAGATTTTAGGTTTAAGACCTTAGACTTAATAGCCCACGATCTTCCTTGAGGATAGATAACCCTTTAATAGATTTCCTTACATGATAGAAATATACATGTCGGGCGGGGGTAGGCATAATTGGAACTTAATCTTAATGAATTCAGATAACTTGGTTAACATAGGAATATGATTAATTGGGTTATACTGGGTATTTGTATTTGACCATCGGAAGAGGCTTTTACGTAATTTTGTGTTCTAGGTTAATAAACCAATATATTACACAAATGTAAAATAACCACTTCATCTTTTAAAAAGATATTGGAAGGATTCACAACCCTGAATAGTTTTATAAATTTGAATTTTCTTCAATCTACTTTCAAGCAATTTTATTTACTTGTTTTAAGTTTTAAAGTCACCACCCAATCAAACAACCAATCCATTAGATACTTGTAAACATTTAACTTCATAAATTAATAACAAAAGGTTTTAAGTCCTCGTGGGATCGATACTTTTATACTCATTGAACGATACGTGCGCTTGCATTATACGCGTGTCAATACGCCGGTTAAGTTTTTAGCACCGTTGCCGGGGACTTATTTATCTTTCACTATTAATTTTGGGGTTAGATATGTTACTTGTGTCTATTTTTTTTTTTCTTTTTTACTTATTATTTCTGTTTTCTTGTGTTTCAGGTTCTCAGAGACTACATGAGACGAACCAGAAGCTTTGAAATCTGACCGCTTGACCCAGAGATTGAAAGAACCATCAGACAATTAAGAAGGGAAAGGTGAGAAGGCCAAAAAGCACTGATCAATATGGAACCTGAACCTTTGGAGGTTGCACCACCAATTCCTATTCGAGACAGAACCATTCCGGTGGTTGACGGCTTCATTTCATGTATTGTACTTCCTCCCTTACCAGCAAATGCGTGTGACATCAAAACATGCATTCATATGATTCAGCAGTCAGTTCAGTTTGGGGGGAATGCAACTGAAGATCCTAATGCCCACATCAGCAACTTTCTGGAAGTTTGCGGTACTACAACCGAGCAGCTGAAGAAGCAATAAGATTGTGAGTTTTTCCATATTCCTTGAAATAAAAAGCCAAAGCCAAAGCTTGGCTACATTCTCTACCAGCAGGTTCCATCACAACTTGGAACACTCTAGCCACCAAATTCCTTGCAAAGTACTTTCCACCAGCCAGAACTGCAAAGTTGAGGAATGACATTACATCCTTTATGCAACAAGATTCAGAATCCCTCTGGGAAGCTTGGGAAAGATTTAAGGATTTACTTCGGAAATGTCCTCACCATGAAATTGCAAAATGGCTACAAGTCCAAACCTTATACAATGGACTTTCTGGAATAATGAGAACTACAATTGATGTTGCTACTGGAGGAGCTTTAATGGCAAAAGGAGAAGATCAAGCTTGGGACCTAATTGAAGAAATGGCTAACAATAATTCATTGTGGTCAACAGAAAGGAGCTTGATCCAACGAATTGCTGGAATTTATGAAGTTGGAGCCAACACAGCAGTGAATGCCAAGCTGGATCAGATATGCAAATTCTTGGAAAATCTTAGCATGCAAAGTAATATTGGATCCACAAGTTCACCATATGGAGGAGCACCAGAGATAAACCAACATAAAGAAACGGTGAATTACGTCAACAATTTCAACAGAGAGAGAATAATCCATATTCCAATACCTACAACCCAGGGTGGAGGAATCATCCCAATTTCGCATGGAGTAACAATTCATGGCAAAAGAACTATCCACCACTAGGATTCCAATAGCAAAGCCAGGAGCATGAAAAAAGAACCAGGAATAGCGGAAGTGCTGGCCCAGTTAAAAAAGTACGATGCTATGTTTCAAAATCAAGCAGCATTAATTCAAAATCAAGCAGCATCAAATGAAGCTATGTTTCAAGCCCAATCAACATTGAATCAAAGCTTAACTTCTTCTATAAAGGCACTGGAAAATCAAATTGGACAACTGGCCAATGCTCAGAGTTACAGACCGCAGGGTACCCTTCCTAGCAACGCAGAACCAAATTTAAGAAACCGAGGGAATGAGCAATGTCAAGCCATTACCTTAAAAAATCACTAAAATCAATAAAGATGTTGGAATCAAGGTAACCATTGAAGAAGTTCCAAAAGATGCAGTTCCACAGATGGAGGAAAAAAAAACAAAGGAAAAAGATCAAGAAAGAATCACTTTACCTCCACCTTTTCCACAACGTCTCCAGAAAAATAAATTGGACAAACAGTTTGCTCGATTCCTGGAGATCTTTAAAAAGCTGCATATCAATATTCCATTTGCAGAAGCGTTGGAACAAATTCCTAGTTATGTCAAATTTATGAAAGACATTCTTTCACGAAAGCGAAGATTGGGAGATTACGAGACAATAACATTATCAGAAGAATACAGTGCCATCATTCAGAGGAAACATCCCCCAAAGTTGAAAGATCCTAGCAGTTTCACTGTCCCATGCACCATTAGAGAACATGACTTCGGTAAGGCTTTGTGTGATCTAGGTGCGAGTGTTAACTTGATGTCTTTTTCTATTTTCAGGAAACTGCAGATTGGAGAAACAATGCCCACCTCAGTCTCTCTACAACTTGCTGATAGAACACTCGTATTTTCGAGAGGTGTAGTTGAAGATGTGCTGGTTAAGGTTGACAAATTTATTTTCCCAGCAGATTTTATTGTCCTTGATATGAAGGAAGATGAAGACGTGCCGAACATCATCGGGAGACCATTCTTGGCTACAGGTCGAACCATTATTGATGTACAAAAAGGAGAACTAACCATGAGGGTACATGACCAAGAAGTAACATTCAATGTTTTCAAAGCCATGAATTTCCTGAATGACGAGAATGAGGAATGTTTCAGACTTGATGTGATAAATAGTACCATCCAGACTTGCGATGCAATGCAAAGTTCTACTGACAAACTTAAAGCATGTCAATTGCCTGTGGAGCCTGAAGATAAAGCGTACTGCGCACTGAAGAAGCCTATTCTTGCACTACAAGCAACATAAGAGAAACAGTTCCACCAGCTCAAAGAATTGGAGGAATTTCACATACAACATTTTGAGAATGCTAAACTGTACAAAGAAAAAGCCAGGAAGAAACATGATGAGAAGTTAGTGTGCATACAACTAGAACCAGGGCAGAAGGTACAGTTAAGCAAATCAATGGTGAAATTCTTCCTATGGAAGCCAAAATCAAGGTGGTCAGGTCCATTCCTAATCACCAAGGTTTTACCAGATAGAGCCATTGAGTTACATGATCCCAACTCCAACAAAACATTCAAGGTTAAAAACAAGCGTGTTGATGAGCGGAAAATATATCAATATTTACCGCCCCTTTTACTTAATATTTTGTTTAGTTTCTCGGGTTTGATGAACGTTTTGATGTGTTTTAGTTTATTTTGCAGATAAAATAATATTGGGACACAATGAAATCATTTAGGACGAAATGTGGGTCAAATAAGGGCAAAAATTGGACTTGACATATTAATTTTGGAGATTGGAAACTTGAAAGGGCGTTTTAACGAAGTGCAGTTTTGGAAATTCAAGTTTTGCGCATCTGTCGTATTTTGGGCATAACTTTGTACTCCGATATCGGATTGAGCTGATTTAAGTTTCAGATTAAATAAAAATCAAAGATCTACAACTTTGAAAGACAAACTAATTTCTAATTATGAAGATTTCATGCCCGAAATTGATGAACCATCTAGAAGTGTGTTGTGTGTAATTATTAAAGTCATTTTCAATCATTTTCAAAGCAAAAAATAAATTAATAAATAAATAATAAAAATTATCAAATCACCACCAAACATGATAAGCAATTAGTGGAGCAATTAATAATGGATTTGGTGGAGCAATTAGTGGAGCAATTAATAATTGATTTGGTGGATGATTTGATGGAGGCAAAATTTTGCCTATAAATACCAAGCCATTTCATTTGTAAATTCATACTTTCTTCTTTGAAATTCCTAATGAATAAATAAGAAGATTGTATCTTATTTGTTTATTTACAGCTTTCAGTAATTAATTTCCGCTTTCACACTTTCTTTTCTTTATTTTTCAGTTTTTACTTTCTGCAATTTACTTTTACGCACAATCATTTCCTTTCTTTACTTTTGCAGTTTTTATTTTTCAAGCAATGAGGAGGTAATTCCCCTTTGCTGGGGTGAAAGGTAAAACTTTTATTATTGCTATTTAGATTAATCTCCCTTAATTATAATATATAAACTATTTAAAACTTGACTTAATGAGGATACCGCTATATTGGTCGGTTGGTAATTAATTATAAATTGGTTTTAACCTGACTAAGTATGGATACCGCCTGGTTGGTCGGTTGATAATTAATTATTAATTTGACTTAATCAGGATACCGCCTTTATGGCAGGTTGGTAATTATCACGTAAAGTTAATATATTATATTAAGGGAGATATCTAAAATAGTAGTAATAAAAGTTGATCATCTAATCCCAGCATTTTCTTTTATTGTACTTTTACTTTATTTAATTCAGTAATTTATTTTCAGCAATTTACTCTTCAGTAATTTACTTTCAGTAATTTACTTTTATTTTTTTTACTTTTTACTTTTTACTTTTACTTTTTACTTTTTTTACTTTTCAGCAATTTACTTTTCAGTATTTAATTTTCAGTATTTTACTTTATGTCTTTTATTTTATTTAAATTTTTACTACCCGTAAATATGTGTCGTAACTAAGCCTGTTATCTGGGGTTGTGATGAAATCCAATATCACCGGTTTATAAGGGGTTAGATTATGGCTTGGGTAATATAAAGGTTTATTTATTGAGTCTTAATCTTAATGATTTTTATTAACTGACCATTAATAAAATTGATTAGGTAAACTTAAAATGAACTTGGAAAAGAGATTTTAAGTTAAACACCTTAGACTCAATAGCCCACGATCTTCCTTGATGATAGATAACCATTTAATATATTTCCTTACATGATCGGAATATACCTGTCGGGCGGGGGTAGCCATAATTGAAACTTAAACTTAATGAATCTAGGTAATTTGGTTGACATAGACATATGGTTCAATTGGGTTATACTGGGTATTTGTAATCGACCATCGGAAGAGGCTTTTACATAATTTAGTGTTCCAGGTTAATAAATTAATATATTACCCAACTGTAAGATAGCCACTTCATCTTTAATAGATATTGGAAGAATTCACAACCCTGGATAGTTTTATAAATTTGAATTTTCTTCAATCTACTTTCAAGAAATTTCATTTACTTGTTTTAAGTTTTAAAGTCACCACCCAATCAAACAATCAATCTATTAGATACTTGTAAACATTTGACCTCATAAAAAATTAATAGCAAAGATTTTAAGTCCTCGTGGGATCGATACTTTTTATACTACTTGAACGATACGTGCGCTTGCGTTATAAGCGTGTGTTTGCACCGGTCAAGTTTTTGGCGCCGTTGCCGGGGACTTATTTATCTTTCACTATTAGTTTTGAGGTTAGATTCGTTACTTGTATCTAATTTTCTTTTTACTTATTATTGTTGTTTTCTTGTGTTTCAGGTTCTCAGAAACTACATGAGACGAACCAGAAGCTTTGAACTCCGACCACTTGACCCAGAAATTGAAAGAACCATCAGACGGCTGAGAAGGGAAAGGCGAGAAGGCCAAGAAGCTTTAGTCAACATGGAACCTGAACCTTTGAACGTTGCACCACTGATTCCCATTTGAGACAGAACCATTCCGGTGGTCGACGGCTTCATTTCCTGTATTGTACTTCCTCCTTTACCAGTAAATGCGAGTGACATCAAAACATGCATCTAGATGATTCAGCAGTCAGTACAATTTTGGGGGGAATGCAACTGAAGATCCTAATGCCCACATCAGCAACTTTCTGGAAGTTTGCGGTACTTTCAACTACAACCGAGCAGCTGAAGAAGCAATAAGATTGTGAGTTTTTCCATATTCCTTGAAAGACAAAGCCAAAGCTTGGCTACATTCTCTACCAGCAGGTTCCATCACAACTTGGAACACTCTAGCCACCAAATTCCTTGCAAAGTACTTTCCACCAGCCAGAACTAAAAAGTTGAGGAATGACATTACATCATTTATGCAACAAGATTCAGAATCCCTCTGGGAAGCTTGGGAAATATTTAAGGATTTACTTCGGAAATGTCCTCATCATGAGATCGCAAAATGGCTACAAGTCCAAAACTTCTACAATGGACTTTCTGGAATAATGAGAACCACAATTGATGCTGCTGTTGGAGGAGCTTTAATGGCAAAAGGAGAAGATCAAGCCTGGGACTTAATTGAAGAAATGGCCAACAACAACTCCTTGTGGCCAACAGAAAGGAGCATGATTCAAAGAATTGCAAGAATTTATGAAGTTGGAGCCAACACAGCACTGAATTCCAAGCTGGATGTGATTTGCAAAAATCTGGAAACTCTTAACATGAAAGTTAATGGTGGATCCACAAGTTCACCATTTGGAGGAGCACCTGAGTCAGAATCTTTCAACCAACATAAAGAAACGGTGAATTATGTTAACAATTTCAACAAACATGAGAACAATCCATATTCCAACACCTACAACCCAGGGTGGAGAAATCATCCCAATCTCGCATGGAGAGCCACCACCTGAATTCCATAAACAGAACAAAGGCCAGGAGCAGGCAAATGAATCAGGAATAACAGAAGTGTTGACTCAGTTGAAAAAGATAGAAGCAAAACACGAGTCTCAAGCAGCAAGATATGATGCTATGTTTCAATCCCAAACAGCATTAATTCAAAGTCAATAAGCTTCTATTAAAGCACTGGAGAATCAAATTGGACTACTGGCCAATGCTCAGAGTTACAGACCGCCAGGTAACCTTCCTAGCAACACAGAGCTAAATCCAAGGAACATGGGAAAGGAGCAATGTCATGCCATCATGTTAAAAAGCGGTACTGAAATCAACAAAGATGTTGGAATCAAGGCAACAACAATTGAAGATATTCCAAAAGAAAAAAAGCAACAGATGGAGGAAAAAGAAGTAAAGGAAAAAGAACAGATCACTTCACCTCCACCTTTTCCTCAGCTTCTTCAGAAAAACAAACTGGACAAGCAATTTGCTCGATTCTTGGAGGTGTTCAAAAAGCTGCATATCAACATTCCATTTGCAGAAGCGTTGGAACAAATACCGAGCTATGCCAAATTTATAAAAGACATTCTTTCACGAAAGCGGAGATTGGGAGATTATGAGACAGTAGCATTATCAGAAGAATGCAGCGCCATCATTCAGAGAAAACTTCCTCCAAAGTTGAAAGATCCTGGCAGTTTCACTGTTCCTTGCACCATAGGAGAACATGACTTTGGTAAGACTCTGTATGATTTAAGTGCTAGTGTTAACTTGATGCCTTTTTCTATTTTCAGGAAACTGCATATTGGAGAAACAATGCCTACTTCAGTCTCACTACAACTTGCTGATAGAACGCTCGAATTTCCAAGAGGCGTAGTTGAGGATGTGCTGGTCAAGGTTGACAAATTCATTTTCCCAGCAGATTTTATTGTCCTTGATATGGAGGAAGACGCAGATTTGCCAATCATCCTCGGGAGACCATTCTTGGCTACAGGTCGAACCATTATTGATGTACAAAAAGGAGAACTAACCATGAGGGTACAAGACCAAGAAGTAAAATTCAATGTTTTCAAAGCCATGAATTTCCCAGATGATGAAAAGAAGAAGGAATGTTTCAGACTTGATGTGATACATATTACCGATCAAAACTCTGATGAAAGACAAAGTTCTACTGACAAACTTAAAACATGTCAATTACCTGTGGAGCCTGAAGATAAAGCGCACTGCGTACTGAAGAAGCCTATTCTTGCACTAGAAGGAACAGAAGAGAAAAAGTTCCACCAGCTCAACGAATTGGAGGAATTTCACATACAGCCTTTTGAGGATGCCAAATTGTACAAGGAAAAGGCAAGGAAAAGACATGATGAGAAGTTATTGCGCATACAACTGGAACCATGGCAGAAGGTACTGTTAAACAAATCAAGGGTGAAATTCTTCCCATGGAAGCCAAAATCACGGTAGTCAGGTCCATTTGTGATCACCAAGGTTTTACAAGACAGATCCGTTGAGATACATGATCCTGACTCCAACAAAACTTTCAAGGTTAAAAACAAGCGTGTCAAACACTACTGGGGAGAATCATTTGAGAGACAAAAAGAAAGTGTCACACTTTCAGATCCAGCATAACGTTCGGGTAGTCATGTCTGGCTGACGACGTAAAACTTAGCGCTAGCAGGGAGGCAACCCATGTAATTTTTGTATATATTGTGATTTGGTGTGATTTAATTTGGTGTGTTTAGTTTTTGCAGATTAAGTCATTTTAAGATGAAAGAAGCTCTAGCAAATCTTCACAAGCAATTTCCTTCTCTCCCTCAAAAATCTCTGATGAAAGTTTACAAAGCTCGCTTGGAACGGATGAGACTACTAATAATCCATGGTGTTCCTAATGACATTCGATGGGTAATTGCAGCACGAATCCGATTGGCAGGTGAGTCTTCTGACTCTTTTATTTCACATCTGCCTGGTTTTGGAAGAAGCACCTATCCAAAGAAACGTAGAGCTAAGCAAATGGGTGTTTGTTACAAATGTGCACGCTGGAATTGCAATACTCGTTGTCGTTATTTAGGAATGGTGTCTGATAATCGCAAAGACAAAATTAAATTCATTAGGGATGGCTTGAGTAAGGAGTCTTTAGATGATATATCTTCGACTCTTGAGACGCATCCCAGTGGATATATTCACATAGCCTTTCGCAAATTACATACACAATTTCAAAAATAAAGACAACAGTTAAGTCTCGGGAATCTGACTCAAAAAGACCCTGTTTGCCAATTTATAAAAAAATTGGATGGGAAGCTTGTCCCTGACGCATAAACGTCAATCAAGCCGCTACTTTTCTTGTACATTTTATATCTCTTTATCTTTTCCTGAGAATTGTAATTTGTTTTGTTGTTTTCTTTTATTATCTCCGACAGGATCCAGACCTTTTTGACTATCACGATTTATTTTACTGTTAAACTAATAATTGTCATTTGGCAGGTACTAGTGCTATTATTTTACTCACCCTTTTCAGGTGTTATAAATTCAACTCATCATTGCACATTTGAAAGCATCCAGAGAAAAACATGGAAGCCACTTCAAGAAGACGAGTTGAAAACATCTGTGTGTTTTGTGGTACTAGTGTTGATGTTAAACAAGAATACATAGCAGCAGCACAGGAATTGGGTCGAGCCTTAGCTGCAAGGAATATGCACTTAGTATATGGCGGAGGCAATCTTGGACTAATGAAGATCGTTTCAAAGGCTGTACAGGAAGGAGGTAGTAACATTTTAGGAATCATCCCAAAACCCTTGGCAGAGGCAAATCTTATTGGTGTTGGACAATTATGACCCATAGCGTCACTATTTGTACAGATCATGGTGTTGTTGTACAAATTAACTATGTGACAAATGAGATTGCACTCTTATCATTTGTGATTAGATCACCTAGATGTATAAATGATGAGAGGTCTCTATGATTTGTTCATGGACGGAGAATGATATGAGACAGTATCAGTCCACGAAGGATAAATCATTAAATATCCTTAGTCAGAGTATTATCGAGATTGGACATCGATAAATACGTAAAAGACTAGTATTACACTTGTGCGCGTTGTGAGGGCACAACGACATAGTTCTCATATATTTGGGTATAGGATACTCATGCAAGTGTAATAGGAGGTTGTGTTTCCCGATGGACGGAAGGGAACAGCTTCGCTCTGGATAGACCCCATCGGAATTCCATTGGTAGTATGACTATGTGTCTATAGAAGTCCGAAATCAGGGTAGGTGTATTTGGTCTTAACCTGAGACTTGCACCGCTAATACTTGCGACAATCAATATACTTTGGTTGCGGTTGTCCAGGGCTTTAACAGGTTCTGTGTACGCCAATACTGGGTATATTGAGAATCGTAGTGTGTTGGGTGTGATGTCAAGATGGAAGTGTCACTCCAGTCATATGAAGATGATGGTCACGTAGGATACGGGACTGGTTCTCTTAAATGCTGCAGCTATCGGGATAAAATGACAAGGTCAGGTTTATCCGATTATAGAGACTAGTTACCAGACATCCGACATGTGCTTCATACGGGGCAGACACAATTCCAGCCTCAGGCCTAGCACGTGATCATCCGATACTGGAAAGAAATACGCAATACTACGGTATACTACACTTGATACAGATCCTTTATTCCTGTAAGGATATTTTCGGAGAATTGGGTAGGCATGGCGCTTTGCTAGAGGCCAACCTTGTCTTGTAAATCGGTAAAATGTAGTACTTGGTACTTACGTGTTCGGATAGTCCGACGACCGAATTTACTGCCAACATATCCGGGGATCTCATGGGTCGCTTCCCAAAGATTCACCGATGACGTATAACTCGCACTCTAAAATTAATCTGGGATAAAATATCATTAAAGAGAGATAACGATTAATTTGGAATTAATCGAGAAATTAATATATTTTATATATTAAACGAAATTGGATTTCGACGCGGAATTAAAATTAGATTTTAATTCGGGCGAACGAATTAATTTAGAATTAATTCGTTAGCGATGTGAATAGTGATTTCGCTAGGCGTAATCATTTAATTACGACGCAACGGAAAATTCGTTAATTTGGAATTAGCGAACCCGAGTCCGAGATTATTTGCGAGCGCATTCGCATTTCGAATTCGAGTGTGGAACGTCAAATCAAGCGTCAAATCGCTAGTCGTATCAAGCGTCAAATCACAAGTCACTTTGAGTGATGTGACTTGACAACTTGATAGATTGAGTGATGTGTGTGGTTGTTGGCTTTAAATGGTTTGACTTTTAAAAGCCAAATTCATTCCAAATGAATTTGAAATTCACTTTTGTGTATTAGATACACAAATTTGGAAACACATCCAACAATTCACTCCTCTCTCTTTCTCTCCACTCTTCACGCCCAAAAGGACAAAAAGCTTACTATTTTTTCTGTCAAAAATGTGCAGTGAGGGAAGCTTAGAGTGGGATTTTGTGGCAAAATCTCAAGTGCTAGCACACTTACGAGACATGCGAATGTGATAGGGAAGTCCACCCATGAGCCGGGAACCATTCGACGATGCTTGGAGCTTGACGAAGGACCAAAATGGAGGCCGAACCAGTGAGCAAAAACATCCCACTGCCGTGACAGTTCAAGGAGGAAGAATTTCGTTTTTGTTTCCTCCGCGTCGCTCAGCCGATCGATGTGAGTATTCCGCAACTTCTTCGATATGTATTCGCACTTGATTCATGCTTATTATTGATCTTGGGACCTTAATAGAAACCAACAATGGCATCTAGAGCAAGGTTTGAGCATGAAAAAGTTTAGGGTTAAAATTTGGGCAAATTGATTTTGAGCATGAATTTGTGAAATTGGATGAATGAATATGCTTAAATGTGTTTGAATTGAAGTTTGATTGGATCAATTTCAAGAAAATTGGTTTGGAACATTTTTCCCCAAATTGAGTAGGCTTGGCCGAATAGTAGTGCCCTATTATGTCTTGGTAATTTTGATTTTTTAATTCATTGGATGAGTTAGAATCAATTAGGATGTTGATTTAATGTCGATTGTGGGATTAATTGGATTGAAACCAAATCGGATATAAAATCCCCTCCTTGGCCGAGACTTTGTGAAGCATGTTTGGGTTTGATTTTAATCAATTTGTGTTGGACACTAATTGAATAGATGAGCATGATTAATTAGCCTAATTTTTGTTTTGGAAATAATGATTTGGGTGATTAATTATGTTAATGCACTTTGGTTAATTAAATGTGAAACTGGAATTTTTTCTGTTTAATTAATTGGCCTTAAAATTGGATTTGGGCCTTTAAAGTTGTTAATGGGCTTATTGGACTTTGTTGTACAAAGTTGGGTAAAGGCAAAATTGGATTGGATCCAATTGGGCCCAAAACCGCATCCATAAAGCCCAAATGCGAATTAATGGACCTTTAAAGTTTAATTGGGCCTAATGGGCCTAAATTGATTTCTGGGCTTATGGGGTAACTCCCGGATTGGATTTTGGTTATTCGGTTTGACCCGAGTTGACCAAAAGTCCACGCCTTAAGAAATTAATTAAAAGCCCATTGGACTTTAATTAAACTGACGCTGGACGATAATCGGACTTTGAGACCCGTAACGATTAAATTGGGAATTTAAGTCGTAAAAGTTCATTAATAAAGTGTGTTGTTTAATTTGGAATTAAATAGCGAATTAGAATTGAATGCATATTAAATTGGATTTAATGATGTAGTTTAATTTAATTCGAGAATTCGTACTTTGAGTACTTATTCGCAAAAACGAGTTTGACTCGAGCAAAATCAAATCGTTGTTTGAACATTAGATGATCACTAATTATCAGATTAATTAATTTGATTAGATTGATTGATAACATGCTTGTGTGAATACATGGTTGCGATGCATGAATAATGTATATCGGATGGATATTAGATGGGTGGGACAATTTTAGAAATTGTTGTAATAAATTTGATTTATTAATTGGACCTGCATGTCCAGCCTTATTACCTCTCATTTCTTTGTATTCTCTTCTCACCTATTACCCTCAATGTAAATGAGGTTTCTTTAGAAGTGTAGTGTAACGGGTAGAAGTAAATACTTGTGCTAGTGGGAAAGAGAAATAGAGAGATTTGATCTAGGATCAATGTGTAAAGTATCCATCCGCATATCATAATTATTTTTCATATACGCTTTATTATGTGTTTAGAATGCATGTTTAAGGGTGTATGATGATGAGACCTTAATAAAGATAATAAATTGGTTGCCAATTTGCACGCGAAAAACCCTCAAACAATATTAAGCGTCTTTCCTTCCATTGAGTGATTCTCATTCAAGATCCGAGACTGGCATTGGCTTGTTGGCCAAAGTCAAGGCCTTTGTCCGTCGAGGATGTGTTTGAATCACGAGAGCTTTGTTCCATATCAGTGTCTTGTCCAAGTTGTGGTTTGTTGGCCAAAGTCAAGACCACTTCTTGTCCATCGACATTGATTACGAAGCTTTCCATGGTCAATGGGTCGCGCTTGACTGGGATCACTAAGTTTGTTGTGCCAAAGCCCAGGCTTAGTTGATTCAGAGGAAAATGGTTAGGTAATACATTAGATGTATTGACATATATAAGATATATGTTTCGGACTTGGATGTCCCCTACCGGATCTAGGATTTGGATTGGATCCAATCGATCTTAGAGATCTACCTAGTTAATTATCATACAATTTGTTGGCTAAAGTCAAGATTGTGTGATATTTAACGGGATCCTAGCCCACTAGGAAACACGGTTTCCCGAGTACTCGACAGAGGGTTAGAGGCTCGCCGAAAAATAGTGGGAGACAAGAATTGAATTTGCAATATTCGTTTAATTACTTGCCTTGGACTATATTCAAACTATTCATTTATAGTTGATTTTATATTGGATTATAGTAATCAATATAATTGATTTTAATCTATTAAATTATAGTTGATTAAATAGTTGAACTATTGTAATCATTATAATTAATAATACCTAAATCATTGATTAAATAGTTGGACTATTAAAATCAAGATAAAATTGAAAGATTGACATTTAAAACATAATCCTGGGGAACATGTATTTAAATGGTGTAATTTTCAAATTGGGAATAAATTTCAGGATGGTCCTGGAAAATAATAAGTTACTTTATTTGATAAAATAATATATTATGCCTAAGCCCGGAGTTAAGCAAACAGTAGAGCATACTCTTTGGAAGATCATGTGATGATAACTTAAGTGCTTAATCCATTTAGCTTGTCGCAGTAGACTCCTTAATTTCTAAATCAGAACTAAGGATTAGATCCTTAAAGTATGATACTGAAATTGAAGGATCTTCATAAATCTATACTTAGATTTTTGAAGTACTAAAATTGCAATAATAACTATTGGAGAGTTAATGACTGTTCTCAAGGAGATAAAGTCAAAGTTTGCAATTAGGCAAGTAGCGCAAAGTGCACCTTACTTCGATATTCTAGAAGGCCAAGGCTTGGCCAAAGGCTTCTGGAATGTGGAAAATGGGCAAAGGAAAAATCATTATAATCTTCTGGGAAGATAAAAGGACATATCCCAAAATGTCTGCCTAAATTCTGGCAAACGGGATCGCGGAAGCGTGACTGCCGTTTGGACAAGGCAGACTTCTGGCAAACGGGATCGCAGAAGCGTGACTGCCGTTTGGACAAGGCAGACATGAAGGAATTGAAGAACGGGCAAGGCTCTGACTTCAAATATGTTTGTCAACATTATGTTCACTACTAGTATTAAAATTGGATTTTAAATACTTAGTGTGGTAAATATATGTATTGATGTTCAGAATCTGTTTTGAACAGGATACTGACTTCAATTGAGATAAATCTGTGAATCAAAAACGGGACGAAAGTCGCTGTTTTAACCGTAGATACCTAAGTTTAGGAACTACCCTCGGGTGTGTACCTAAATTTGGAAACTGTAATAATGTAACTAGTTTGACTAGATACATTATCTTTATATCAGTGTTTAACCCGCTGCGGGTGAACCTTTATATTCTAGAACACTAAAGTGTTTCATTATATAAAGATGATATTGAGATATACACATTAGATGGGAATAACAGAATTTATATTTTGAATATAAATAAATCTCAAATATATAACATGACAAACAAATAACTCAAACTGATTTGATCAGAAGAAACTAATTGTGGCATTGTTGTTTGGGACACAATTAAACATGAATCGTATATCCACACTTTCGAAGAGTGGGTACTCGGACTAATTTGATTCTAATCAAATAAAGTCTACGAATCTAGTTTATTGGGCAATGTGCCTATAACACTATTTACTTGGTAAAAGTGCAAATGCCACCGACCTGTTAGCCCTAGTTCATAGTGAAGCAAGTGGGCCCATGTCTAGCTAGGCTAGATGTGGAAATGAATATTTTATGACCTATACAGATGTGGCATCGCGTTATGGTTATGTGTTTCTTTTGAAGAACACAAATCAGAAACTTTTAAAGTTTCGACACGAAATAGACAAACAGATCGGATATAGTATTATACCGTCACGGTAAGACCGTAATGGAAAATACTTAAGCAATAAGTTTCTCGTATACTTGAAAGAGTAAAGTATTCTTTCAATGGGGACTCCTCCCGGAACACGTCATTAGACGGTGTGTCCGAAATGAGTAATCGAATCTTGTTGGACATGATAAGGTTAATCATGAGTCGCTCTGAGCTACCATTTCCTTCAACGGATAAGCTTTAAACAGTGCAAGAACTTATTTAGAATAAGGTTCCATTAAAATCTGTTTGACAGATTTCATATTAGATATGAACGGGAAAGAAACCGGGTTTCACATTCCTGAATATTTGGGTATGCTAAGCATATGTTTGGATGATACCAAACTAAAACCCAAATTGGATAAGTGCCAATTGTAGGTTATCCTAGGGATACCATAAGTATTGTACTTATACATCTCACAAGAGAACAATTAGATTGTTGCTCACCATGCGGTTTTCCTAAGAGGAATACCGATATGCAGTGGTAAGTGGGAGGATAGTAAAACTCGATGAAAATCAGAGTAATACTATTCCAGGCATAGAATCCTAATGGAACACAAAATAGTTCATCAAGGATGAAACTATTACCATTAATCTTCGAATAAACAAGAATCGCGTAGGTCGGAGAGAGTCAGAAAACAACCTGGGCTATGAGTTTCTGATCTCACCTCATAAAGATGTTTATCTTATTGAGGTATACCAACTGACTACGTATGAGGAAGCGATACAAGGTATCGACTCCCTATTATGGCAAAGTGCCATATAATCCGAAATGGATCCATGTATATCAACTATGTTTGGATACTAGTTGATGTACCGCAATGCATTGTGCATACTGGTACTATATTAGTATTCAAGGAAGACATACATGGATGGCAACATACCAACGTATAAGGCTAGGCTTTTATCAGAAAGGTATCGTTATCAACATTGTGTTGATTACGATTCAACCTTTTACCTGTTGCCACGGTAAATCCATTTGGATAATGCTTGCTAAAGCTGCATGTTTCATTTATGAAATATGTCAGCTTAACGGGAAAATCGCTTTCCTGAAAAGGAAACCTTTTGGAGGATGTTTACAACATCCTGTCGGTTTTGTCGTACTAAAACTAGCAAACAAGGTTTGCGGGTTATTCGATCCATGTTTGGATTGAAGCAAGCATATGTTCTTGGAATTATCGTTTTGATGTAATCATAATAGTGTATGATTTAATTCAAAACGAAATGATTCTTGTGTATATAAGGAGGTTAGTGGGAGCGCACTGACAGTGGCTGTCCTAAATAAATAATGATAATATGTCATTTCTTGGAAATGATATTCCCATAATAACAATCGGTGAAAGCTTGGCTTTCGAGAAAACTCTCCGAGAACTCGTACATTGAAAAATGTACGTGACCTGGTGTCTCATACGCTTTGAGCATATGGATTCACAATCAGGCCAATCCAAATGATAGTCACTGGATTGATGTTAGGAACATCCGTTAGTATCTTAGAGAACTAAGGATGCTGTCTTAGTCTATGGAGATGGAGAACTTGAAGTGACTGGAATCACTATAGCAAGTTTCCTAAACCGATAAAACGACTATAAGTCGCAAACGGTACTACAAAGTTTGAATAACGGAACAGTGAGCTGGTAATCTTCCAAGCAAGATACTGTTACCGAATAAGAAACAAATGCGGGTTAATTGCTGCAACTGAGGCGGCAATAGAAGCCATTTGGGTTGATAACAAATCTAATTAGATTAGATATAATTCTGTTAGCAGCTAAGCTAGGCTTGAGCACAGGCTAAAGAATTAATGGTCTCATCAACGATCCAGATACATACTTCGATATTCATATGATTCGTTCGGATCATACATCGCAGCGATGTGATGATCGAATAAATCGCATCAGATAATAGTCATGCAAATCCGCTGACGAAAGCTTTTCTCAGCAGTTTGAGACAACCGTAAATAGTTCGGGTGTCAAGCACTTGAGTGACTGGCTATAGGTCAAGTGGGAGATTGTTGGACAATTATGACCCATAGCGTCACTATTTGTACAGATCATGGTGTTGTTGTACAAATTAACTATGTGACAAAGGAGATTGCACTCTTATCATTTGTGATTAGATCACCTAGATGTATAAATGATGAGAGGTCTCTATGATTTGTTCCTGGACGGAGAATGATATGAGACAGTATCAGTCCACGAAGGATAAATAATTAAATATCCCTAGTCAGAGTATTATCGAGATTGGACATCGATAAATACGTAAGAGACTAGTATTACACTTGTGCGCGTTGTGAGGGCACAACGACATAGTTCTCATATATTTGGGTATAGGATACTCATGCAAGTGTAATAGGAGGTTGTGTTTCACCGATGGTACGGGACACAACTTCGCTCTGGATAGACCCCCTCAGAATTCCATTGGTAGTATGACTATGTGTCTATGGAAGTCCGAAATCAGGGTATCTGTATTTGGTCTTAACCTGAGACTTGCACCGCTAATACTTGCGACAATCAATATACTTTGGTTGCGGTCGTCCAGGGCTTTAACAGGTTCGGTGTACGCCAATACTGGGTATATTGAGAATCGTAGTGTGTTGGGTGTGATGTCAAGATGGAAGTGTCACTCCAGTCATATGGAGATGATGGTCACGTAGGATACGAGACTGGTTCTCTTAAATGCTGCAGCTATCGGGATAAAATGACAAGGTCAGGTTTATCCGATTATAGAGACTAGTTACCAGACATCCAACATGTGCTTCGTACGAGGCAGACACAATTCCAGCCCCAGGCCTAGCACGTGATCATCCGATACTGGAAAGAAATACGCAATACTACGGTATACTACGCTTGATACAGATCCTTTATTCCTGTAAGGATATTTCCGGAGAATTGGGTAGGCATGGCGCTTTGCTAGAGGCCAACCTTGTCTTGTAAATCGGTAAAATGTAGTACTTGGTACTTACGTGTTCGGATAGTCCGACGACCGAATTTACTGCCAACATATCCAGGGATCTCATGGGTCGCTTCCCAAAGATTCACCGATGACGTATAACTCGCACTCTAAAATTAATCTGGGATAAAATATCATTAAAGAGAGATAACGATTAATTTGGAATTAATCGAGAAATTAATATATTTGATATATTAAACGAAATTGGATTTCGACGCGGAATTAAAATTAGATTTTAATTCGGGCGAACGAATTAATTTAGAATTAATTCGTTAGTGACGTGAATAGTGATTTCGCTAGGCGTAATCATTTAATTACGACGCAACGAAAAATTCGTTAATTTGGAATTAGCGAACCCGAGTCCGAGATTATTTGCGAGCGCATTCGCATTTCGAATTCGAGTGCGGCATGTCAAATCAAGCATCAAATCTCTATTTGTATCAAGCGTCAAATCACAAGTCACTTTGAGTGATGTGACTTGACAACTTGATAGATTGAGTGATGTGTGTGGTTGTTGGCTTTAAATGGTTTGACTTTTAAAAGCCAAATTCATTCCAAATGAATTTGAAATTCACTTTTGTGTATTAGATACACAAATTTGGAAACACATCCAACAATTCACTCCTCTCTCTTTCTCTCCACTCTTCACGCCCAAAAGGGCAAAAAGCTTACTGTTTTTCCTGTCAAAAATGTGCAGTGAGGGAAGCTTAGAGTGGGATTTTGTGGCAAAATCTCAAGTGCTAGCACACTTACGAGACATGCGAATGTGATAGGGAAGTCCACCCATGAGCCGGGAACCATTCGACGATGCTTGGAGCTTGACGAAGGACCAAAATGGAGGCCGAACCAGTGAGCAAAAACAGCCCACTGCCGTGACAGTTCAAGGAGGAAGAATTTCGTTTTTGTTGCCTCCGCGTCGCTCAACCGATCGATGTGAGTATTCCGCAACTTCTTCGATATGTATTCGCACTTGATTCATGCTTATTATTGATCTTGGGACCTTAATAGAAACCAACAATTGGATCATCAAACATAGATGAACTGATCGTGCCAGGTATGTCTGAACGACTGGTAGAAATGATTAACCGTGCTGGTGCTTTTATTGCTTTGCCAGGTGGCTTGGGCACATTGGAGGAAATTTTTATAGTGCTATCTTGGGCGAACTTGAACATACACCAGAAACCAATTGGGCTGTTTAACGTTGATGGATTTTATGATTTTCTTTGTGTGTTTCTTGATGATGCCCGAAGAAATGGGTTCGTGTCAAAACCTTTAAAAGATACTCTTTACTGCCAGAACTGCTCCGGATCTAATAGACCAACTCTTAGCCTATGAACCACAAGTTGACCTTACCATTTCAAAGATAAATTGGTCTGAGGACGATCGTGGTAAGATGCGTCGTGTTAATCTGGATCTTAACCTTTAACTTTTCGTGTAGAATTTCAACTAACCAGGTACTATCTTCTAAAGCCAGAACTGCTCCGGATCTAATAGACCAAGTCTTAGCCTATGAACCACAAGTTGACACTATCCTTTCAAAGATAAATTGGTCCGAGGACGATCGTGGTAAGAGGTGTCGTGTTAATCTGGATCTTAACCTTTAACTTTTCGTGTAGAATTTCAGCTAACCAGGTACTATCTTCTAAACTCTTCTTCTATTGTTTAAGACATTGGGGACAATGTCTCATTTAGGTTTGGGGGAGGGAATTAGTTGATCAGTACCTTGTTTTTAGTTTGTGTGTTATTTTTATTTTTAGTCCAAATTTTTTTGAAAAATACAAAAAAAATGAGAATTTTTCAAAAATTACAAAAATATTTTGCGTTTTTTTGTTTTTATTTTGACTAAAAAGGTGAAATTGGTAAGAGATAGTTGAGTAAGGAGTTTCCACTTCTGAGACGTATCTCAAACCTATTTCGAAACAAGTTAATTTTTGTTTATTTCATTTTAAATTATTTAATTTGTAAATTCTCCATAAACGGACTAAAATGGATCTTCATATGCTCTGTTGACAGGTATTATCAACATACATAGAAACATACAGACATGAGTTGTAATTGAAAAGTTTATAATATTTAGTGCTCTAGTTTAATTGGAGAATGCATCTCAAAAAGTGATGGAGTAAAAAAAAAAAAACGTCTGAGATCCGAGTTATTAAGTCTGTAAGGGTCTTTTAACACCTAGTGCCCTAAAGCCAATTGGTTTGGGAGTCACTGGCCCAAAGCTCGCTACATGGATCAATGATGTTGCAAAAATATATATATCTGAAGTCTGAGTAATTAAGTCCGTAGGGGTGTCTTAACACCTGGTGCCCTAAAGCCAACTGGTTTGGGAGCCACCGACCCAACACTCGCTACATAGATGGAAGATATTGTATATAAATAAAAAAAATCAAAAAAAAAATCAGAAAAATTATTCCATTGCTGCAAAAAAATGTGAATTCTGATAAAACTTTATGACAAAAATATTACTCTCTTATCAACTACACTTGTGACTGTTGTGGGTAAAAATGAGTTGATTTATATTTTGTCGACTGCGTATATGGAGAATGGTAAAAATAATCGGAGAATTTACTTATTCGGTAATTTAGAATGAAACAAAACAATTATTGACTTAGAGTAGAAGTTTCATCTGATTAGTCACTAACTTCTTTATTCTCTTTTCTCTTGTCTTTTTGCTTTTGTGTGCATTAATTTTATTATCTTTTTACTTTTGTAAAACGTTTGTGGGTATCGTTGCTGTAAGCCCTCACGAGACTATAACTCGTCCACTAGGGACACCTAGGGGTTTAAAGGCTTGTTGCATATGCTAAATGCAACCGTGATCCCTACGAAAGTGGCTTAGTTTAATTTTAATTGTTTCTTGTATTTTATTTTATTGTTTTGCTCGAGGACTAGCAAAATGTTAGGTTTGGGGGTGTGATGAGCGGAAAATATATCAATAATTACCGCCCCTTTTAATTAATATTTTGTTTAGTTTCTCGGGTTTGATGAACGTTTTGATGTGTTTTAGTTTATTTTACAGATAAAATAATATTGGGACACAATGAAATCATTTAGGACGAAATGTGTGTCAAATAAGGCAAAAATTGGACTTGACATATTAATTTTGGAGATTGGAAACTTGAAAGGGCGTTTTAACGAAGTGCAGTTTTGGAAATTCCAGTTTTGCGCATCTGTCGTATTTTGGGCATAACGTTTTACTCCGATATCAAATTGAGCTGATTCAAGTTCCAGATTAAAGAAAAATTAAAGATCTACAACTTTGAAAGACAAAATAATTTCGAATTCTGAAGATGTCATGCCCGAAATTGATGAACCATCCAGAAGTGTGTTGTGTGTAATTATTAAAGTTATTTTCAAAGCAAAAAATAAATTAATAAATAAATAATAAAAATTATCAAATCACCACCAAACATGATAAGTAATTAGTGGAGCAATTAATAATGAATTTGGTGGAGCAATTAATAATTGATTTGGGGGATGATTTGTTGGAGGCAAAATTTTGCCTATAAATACCAAGCCATTTCATTTGTAAATTCATACTTTCTTCTTTGAAATTCCTAAAGAATAAATAAGAAGATTGTATCTTGTTTGTTTATTTACAGCTTTCAGTAATTAATTTCCACTTTCGCACTTTCTTTTCTTTATTTTTCAGTTTTTACTTTTCGCAATTTACTTTTACGCACAATCCTTTCCTTTCTTTACTTTTACATTTTTTATTTTTCAAGCAATGAGGAGGTAATTCCCCTTTGCCGGGGTGAAAGATAAAACTTTTATTATTGCTATTTAGATTAATCTCCCTTAATTATAATATATAAACTATTTAAAACTTGACTTAATGAGGATACCACTATATTGCCTGGTTGATAATTAATTATAAATTGGTTTTAACCTGACTAAGTATGGATACCGCCTGGTTGGTCGGTTTGTAATTAATTATTAATTTGACTTAATCAGGATACCGCCTTTATGGCTAGTTGGTAATTATCACGTAAAGTTAATATATTATATTAAGGGAGATATCTAAAATAGTAGTAATAAAAGTTGATAATCTAATCCCAACATTTTCTTTTATGTACTTTTACTTTATTTAATTTCAGTAATTTACTTTTCAGCAATTTACTTTCAGTAATTTACTTTTATTTTTTTTTACTTTTTACTTTTTACTTTTTTACTTTTACTTTTTACTTTTTTTACTTTTCAGTAATTTACTTTTCAGTATTTAATTTTTAGTATTTTACTTTATGTCTTTTATTTTATTTAAATTTTTACTACCCGTAAATATGTGTCGTAACTAAGCCAGTTATCTGGGGTTGTGATGAAATCCAATATCACCGGTTTATAAGGGGTTAGATTATAGCTTGGGTAATATAAAGGTTTATTTATTGAGTCTTAATCTTAATGCTTTTTATTAACTGGCCATTAATAAAATTGATTAGGTAAACTTAAAATGAACTTGGAAAAGGGATTTTAAGTTAAACACCTTAGACTCAATAGCCCACGATCTTCCTTGATGATAGATAACCATTTAATAGATTTCCTTACAGATATGAATATACCTATCGGGCGGGGGTAGCCATAATTGGAACTTAAACTTAATGAATCCAGGTAATTTGGTTGACATAGACATATGGTTCAATTGGGTTATACTGGGTATTTGTAATCGACCATCGGAAGAGGCTTTTACATAATTTAATGTTCCAGGTTAATAAATTAATATATTACCCAACTGTAAGATAACCACTTCATCTTTAATAGATATTGGAATGATTCACAACCCTGGATAGTCTTATAAATTTGAATTTTCTTCAATCTACTTTCAAGAAATTTTATTTACTTGTTTTAAGTTTTAAAGTCACCACCCAATCAAACAATCAATCTATTAGATACTTGTAAACATTTGACCTCATAAAAAATTAATAGCAAAGATTTTAAGTCCTCGTGGGATCGATACTTTTTATACTACTTGAACGATACGTGCGCTTGCGTTATACGCGTGTGTTTGAACCGGTCACGTGTCAAGCACTACTGGGAAGAATCAATTGAGCGACAAAAAGAAAGCGTCACACTTTCAGATCCAGCCTAACGTTTGGGCAGTCATGTCTAGCTGACGACGTTAAACTTAGCGCTAGCTGAGAGGCAACTCATGCAATTTGTGTATATATTATGATTTGGTGTCTTTTAATTTTTGTGTGTTTAATTTTTGCAGGTTAAGTCATTTCAAGATGGAAGATGCTCTCGCAAGTCTTCACAAGTAATTTCATTCTCTCCCTCAAAAATCTATTATGAAAGTCTACAAAGCTCGCTTGGAACGGATGAGATTACTGATGATTAAAGGTATTCCTACTGACATTCGTTGGATTATTGAAGCATGGGTCCGATTGGCAGGTGAGTCTTCTGACTGTTTTATTTCACATCTGCCTGGTTTAGGTAGAAGCACCTATACTAAAAAGAGAAGAGCTGAAAGAATGGGTGTTTGTTATAAATGTGCTCGTATGACATGTAATACTCGTTGTCGTTCTTTGGGAATGATGTCTGATAACCGTGAAGATAAAATTAATTTCATTAAGGATGGCTTGAGTAAGGAGTCTTTGGATGACATATCCAAAACTCTTGAGACGTATCCCAGTGGATATGTATATCATGAAATTCGCATGTTATATACACAATTTCAAAAAGAAAGACAACAATATAGTCTCGGGAATCTGACTTTAAAAGACCGTGTTTGCCAATTGGATGTGAAGCTTATCCTGACGCATAGACGTCAATCAAGCTGTTACTTTCTTGTAAATATTATATCTCTTTGTCTTTTCCTAATAATTGTGATTTTTTTTGTTATTTTCTTTTATTTTCTCCGACAGGATCCAGACTTTTTGACATTTCACGATTTACTGTTTTGTTACTAATCGTCATTTGGAAGATACTAGTGCTATTGTTACTCACCCTTTTTCAGGTTCTATAAATTCAACTCATCATTGCACTTTTGAAGGCATCCAGAGCTGAGAAAGAAATACATAAAAATGGAAGCCACTTCAAGAAGACGGTTGAAAACATTTGTGTCTTTTGTGGTACTAGTGTTGGTACTAAGCCACAATACGTAGCGGCAACACAAGAATTGGGTCGAGTCATTGCCGAAAGGAATATGCTCCCAATAAATGGCGGTGGTAATCTTGGACTAATGTGTATCGTTTCAAATACCGTACAGGATGGAGGCAGTCAAGTCTTGGGAATCATCCCAAAACCTTTGGCGGAGGCGAATCTGATAGGACCATCAAACAGAGAGGAACTAATTGTGCCAGGTATGTCTGAACGACTGATAGAAATGATTAACTGTGCTGATGCTTTTATTGCTTTGCCAGGTGGCTTGGGTACAATGAATGAAATTTTTACAGTACTATCTTGGGCAAACTTGAACATACACCAGAACCACTTGGACTGTACAATGTTGATGGATTTTATGATTTTCTTTGTGTGTTTCTTGATGATGCCCGGAGAAATGGGTTCGTGTCAAAGCCTGTAAAAGAACTCATCTTTACTGCCAGAACTGCCCCAGATTTAATTGACCAAATCTTAGCATTTTAAACTCAAATTGACCCCATTCTTTCCAATATAAATTGGTCCGATAACGATCATGGTAAGAGGCGTCAGATAAATCTGGATCTTAACCTTTAACTTTTCATTTAGATGTAGAATTTCAGCTAACCAGGTACGGTTTTCTATACTCTTCTTCTGCTGTTTAAGACATTGGGGACAATGTCTCATTTAGGTTTGGGGGAGGAGAATAGTTAAATTGTATATTGTTTTATTTTTAGTCAAAATTTTTCGAAAAAGCCAAAAAAATTGAAAAATTTTACAAAAACCAAAAAAATAAATTTGAATTTTCTTCAATCTACTTTCAAGAATTTTCATTCCTGAGACGTATCTCAACCTATTTCGGAACAAGTTAATTTTTGTTTTTTTCCTTTTAAATTATTTAATTTGTGAATTCTCCATAATACTGACTAAAATGAATCTTCATATGTTCGGTTGACAGGTATTATCAGCATACATGGTAACATACAGACATGAGCTGTAATTGAAAAGTTTGTAATATTCAGTGCTCTATTTTAATTGGAGGAAGCATCTATAAAAAACGATGGAGTAAAAAAAAAACGTTTGAGATCCGAGTTATTAAGTCTGTAAGGGTGTTTTAACACCTAGTGCCCTAAAACCAACTGGTTTGGGAGTCACTAGCCCAAAGCTCGCTACATGGATCAAAGATGTTGCAAAAAAATATATATATCTGAAGTCTGAGTAATTAAGTCTGTAGGGGTATCTTAACACCTAGTGCCCTAAAACCAATTGGTTTGGGAGTCACTGGCCCAAAGCTCGCTACATTGATGGAATATATTGTATATAAATAAAAAAAAATCAAAAAAAAAAAAAAAATCAGAAAAATAAAAAAAATAAAAAATTTATTCAATTGCTTTAAAAATGTGTGAATTCTGATAAAATTTTAGGACAAAAATGTTACTCTATTCTCAACTACACTCTTGACTATTGTGGGCAAAATGAGTTGATTAATATTTTGTTGACTGTGTATATGGAGAATGGTAAAAATAATCGGAGAATTTACTCATTCGGTAATTTAAAAAGAAACAAAACAACTATTGACTTAGATTAGAAATTTCATATGTTTAGTCACTAACTTCTTTATTCCATTTTCTCCTGTTTTTTTGCTTTTGTGTGCATTAGTCTTATTATCTTTTTACTTTTATCAAACATTTGTGGGTATCGTTGCTGTAAGTCCTCACGAGACTTCAACTCGTCCACTAGGGACACCTAGGGGTTTAAAGGCTTGTTGCATACGCTAAATGCAACCGTGATCCCTACGAAAGTGGCTAAGTTTAATTTTAATTGTTTCTTGTATTTTATTTTGTTGTTTTGCTCGAGGACTAGCAAAATGTTAGGTTTGTGGGTGTGATGAGCGGAAAATATATCAATATTTACCGCCCCTTTTACTTAATATTTTGTTTAGTTTCTCGGGTTTGATGAACGTTTTGATGTGTTTTAGTTTATTTTGAAGATAAAATAATATTGGGACTCAATGAAATAATTTAGGACGAAATGTGGGTCAAATAAGGGCAAACAATTGGACTTGACATATTAATTTAGGAGATTGGAAACTTGAAAGGGCGTTCTAACGAAGTGCAGTTTCGGAAATTATAGTTTTGCGCAACTGTCGTATTTTAGGCATAACGTTTTATTCCGATATCGGATTGAGCTGATTCAACTTCCAGATTAAAGAAGACTCAAAGATCTACAATTTTGAAGAACAAAATAATTTCGCATTCTGAATATTTCATGATCGAAATTGATGAAACATCCAGAAGTGTGTTATGCGTAATTATTAAAGCCATTTTCAAACCAAAAAATTAAAAAAATAAATAAAAAATAAAAATAGTCAAACTCCTACCAAACATGATAGCAATTAATAATGGATTTGGTGGAGCAATTAGTGGAGCAATTAATAATGGATTTGGTGGAGCAATTAATGGAGCAATTAATAATGGATTTGGTGGATGATTTGATGGAGGCAAAATTTTGCCTATAAATACCAAGCCATTTCATTTGTAAATTCATACTTTCTTCTAAGGAATTCCTTAAGAATACTAAGAAGATTGTATCTTATTTGTTTATTTACAGCTTTCAGTAATTAATTTCAACTTTCACACTTTTTTTTCTTTACTTTTCAGTTTTTACTTTCTGCAATTTACTTTTACGCACAATACTTTTCTTTCTTTAATGTTCTGTAATGACTGCATAATCATTGATGTTGTCACCATAGGCTCATGCTGTGCAGCAAGAACCTCAGACAAGGATGCTATCAAATAGCTATGGGCTTTCTCATAAGCTTTAATCCAATTATTATAGGCATTACGTGAAGCTCTGCCAGCATTAGGTGCTGGCTCAGGAGGACATTCCTCCATTAAGATAAATTTAAGGTCTTCGCAGAACAAGATAGCATTCATGTCACTTTTCCATTTAACATAATTATCCCCGGTTAATTTTTCTTGTTGTTTGATTATTGAGATTATTGCAGATGCCATGGCTGAAAAATAATAAACGAGCATTCAATCATTCATTCATCGCATATTGAAATTGTCAAATATTTAGGCATAAAATTAAACATGATGCATGATCAATGTATAATGAATTAGAAACCTAAAAGAATTACTATGCCACGGTTATCTGTCATCCCAAAAATAAGTGCCGCCGTAGGGTAGGTCAAGTATTCACATGATAGATTGAGACATTCTCAATTGATTAATATATCTGAAATAACTCTTATTCCTATATTAATCAACTACCGTTATTTTGATCAAGGAAGCTTTGATTAACAACTTAACCATTCCTTTGTGAGTGTGACCCATTATAACTAGTGAAGTGCCGCCGTAGGGTAGGTCAAATCACCAAATACATCTAGAGTCCCTATTCTTTCGGAATCCAAACTTGATATTGACCCAATAAGGACACCATCCGTAGGGGGACAGGAACAAAGCTGCCACAAGGCGCCTATTGAATCTCACGTTTTTGGATAACAATGGAGATCGTGGGATATATTGTGGTATACCCCTCTCCCACTCACAATTTTGAAGTTTAAGGTTTCTATCTCAATAGTTTATAATGTTTTAAGATTATGCTCAGCTAAAACATATCTTTATTAATACTAGTGGATAAATAGTGATCTAACTAATTTTAACACTTAAAATTTTATTCACTAATCCTTATTAGTCTCTATTAATCATTAATTTAATTAAACTAATTTAATCAAGTTTGCTTAAGTGATCTAATCAATTTTAACTTTTAAAATATTAGTTCACTTATAGGTTTTAAAATTTTAGAATTCAACTAATGGACTATATGTCATTAAACCATTTAATAGATTAAAAGTACGTTATTTACTCCAAAGGTACGTGGAATTGTATCCCAAGTGCAAACCAAATTACCGTCCATTCGGAAGCGGTTATGGAATTTATATCCGGGTTTCCATCTGATATACCAAGGAAAATAATGTACTCATAATGTCCATTTGTTCTAAAACTTGAATTTGCAATTTTTAAACCTTTAAACTAATTAATCTTATTAATTCGTTTACATGCATCTTATATTCTAATTTAACTTTTAAATTTACATAAAATCGTATTTTATGACTTGAGTATCATGCATGTCTACATGTTATGACATGTGAAAATGCAAGAGTAGGCACCCTAGGCTATATGACATGTTAATAAACAATTTAAAACACACACACACACACACATATATATATATATGCCCAGGTCTGGGCTGAAAATGTTCGTGTAGCATTCTTTGGGCGTTCAAACGTTTCCAGGCAGTAGCCAAACGTTTGAGTTGCGTTTGACTGGAGTTCGAACGCTATCGGTCTGGTGTTCGAACAATAGAACTTCATTTACTCCGTTGCGGAGCTTCTGGACTCCGTTTTGGTCCCCGTTTTTTTCTACGGACTCGTAACGGAATGAAGTTTCACATACATACATAAATTACGTTAATAGGGCTCTTATTTTTTATTTAAAAAATACTAATATAATTAGTACAATAAATCCAAGGCATCCATTGGTCTTCAAATCTTGCTCCATGGTATGTTGTTAAGTTCTTCACGGAATAGGTTCGTAATGAGTCCTTCGCGACATCGGCTCCTCCAAATTACAAATTGAGTTACAAAATGGATTTATTACAAAGGAAATGAACTTACAACACTTGAAAGAATATGACCTTATGGTCTTACATTCTCAAAACTAAAAATAAGAGCCGAAAAAAAATTAACGAATCAACGCAATACATTCATCACATGAATCAAAAGTAAACATTCATCACATGAACATTATAACCATTCATCTCATGAATCTAATTGTGCCTACTCATCACAATATGCATACTAATAATTTATATCTCATATAAATTATTAAAACTGAAACTTAAAAGAGAAGGGTTAAGAAAACTTTTCAACCTTAAGCTCTCGATGCCAATTGTTGGAAACCGTTTCCTTATGCGCGGCGGAAGTTGCGGATGTGGTGGCACATGATCTTTAAAATTTTATTTGCTTTCTCCTTTGTTGAAATCGAACTCCACAAAACTCTTGATTAATTTCCTTTGAGATTCTACTGTAGAATCAACCACTCAATCTTCCGAGTTATATCTCGAAACCAACAAACCGAAGTGTGGGCTTCACTCACAAAGATCAACCTCTAAATTTTTTTGAGAAATTGATATTTTCACAAACTCTTTTGGCTTTAAAAAGATGAGATGAAGAAGATCAAATATCTTGTTCACTTTTGTTTTTCTTTCTAATCTCAACTATTGAGAAATATGATTTTTCTCTCTACCTTACTCACAACTTTTGTGAATGTTTTAGCTCTCTCTTGAATTTTTTTTTCCAAAATGCTAAGTATGATTTTCACTTGATTACCCAACATTTGAGTGGGAATGGTAGAGAATATAAACTAAAGTCATTCCATCAACATCCACTCAATCTTATCAATTGTAAATGGCCAACACATTTGAGTGGAGTGTCAACCAAATCCATTAGATAATGGAACAAGTAAGGTAATTAGGTCAAAACTAATTAACAAAAACTTGGTGGATGATTTGACAAACCATTAAGGCTTGTCTTGATAATGTATTTACCATTATCAAATAATGATGCATAATTATCTCATAATTATGCATTATCAATGATGATGTAATAATTATCTAATAATTATTAATGATGTAATAATTATCTTATAATTATTATTTGATTATCTCATAATAAAAAATATTAGAAAATATAATATTAAACTAATTTAATATTATTTTCATTTGTGATAAAAATATTATTAATCATATTAATAATATTTAAATATAATGTGAGCATATTATTAGACAATCTAATTATATTAGGTTTGCTACAATTAATCAAGCTAGCACGGGGACCAAATGGACCTACGGTTCCGAGCTCCAATAATTCCGAAATATTAATTAAACTCTTTAATTAAATATTACGAATTATTAACTCCGCTCTATTCCACTAAAAACTCGAAGTTGAACTCCCGTTATCGTAGATGGAAAATATAAGCCGAACAACTTCGGTGTCCATCGATATAGTCACTACATATGGATATAGCCCTTCACGAATATCTCATAAATAGAGCCGGGTCATAAGTCCGTTATACCCCTCTAAATATTTTATCTCTTAACCACCATTGATTCTATAATGAACAATTAATTCATAACAATTATGGATATAATACTTTCTATTCTTAATAGAAAATGTGAGCGCTCAAAATTGTTCAAGTCCCGAATCAACTCTTAAAAGAGATATTCTTCTACTTCTCGAAAGAATGAGTGAATTCCATATCTATGTAAAACGTTCCCAGCTACATACCAAACCATATCCCCAAAATACGTAGTTATTGGCCGGGACTGCAACACCAAGCTCACCATAGTAAATCAAAGGACATAGCCTGACATGCAGGAGTTCGTAGTACACTCAGGATTAAGATTAATCCATATATGACCATCTAGTAGATAAAATGAATTTCTTGGGTTAACGGATATTAAAAGAAATTCATATTTATCTTAATCCAGTCCTATATGATCTCATCATATAAGGTGCCTCCATTCCCATGTCACTACATGAACGATCCCGGATCAAGGTCGTCATACAAGTATAGAATGGACTGCAACTATAGATAAACCACAAATAAAGTACCCACTCTGTTTTCTCTCTATGGACAATTTAGATTACTAACTTCAGACTTAAATCCTATTGTGCATCAAACATACACTGAGTCTGAAGGTACAAAAGTAATCAAGATAAACAAAAAAAATGGAAAATATGAGATTTAAATCAAACAACTTTGATAAATGAATAATGCGTTTATAATTATTATTACAATAATCAATTCCGTTTTACAACACATGAAGCTCTAGGGCATATAACCCAACGGTATTTGGAGTGTAACATTTTCATACAAACTCTGATTTTTATGAATATTATATCATCGGAAAGCTGAGATCAAGACCTACAACTTCCGCGTTTAACATTTTTCCAAAATCGAAGCAAAAATAAGTCAAAATTCAGATGAATAGTGATTTGGGGTCTAATTGGAAGATTCTCAAACTTTCCACAAATTTCTACACTTTTCTTCAAATTTACAAATATCTAAGGACCCCTATTATATATAGGGAGTAATATTCATAAATTCACAATTTTGGAGACAAAAAAAAAAGAAGAAAGGAGAAAAACGTAGAGAAAAAAGAAGATAAGAAGAAGAAGAAGAAAGAAAAAGAAGAAAAAGAAGAGGAAGAAAAAGAAGAAGAAGAAAAGAGAAGAAGAACCAAAGAAGGAGAAGATGAGCATCAATGTAGGGTTTAGAGGATTAAGAAAACCAAGAAGAAAGAGGTATGAATTCATGACCCAAATTATAAATTTTCAAGGTTTTGATGAATTGATGCTTATATTGTGTTGGGAACTTGGTTGTGATGATGATAGTATGATCTTTGACAATTAAAGGAATGGAAAAGTTGATAAATCTTAATTTGTGAAGTTGTGGGTAAAATTGGGTGAAGTGTGTGTAATGGATTAAGAATTGAATTAATGATGAATTGGTGGTTTAGTGTATGTGAAATTGAGTGTTATTGATGTATTGAGTATTGGTTGTCGATATGGAGGAGTTAGTACAAAGTGTAAAATGGAGTTTTGGACATGGAACGAACTTGGAGAAGCAGATCAGAAACCTGGAAAACCAGGTCGCGTCGCGACGCGAAAGAAGAAAATGATGGCATAATTCTGGTTGTGTGCGTCGCGATGCGCCCTGATCGGCGTCGCGACGCGAGGATGAAAATTTACCCTAAATAATTCTAAACCATACCAGATCCATCCTAGCATGTTAGAGACCACCCTTATGGTCTCGTATCAATTCATATACGCACGTTACATCTCAGTACTAGTATTATATACCAATTAGCTATATCACAGATTTAGATTGAGGAAGCTTAGCCTAGTTTTGAAATTCATTTCGTGACTTGTAATCTAACCAAATCACCATTTATAGACCATTGCAGGATTTGCAATCCCCTTCGATGAAGCGGAATAGCTCCAGCCAGATTCCTAAACTGTGAGTGGACACCTCTTTCTTCAAGTTGATTTTGTTTATTGATTTATATTGTTCTTTATAAATTGAGACTTACTTTTCCAGCACATATGGCGTTAGCCATTATTTATTTATTTACAGTTATTTTTCAGATAATAGTGATTTAGAAAAGAAATGTTTTTCAAACCTGAGTTTTATGTTTTCCGGGGCATGAGGGAAAAACTCACCCCAGTATGTAACTTGAGATAAAGATGAAATTGACAGACAGAGGACATGTGCACATGTAGAGGACTGAGGGGACGACGATACGTAACGCCCTCAGATCCTAGAGTAGGGCTAGGGGGACAGCGATACGTAACGCCCCTAGAACCTAGTTTCAGAGCTTGGGAGGTAGCATAGATCGCACCCCCAGTTCTAGTTTGTGGTTTGAGGGACGACGATACGTAACGCCCCAAGACCACCCGTTTCAGAGACAGTAGTGACATGCTTTGGGGGACGACGATACGTAACGCCCCAAAGTCATGGATTTGCACTGCTGGCTACAGTTAGGCATATGGGGGGACGGCGATACGTAACGCCCTCATGCGTCAAGTTTTTCAGACAGAGACACAGATTTCAGAAAGAGTTTTCAGTTTTCAGTTACAGTTTTTAGAAAGAGTTTTTAGAAAAGAAAGTTTCCAGAAACATCAGTTTTATAAGAGATTTTTAGAAAGAAGCTCAGAGTTGCAAAACAGAAACCAGTTTTCGTTTAAAACTATTTCATGGGTTTTCGGTTTTAGAATCAAATGTTTTTATAACAGTTTTTCAGTTTTCGTCCACTCACTTAGATTGTATATCGATCTAACCCCCCACTCCCAGTGTTTGTTTTGCAGGTATTCCAGGAGGACGAGCTCGAGAGGACGGATACTGATGGCAGTCACTAGTGGGTCTGAGTCCACCAGTTCAAGTCAGGGAGAGTAAGAGTCCAATCAGAGTCAAACGGAAGTCTTGTATTAGTCTTTGGTTGTGTAATAGACATTGTAAAGACATGTGCCTTATATATACAGTTCTTTTTAGAGTTGAGTATGCATGATAAGTTGTTGAGTTTGGGCTACGGTCCCATACATATTATTTATATATAATTAGAGGAAAGAGTTGTTGGCGACTTGATCGCATAAAAGGATTTTGATGACGTCAACGTGAATGAAGACTTCGACGTACAAACACGAAGCATTACAAAAAGTGTCGAAGCATATGAGGTGAAGAGCGAGAATGTGAAGACTTGCGGCAAATTGAAGAATATATTGCGAAGTCTTAGCTTAGGATTTAATTTGTAATGTGAGATGTAATATTCAAGTGCCTAAGCTCATAGGGATTCACTTAGATGCATTAGGGGCATGTACAAAATGCATTAAAACCTTCAAATCTGCATTTTAGTATTTATGGAAGCTCTCTGGAACCGGCATGGACCTTACCGGTCATTAAACCGGCCTTCCTCTGTTTCGCATGCCTACTGGAACCGGGCCATACCGTGCCGGTCTCCTCGCCGGTCTCCATGCCGGTATTGGCATAGCAAACATGCTCTCTGGAACCGGCACACCACTTACCGGTTTCCTCGCCGGTTTTCTCGCCGGTCCAACGGCTAGTTTTTCGAACGTTATGTTACCGTTGGAACCCTAGACCGGCATGCCGGTATCCTCGCCGGTATGCTCGCCGGTCTCGCTGTAAGTTAGGGAAAGCTTTGCATTTTGTTATAAATAGAACCCTAACTCCTTTGCCTTAGGTGAGAGACTTAATACATAATCTTCATACATTCTCTAAGGCAAGAATAGAGTGTTCAAAACCTTCATATTCATAAACACTCATCCAAGCTCACACACACACCTTCCATACATTTAGTGAGCTTAGAAACACTTGGGTTTGCTCTCACACACTCTTCTTATTATTTGTGAGTGCCCAAGTGTGATTTAATTCTTTCATATCAAAACACTTGTGATTTGTGAAATCCCATTGTTTGGGTAAGTTGTAAAGGTTTGTGAGTGAGCCTACGTAGAAAACTCAAACTTGTAAAAGGTTCGGAGTGCGCCTTGGCGGAAAAATCTTGGTTACGAGTGAACCACGGAAAACTCGATTCTAGTGGAAATCTTCAAGCGAGGCTTGGGGGAGTGGACGTAGGCACGTTTGGCCGAACCACTATAAATCTTGGTGTTGCATTTCTCTTTCCCTTAACCTTCACTTATTTGCAAGTTTATTTACATTTATATTATTGATTAGAAAACTTGCATATAGGTTGTTATTACAATAGAGAAAATTGCCTAAAACTCCCACTTGGTAATAAGAGCTTAAAATCGGCAAAGATTTTATAATTCCGCATTTATAGCGATAACCCAATTCACCCCCCTCTTGGGTATAGAGATTTCTTGTCGCTATTGCTTGTAGGTACTTTCAGTTGGTATCAGAGCGAGGTATTCTCAAGAAAGACTTAACCGTCCGAGAATAGACTATGGGATCTACGAGCCACTCTTCAAATTTTGCCGAGGGATATTCAACAACTAGACCTCCATTTTACACCGGAACCGACTACAACTATTGGAAGTCAAGAATGTTAACTTATCTCCTAGCCAATGATCCACCATCCTCTTTGGTCATCACACGGGGTGCCAGTATGCCAATGAAAAAGGATAGAAATGGGGTTGAAATTCCGAAGCCAAGTTCAGAATGGGATAGTGAGGATTTAAAGCAAGCCTCACAAAATGCTAAGCTCTCAACCAACTTCAATGTGGCATTGATCGGGAGCAAATAAACAAACTTCCAGAGTATGGCAACGCATATGATTTATGGAAGTCATTGGAAATGGTCAATGAGGGCACAAGTCAAGTGAAGGAATCGAAGATCAACCGGTTCATGTGCGAATTGGACAATTTCAAGATGGAATCCGGGGAAGAAATTGATCACATGATTTCTAGGTTTACGGTCATCATCAATCATTTGGGAGCATTGGGAAAAGTCATCGGGACATCGGATCAAGTGAAGAAAATTTTAAGATCTCTCCCGAAAGAGTTTAGAAGTTATACCTCCTCCATTAAAGAAGCAAACGACATCAACACATTGAAGATGGATGATTTGGTCGGCAAATTGCTTGAGTACGAAATGGAAATCAAAATGGACAAAAAGGAGGAAGATGAGAAAAGGACAAGGAAATCCTTGGCCTTAAAAGCAAGAAGAAAAGATGAGTCAAGCTCAAGTGAAGAAGAAGATAGTGATGATGAGTTGGCTCAAATAAACAAGAACTTGAAGAAGCTTCTTAAGTCCGTAAATAAAAAGGGAAAATCAAAGACGGATGAAAAGAATGAAGAGAAGTGGCCGCGGAAGAACAAGAAAATTATGTGCTATGAATGTAGCAAACCGGGTCACATAGCTACCGATTGCCCATTGAGGAAAATGAAAGGAAAATCAAAGAAAAAGGCAATGAAAGCAACTTCAACTTGGAGCTCTAGCGATTCAAGCTCATCCGAGGAGGAAGAAGTTGAAGTCAAAGATAAATCAATAGCATTTATGGCTATCACGGATGAAGACATCCAATTTGAAATTGAAGAAGAAAGCGAAGAAGAAGAGGTACACAATTCTGAATTACTTGATGCTTTTAATGGTTTAAAAGAATTATGTGATATGCTTAAAAAGAAATTAAAATTGGTCAAAAATGAGCATGCTACACTTAAAATTGAACATGCAACTAGTATGGATAAATTTCATGTTTTAGATAATGATATGATATGCTTAAAGGCTAAACATGAAAAAGAAATTGCATGCTTAAATGATGAAAATGCATGTTTAAAGACTAAAAAGCTAGAACTTGAAAATGCCATTTCAAATATGCCATCTAGCTCTAAAACATGTGATTGCGAATCGATTTTGAATGAAAATGTGTTATTAAACACTAAGGTGATAGATTTGCAAACCATACTTAGTAAATTCACATTGGGACATAAAAATTTTAATATGCTAATGGGATCCCAAAAATGTGCATTTAAAAGAGAAGGATTAGGATATAGGCCTTACATTAAGAGAAAATTTTTGAAAAATTATTTTGTTAAGGCATCCGACTCCCATGCTAAAAATGCCATCAATGAAAATGTCACATGTCATGCATGTAATAAAAATGGACATAAAATTTTTGAATGCATGAACAATAATGTGATTATGAATGCATGGATTCCTCAAGGAATCAAAATTAACCCCAATGGACCCAAGAAAGTTTGGGTACCAAAGTGTAATTGATAAATTTGTAGGGGGAGCTTTGGGAATGGATCTTTAAAGAGAATTGCAAAATTGATCCCAAAGGCTCAAAGAGATGAGGATTCGCAACGGTAAAGGTAAAACTCCATACTCACGGAAACATTGGTACCGTTTCCTCTAAATTGCCAAAATGTGCATATTTTTTAAATTTTGGTATCTTTATAGCACATATGTAATTGGTATCTCATTTTGATTTTGATTTTAATATTTACTTCTCCACTTTTTGATAATGTCAAAGGGGGAGAAATCATTAGAAATGAGATTAAAACTTGTTTAACCCTCACCCTTGGTTTAAGGGGGAGTAAATGTACTAATGTGTTTGTCAAGTTGTTATAGAGCTATATTCAAGACAATCACACATTGAGGGGGAGCTTATGTTGAGGGGGAGCAAAATTGTCAAATTTGGACTCCAAGAAGCTCACAAGTATCAACAAGTTTTAAGGGGTTGCCATCATCAAAAAGGGGGAGATTGTTGGCGACTTGATCGCATAAAAGGATTTTGATGACGTCAACGTGAATGAAGACTTCGACGTACAAACACGAAGCATTACAAAAAGTGTCGAAGCATATGAGGTGAAGAGCGAGAATGTGAAGACTTGCGGCAAATTGAAGAATATATTGCGAAGTCTTAGCTTAGGATTTAATTTGTAATGTGAGATGTAATATTCAAGTGCCTAAGCTCATAGGGATTCACTTAGATGCATTAGGGGCATGTACAAAATGCATTAAAACCTTCAAATCTGCATTTTAGTATTTAGGGAAGTTCTCTGGAACCGGCATGGACCTTACCGGTCCCTTACCGGTCATTAAACCGGCCTTCCTCTGTTTCGCATGCCTACTGGAACCGGGCCATACCGTGCCGGTCTCCTCGCCGGTCTCCATGCCGGTATTGGCATAGCAAACATGCTCTCTGGAACCGGCACACCACTTACCGGTTTCCTCGCCGGTTTTCTCGCCGGTCCAACGGCTAGTTTTTCGAACGTTATGTTACCGTTGGAACCCTAGACCGGCATGCCGGTATCCTCGCCGGTATGCTCGCCGGTCTCGCTGTAAGTTAGGGAAGCTTTGCATTTTGTTATAAATAGAACCCTAACTCCTTTGCCTTAGGTGAGAGACTTAATACATAATCTTCATACATTCTCTAAGGCAAGATAGAGTGTTCAAAACCTTCATATTCATAAACACTCATCCAAGCTCACACACACACCTTCCATACATTTAGTGAGCTTAGAAACACTTGGGTTTGCTCTCACACAATCTTCTTATTATTTGTGAGTGCCTAAGTGTGATTTAATTCTTTCATATCAAAACACTTGTGATTTGTGAAATCCCATTGTTTGGGTAAGTTGTAAAGGTTTGTGAGTGAGCCTACGTAGAAAACTCAAACTTGTAAAAGGTTCGGAGTGCGCCTTGGCGGAAAACTCTTGGTTACGAGTGAACCACGGAAAACTCGATTCTAGTGGAAATCTTCAAGCGAGGCTTGGGGGAGTGGACGTAGGCACGTTTGGCCGAACCACTATAAATCTTGGTGTTGCATTTCTCTTTCCCTTAACCTTCACTTATTTGCAAGTTTATTTACATTTATATTATTGATTAGAAAACTTGCATATAGGTTGTTATTTACAATAGAGAAAATTGCCTAAAACTCTCACTTGGTAATAAGAGCTTAAAATCGGCAAAGATTTTATAATTCCGCATTTATAGCGATAACCCAATTCACCCCCCCTCTTGGGTATAGAGATTTCTTGTCGCTATTGCTTGTAGGTACTTTCAAGAGTAGCGGATATCAGAGTCAGAGGCTTATGGGGTTAGTACGGTCTATCCCCTGCCGGTAGCATCTCCCGTATTGGGGATGTTACACTGAGGCAATGTTGATGGGCTTAAAACTTGCAGATCAATTGAAGATGATGCCGCTTATTGTGGAAGCTGATGCACAAAACGTTGTGCTTCTCGCTAAGGGTCAAGATAGCAATGAAAATTAAATTAGTTGGTTGATTTCTGAGATACATAGAATGGCGAGGAAATTGGGAAATGCTCCTAGGCATTATAACTTGAAAGCTCATGAATTAGCTAATTATGTTGTTAGCCGAGCTATGAGGTTTGGATTGGATCCATCCCAGATTCTGTTAACTCTCTGTTTGCTTAATATGAGATATGTTACCTTTAAAAAAAAAAGTGAATGTAGCTGATGAATGCACGCAAGAATCAAGCTTAATAGTAAAGTTAATGAGAAGCATTATTCTAATTCTACTGTACAGCTGCATGGTTGGTGCAGCAGGTTACAGCACAAAGAAGATAAAAGAATTAAAAAAAAAATGAAATCAATAAAATGAATTGCATTTAAGCTTTTCTGCCACTACTGGTACATAACATTCAAGGACTACCTATTCCTTCACTGGCATTGTGAAGTTTCTTCACACCATTTCTTTTTTTCATGTCTTGAGTTAACGTGAATTGAAGCATAATCTTCTACACCATTTTTGTTTCTAATCAACATTAACAATTTCTTTATAATTATGCTGATGGAGAGAGGCTCCTTGATCCTACTTACCATCTGTCTACATTATAAGGTAAGAGACTAGATGATGCAAACTAAGGTTAAGAAGATGGTGGCGCTGCATTCTCGGTTTCCTCTGGAGGTGCTGGATCATCAGTGGGCGCTGCAGGCAATGAACTAGATGATGCTGGGGGAGAGGGTGCTCTTGATGCAGCAGAGCTGCTTGTGTGCGGACCGTATCTCTTAAGCACCCTGTCTTTGTTTTTACTCCACCATTCTGCTGCCTGCTGTTCATCAAACCTTCGTTTACTGAACAAACATTGCGGCAAATGATTTAATTAATTTTATGAAACCAAAGGAAGTGTATTCAGCCAAATTCAAGCAGTGATTAAAAAAAATAAAAAGATATGTAAATTTTACCCTCAGCGAGAAAATGTACAGAGAGAGAAAGGAGCTAAATTTATGCTATATGCTGATTCATGTCTGTAGATGAATTTGTTGATTTTCAATTTTGATCAACCATTTAATCAAGTACCTGAATCTAACTCGTCTGAAGATCTTGGCACCATCTCCACGTTGAGCAAAAGTTATGTAAACACCTGGCTCAAACTGTTCAATACTTTCTTTTTCTCCACGCATTTGAGGTGGTCTGTGGTTTCTTTGTAAGCTATGCTGATGTGGAGCCTCACTGGCATTAGAAACTGATGATCTATCATTCTCCTGCAGATTACCATCTTCTGTTCCATTGTCTTTCATCTTAGAAGGGTCACTTTCCAATGAATTTGTATCAGGTTGATTTTGTTGGTCAGAATCTACAGCGGCTGACTGGTGAGAAGAGCTTTCAGTTGCTTGTTGGTCGGAGTCTATGATTGCAGGCAAGGAAGAAGAGTTTTCAGATGCTGCATTAGTCTCTAAACAAGCCTCAGCTTGAGCAAAAATGGATTTGAAGATCTCGTTATTTTGGAAATAAGGAGGCAACTGGTCTATCATCTCCTTCAACTGAATAAAAAGGACAGCAACTTTGTGAATTCAGGGGGCAACTTCTCAGTTAATGAATTGCTCGATAAAAAGGAAAAATCATTTCCATAGTTCCGACATGATAACAAGAATGATCTGCTTGGATGTAGTTTCTTTTCCTCCAAGAAAGATAAAGATGTGATCAAATAAATTACCCTAATAGTAGGAATCAAAAACAAGGTCTAATCCTTCAGATTTGTGTATTAATGCAGTAAGAAAGTAGCAAGTTGTATATCGTCTGAGCAAATTAATTAGGAAATAGCAACTGCTTGGCATTGACAATGGATTCTGTCTAAGGGCCAAAAAATGGATTTGGGAGACTTTGTTCTCAGTTTCAAATTTTAGCAAGATTTAGAAATTAAAGAAAAAACTGCTCATTAACTTGGTCATGTTCTTACATAACTATGTATTGAAAACATAGTTTTAATTTAGTTATTCAGGAGCAGTACTATAATAATCATTATCATCACGACATCACCAGCACTACTACCATTTCAGATTCATAATAAATTCTGTTACCATAGAGAGCATTGATGAGTGGTAAATCTATCACTATTTCCCACTCATTTAACCTTATATTTTGTATAGTTTCTTGAGTATTACGAATATTTTTATGTGTTTTGTGTTATTTTGTAGATAAATAAAGTTTCAGGACATTCTGGAGGTGATTTGGGCCAAAACAGTGAAAATTGGACGAAAAGGGCATTTTCGGTAATTTCTCCGTCGCGACGCCAAGACCTTCCGCGTCGCGACGTCTAACATGCGCCGAATAGTGCTAACGTGCGCCAAGTCAGAATCTGAGAATGCGCCGTGCCACGTGTCACCATCACAGCCGATCTGCTAACATGCACCGTGCCACGTGTCATCATCCTACGGTGCCGACAGTCGCCATCGCCACATGTCACTCCACGTCATCATCCACATCACCAGGTTGACCGAGTCAAACTGCCACGTCATCATCAACCAATCACAGCGTGCCACGTGTCGCAATCCTACGGTGCCGACAGTCTCTTTCCCACGTGTCGCCACGTCGCCGCCAAGTCACCGCCACGTCAGCATCAATCATTGAGTATCTAATCCTTATCTGACACGTGGCGGATAAGAATCTCATCGACCAATCAGAAGCCGCCACGTGTCACAATAATTGAAGCCCAACCACCTCGCCACGTGTCACCTTATCAGCTTATCCAGAATCTGCAAACCGACGAACCAGAGCGTGCCACGTCGACAGAAGCTGGCGTAGCGACGCCAAAGGGCTCAGCGTCGCGACGCTGGAAGCCTACCGAGGCCTATAAATAGAGCTTCAAATTTCAGAATTTGTTGTACCACTCTCTCTCTTCTATTCTATATAAAGAGAGAGTTTCTCTCTCTAGTTTCTTTTAGTTTTTAGTTTTTTTTAGTTTTTAGTTTTGTAAATAATTTTAATTACGTTTTGTTAATATAGTAATATACTTTTTTTTACTTTTTACAGTTTTTACTATTTACCATGAGGAAGTAACTTCCCCAGCTAGGGTGAAAGGTAATTCTTTTACTGTTATTATTTAGATTAATCTCCCTTAAAAATAATATATTCACTATTTAAAATATTGACTTAAAAAGGATACCGCCAGATTGGTCGGTTGATAATTCATTTTAATCTGGGTTAAACCTGACTAATAAAGGATACCGCCAGATTGGTCGGTTGGTAATATTATCACAAGTTTATATATTATTTTATGGGAGATATCTAAAATAGTAAATAGTAAAAGTAATTCCTTTTACCTTAGCATTTTATTTTATTTTACTTTTCAGCTTTTACTTTATGTCTTTTACTTTTCAGCATTTTTACTTTATGTCTTTTACTTTTAAGTTTTTACTAGCCCTAGTTATGTGTTAGTTATCTGGGGTTGTGATGAATTCTAATATCACCGGTTTATAAGGGGTTATTTTATAGTTTGGGTAATTTAAAGGTTTACTTATTAAGTCTTAAGCTTAATGCTTCTTGTTGTCTGATCACCAATAAGATTGATGTGGTAAATCTAAAATGAACTAGACATAGAGATTTTAGGTTTAAGCCTTAGACTTAACAGCCCACGATCTTCCTTGAGGATAGATAACCCTTTAATAGATTTCCTTACAGGATAGATATATACCTGTCGGGCGGGGGTAGCCATAATTGGAACTTAAACTTAATGAATCCAGATAATTTGGTTGACATAGACATATGGTTCAATTGGGTTAAACTGGGTATTTGCGTCTGACCACCGACATAGGCTTTTGCATAATTTAGTGTTCCAGGTTAGTAAACTGATTTATTACACAAACATGAAATAACCACTTCATCTTTTAATGATATTAGAATGATTCACAACCCTAGATCTTTGTATCTTTTGTTATTTTCTTTAGTATTTTCTTTTGTCTTTTTATTTATTTATTTATTTAGCAATTCTACAATCAATCAAGCAATCATTCTCTTCTCTCTCAATTAGATATCTGTAAATAAATAGATTCAATAATTAATAACAATAGTAGGAATTAAGTCATCGTGGGATCGATATTTTTATACTACTTGAACGATACGTGCGCTTGCGTTATACGTGTGTGTTTACGCCGGTCAAACATGCACATTAATTTCAGTGACAGAAATATTGAATTTGTACCTGTTCTGAGATGGACTTGACAACTTCATTGGTGGCTCTTAACTTGGAAGATTGCCCTGCAGCCAATAAAGCAGCATCTTGAGCAGTTTTTTGCTTAATCTCTGCATCTTGAGCATCACACTTTTGCTTCAAACTTCTGATCTGAAGGTAGTGAGAAAATGAAAACAATTAGCCTATATCAGACGGCAAGACTCTGGAGTTTGGAATCTTGCACAGACAAATCAATGGCTGGATACAACCAAGCACGGAAAAATTGCAAGATTATATGATTATTACTTGATTTTGTAACTTTGCTACATCTTGGGTCAACACTTCATTTGATTTCTTGAGTCTTTCAATAACACTCCTAGAAAATCCAGTACGTGGAGGGCTTGGTCTCCTCGAGTATGGTGAAGTAGGTCTTGAGTTGATAGCAGGTGGTAATGACTGTTGCATTGGTGTTGGTAGTGGTGGGGACTGCGGTGGCGCAACAGGCCACCAAGGCTGATTAAAAGCACTCAACGAACTTGGAAAAGCTACGTCCTTTAGGTTTGTAAGTGAGGGTACTTGGGAGGCTCGAACTATAGAAGAGTCATCAGCTTTGGCTCCAGGCTTTCCTGACCTGATCTCAAGGTATTTGACTGCTTCTGTAGCTGGAGACAGCAAAATCCTTGAAGACATTACCTCTCCCCTGTCAGTTCTGGCATTTCCATCTATTGAACGTCGAGGAGTAGCAACTTTCCTACTAATACTAGAACCAGTACTGGCCTCACCAGCTTTCAGTTTTGCATAACAGGCATCACACACCCTATGTGGTTTTCCTGGAGTTGGAGCTAATGCTGCTTTCAGTGCTTTTTTGGAACTACAAGCATGGCAATGCACCAGTCCACAATTATAACAGTTGTGCCTCTTTCTTGTGAAACCAAAAGCTTGCCGGCAACCAGAGCAAATTGATTGGTCTGCTCCAGAGACCCATTTATGGATGCATATACAGGAAGTAAAATTGGAACCACATGATATATTTTTCACATGTCTATCTTTCAGTGCTTCTATCAGGGTTGGCGATTTTCTATCTTCTATGTCCCCATGTCCTAATCTTCCATTTGCACCTTTTCCCCAAGTGAATAATTCACTTCTTGAAGTGAGGACAGCAACATGGTATGCCCCACAAGAAATTTCCTCGACAAATTCACCAACCAACTTATCTTGTACTAGGCAAGGAATCTTACCATCGGCAGTAGGATTGCCTAGTTGACCATGTGCAGTACCACCCATTGTAAAGACATGACCTGATGTAGTAAGGGCAACGGTCATATGATTTCCGCATGCGAGCTGGTGGAAGTTGTAGTCAGCAAGAGGAGAGACGCGGCTGGGAACCAGATAAGTATCCTTGTTTCCATGTCCCAAACGATATTTGTCACCATCACCCCAGGTGAATAATTTTCTCAATGGAATAGTTGCACCTGCTGGGTTTGGGACCTCGACAATCGCTGCAGTGTGCCATACTCCACAGGAAACTTTAACAGTTTTTAGTCCATTTGATAATTGAACTTCTTTTGGATATGTAAAACTTTCTCGATTTCCATGTCCCAGAACGCCAAATGATCCATCTCCAAATGTAAACAATTTTCCAGTTGAAGTAGCCAAAGCTGTATGCCATGTTCCACATGCAATAGATAAAACTTGATGTCCTTCTAAGGAACCAGAAACTCTTTTTGGTATCCAGTGGCTAACGTCACTGCCATGACCAAGAAGTCCAGCATTATGGGTACCATCACCCCAGGTATATAAATCGCCAGATGTAGATACAGCACATGTATGATGCTCACCACATGCTACGATATCTACATTATTAACTGCAAGGAAGTCGACAAGACGGGGTCGGCTAAAATCCCTTTCGATTCCATGACCAAGTCTCCCACCAGATTCCTCTCCCCAGGTGAAAACCTCTCCTTGCCTTGTTACAAGCGCAACATGCCGAACACCACAAGCAATCTGATGAACATCAAGAACTACATTTGATTCCAAGGGCTTGGGAATCAGCACATCAGCTTTCATAGCCAATGAGCCAAAAGCCTCGGGAGAAGCCCCATCTGACCATACCTCACCCCATACATAAACGTCACCTAATGATTCTATGTCATCTGGACCAGATCCTCCACTTGAACAGCTAGGTGTGCTTGAAACACTAATCCGGAAACCATCTCCAGCACTTGTTCTTAGTTGCATATTTGAATGTTCTGACGCCACATCTGAACTTGCAAAAGCCAAAAATGAATCACGAGAATCAACAGACGCCCTACTGCCGGCAATATTATTAGAAATCTCTAGGGATGCCCCGAATGGCCGTCTACTGATATCAGTCAGCTGAAATAAAACCACGAAAACTTGGATTTTAAGAATTACATATCACAACAAGGAAACTTTTCAAATCACATAGCCAAAAATAAATTACTCATAATCCATATGTTTTATTGATAACTAATGCATACGGCATCAAAGGTTAAAAGGGACATAAATCCTAATTTGATGAGCTTATGAAAAAATCTTTCACTAATTAAATGTATCATGTAAACGGTTCAGATTTTAATGATCGTACCACTGTATCAACCAAATTATTTGCAAAAACATAAATTATATGAACTATATAGTCACTAATTTCGAAACTTAGTTTTGTGGTTGAACAATCTGTTAACATTTTTGGACCTCTAGAATGGTAGATCCTGATTTTTAAGGTAAAATTGCTAGACAAACCATTTTGTCAATTAAGTTACCTAGTCAATACATACACTCAGAATTATATAGAGTGCAAACTCGGGATCATTTGAATTGTTTTAAAATCTGAAGTCTTCTATCCTTTCCTTCTTTTTTTGGATTCAAGAGTTGAAAAGTTATCCTGTTGCAATGCTTAGTACAATTAAATGACAAATACATGGCAACATTGTTGAACTTGAATCAAACATGCAAGATACTCATGTCTTTGTCAACCAAAACAGTAACAGTCTCTTTCAAAAATGTTTATGGATGGATTAGCATCTAGTATAAATAGATTCAGTTGCAATCAATTATGCATCCAGCCTGCCAACCATACAACTAATAAACTAAATTAAATTAAGTTTTCAGCAATAATAACAGGGTTCACAATTTTTTGAGCAGTTATTGTATCTCTGCTACTCCCTATTTTTTTCCTTCTGACAAATTCATTAGAAATATTAGAAATTTCCCCCACAATGAAGTCGATTCTGGAAACGATTTTAGTATTTACTATAAGTGGAAAAATTAAATAAAATTAGTATAAAGCAACGCATTCTGTATCACCTACCATTTGAAATTTTCTTCATAAACTTGAAAGAAAACAAATATAGCATTTTTTGACTATCTCATCAACATCAAAATGAAAAATAATGTTGAAATGAAAACTCACATCAGAACTGTCACTATTGGTATGTCTATTAGAATATCTTGTAATTATTGCCTTAAGGCCTGCATACCAAACCTCTGTCTCAGCTTTGTCTTTACAGATCTGTGAAATTGAACATTAAAAGGTAAATGCCTGGATTTAAGCGCATCATCAAGCTGAAGGTAAAATGAATTTCTTTTTGGAGGCACTAACCAAATCAAGAGATCTTTCAGTGTTATTGTATACGAGTGAAAATGACAAGTAATCCTTTTCAGGGCGCAAAAATCTTTTAAATACAGCCTGTAGAAAGATTGCAAACGAAAATCTTGGTATTTTAGTACACAAAGAAGGTCAACTAAACTAGAATATATCCTCAATTAGCTTAATAAACAGGAGACTGACTCACTGTTCTCTGTCCAGGGATTATCTTTGAGACAGTAGATAACTTCAGATTCCTTTCTTCTCCATGTGACAACCAGATAAGAGAAGTTTCGTCCTGTTAAAACCACTAAAATTGAAATCATTTATGTACTTGAGAGTATTGACAGATGCATCATCTCCTGACAAATTGTGAGAATATATACTCGAGGGTATTAACAGGGTCTACTTTGCTCAAACAACAATATGAGTGGTTGCATTCTCACATTCTAACTTCACATTTAACAGTGTTGGGTTTTTCTCACCAATTTTTGTGAGAAGCGCCTATGCGCAAAAAGCGAGCGCCTGATTGAAGGTAGCTTGCCTGACCTTTCATGAGGCGTAGTGGTTTGAGCCTGAGGCGCGCCTTGACAATTATGATATTTACGTATATCCAAGTGATCCGACAACATAGATAACTCAACAACCTCCTTCCTCTCATACTTCATTGACAAAACATCGTCCGATGTTTTTGTACAAACATTGTATGCTGAAATTGAATATCTCAATTTGATAGGAAATAACTCACCGGAGAAAGCCTGAATGCACGGAACTTAGGTTTCCCTTTTCGGCTGTACTTGACTAGCTGAGTACCTTTTTTCAAAGCAATGAGTGCCTTCAAAAGAGGTGAAAATAAAATTAAAAACCAACAGTGTAATGTAACTAACCAGAAGGACTTCTTAAAGATATGCTCGCAGTCTCCATGATTCCTAATGCAGAAACATTTTAATTTTTTCTCATGCTTTCTTTCTTAAGTGTGGTGACTTTTTATGCAATTAAAATTGTTACCGTGCTTCTGCCTCCAAAATTGATCTTTACCTCAATGCCTGGCGCCTGCTATTCATAAATACATAATTGACCGAGAAGTTGGCCAAGTTTTGTACTCATCAAACAAATATTCAACCATAATTAACCTAATTGATTGCTTCTGTTTGGTATCGTGAAAAAGTGTGCCGAACAAACCGTTAACGGCTAATAAATTTTAGCTTTTCACCATTAATAATGATATTTTTATATTGTTAAATAAATATTTAAAAGATCAAAATATAATTTTATCATTTTAACAAAGATCAAATCACAAACACTCAGATTAAATTAAATACCCATTTAACACCTTCGATTACTAGACAAAGTAACTTTATAAATTTCACCTCAAAACTACCAAAACAATGACAATCTAATCGAAGCGAAAACCAATCAAATTTGCTCAGTTTTGCCTAAAACAAAGAGATCAAATGTTGCCTAATGTGCATACTTATGCAGCTAATTAAAGAATTAAAAAAAAAGGGTAAAAGAACAAACTTGTTCAATGTCACGCTCAGATTTGGCATAACTAACAAGATCTGCCATTCCATGTGAAAAACTCGAAAGGAAACCGCCGAAAACAACAACTGCATCAGGTGGTGGTGCGGTGGCGGCGACTTCCCTGCCCCTATCTTCATAGATATTTCTTTCTGCTTCTGCTTCTGCTTCCTCCTCTCATCAAATACAAACAATAACAGCAACCACCCTAACAATTTTTCAATATTTCATTACCCAAATGAATTAAATTAAACCCCTTTAATTTGACAAACAAATCTCATTGATTCAAAGAAGAAGATGAAGATCATTCATGAATGCATGGAAATTATTATTATTGTTGAGGGAGAAAATGAATGCAATGTGAAGCGAGAGAGAGAAGGGGAGAAGGAAGCGGTGTGTTTGCAGCTCAAAATGTATTTCTGCTCAGATATTGGCGCGCTTCTTTCTTTGCTTCCACGTAGTCACTCTCTTTTTTAACTAACTAGACTTCCTCTTTCAATTTTCAATTTTATTTTTAAATTTTGCCACGTGGCATGTGGTGGAAATTTTTTTTTTAAATATATTTTTATGACATTAATGTTGTAAGGCTTTTATTCACGGTGTGTACGTACGATGTTAAATTACGAATCCCCGTAAAAAAAAAATATGTGGATTCAGATACGGATATTTATCATGTAAATCTTTGAATTCAGATACGGATATTTTAAATTATTTAATTTAAATTTTTAAAATTAAATAAAATAATATCTCTAACTAAACAATAATAATTTTAAAATTAAATAAAATAATATCTCTAACTAAACAATAATAATTTTAAATTTAAAATAACATTTACAATTCAAAATAAATTAAAATATTATAAATATAAGTATAAAATTATTATAAATAGAAATAGAAATAATTTAATATTTTTTATTATATTATATATGGATCCGAATATCCGGATTTCAGATTAACTTGAATCCAGATCTGGATTTGAATTCGCACGGATCCTAAAAATTCAAATCCGGATCCGTATTTTTATTAATACGGATTTAGATTTTTCCTGATCCGGATCTTCCGAATCCTTCCCAGATCCGAATAAATTTGAAATCTCTAGTCCCAGGTGTATACATTGGTAGCTTGATGATACAACAAAGCACTCGCAAATCCATGTTGAGACCGACCGGGGCACGTGCTCTGGTTGGTCCCTGAAAATTTTCAAAATATAATTTTAAAATTGATCTTAAATTTTTAATTTTATGAAAGTGTCTCACTTGAGTTTTAATGATTTAACTAATTTTGAAAAGTTTCAATTTGTTCTAATATAAAAATGTAATTATTTGAAATTTATTTAATTATTTTGTTTTCATAAAAATGGACTGCCCATAAGTAGAAACTCCAAAAAAAAAAAACTATAATATAATACAAAAGAATGAATTTTTATTTTTTATTTTTGCATGTTTTCTTAATGATTAGTTTTTTTTTTTCTTTTAAAAAACAACAACTATATAATTATATTTTAAATTTAAATCTTTTAAGTTCATCATCTATAAAAATCTACAAGTAATAAAAGAAAACTTTGAATCTATCTTCTAATTTCACCAACACTTATCCGTCATTTTTACCGTTACTTCGCCACTACTCAATGTCTACTTCCTAAAACATGGATATAATAACTATTGTGTTATATTTTATTATCTGAATTTTCAAAATTAATTATAATAATTAAACATGCCCCAACTGAACAAAATTCTTAGCTACATCCATGCTACAAAGCCTTCCACAAATGTTTTTAAAAGTTAGAGAACTGTATCTAATTACAAATCAAACAAACATGAAAGACTTTGAATGATTTTTGGCAATCTGATCTGCATACTTTCTGCAATCATATTTATTTTAAAAGTATTTAAGTACTAAGACCATGAAAGAAAATAAATATATTCAGTGACGACAAATAATATGTAAGAGTTTGTATAGCAAATAGATGGAGTAGTCCCACATCGAAAAAGCAGATGGGAAATGAAAAGTTTACAAGTATATAATACACATTTATATTAAATTGAAATAGTAAGGCTTGAGAGAGCAAAGAGCCATATGTATAATGGGAAGTCATGACACATAAGACGTAGACATAACACTATAAAACACATGCTCTCGACTTGCATTTTTTCCATTGATTTTGTAAAATCAAATGAGAATATTGCAGATCAATTAACAAAGGGTATACCAAAGGAGCAAGTCTTATATTTATCGAGGGGAATGAGCTTAAAGCCAACACAATGAGAAGTAGCCTAGCGGAAACCTAACCTAGCAATTTGGTAATTCAAAGACTAGGTTCAATGTGGAAAACTAATTGGGTAAAACTCAAGTAATAGAGCATAACAAATTGCTCATTCCTATGATAAGAAATGTTATGATACCTATGACGATAAGGATGAATGAATGATCATTCTTAGTGACACATGATACTTATAATCATTATGTCACATATATAGGAGTAATGTGGGCTCACATTTAAAGCTCCTATGAATCCACGATTGTTCAGGACCAAAATGAACACAACCGTATGAATCGAAATGTGTTGAAATTCGATATATGTGATACTTATTGTCTTGATTTACAAAATATAATGAACAGTTCAATGTCTCCTATACACACTGACTCATCAGTAAATCAAATAAGCACTTACTAAGGAAGGTTCAAGTCCAAAAGACAACTCTCCTAATGCATATCGTTATTAGTTTTCTCTGGATCATGCTATGTACAGTATCACCACTATTTGCTATACAAATGTGGGATATTGTAAGAATTTGTATAGCAAATAGAGGGAGTAGTCCCACATCGAAAAAATAAATGAGAAATGAAAGGTTTATAAGTATATAATATATATTTATATTAAATTGGAATAACAAGGCTTGGGTTTGGGCCTGGGCTTGGATGTGTGTGGTTGGTTGGCATGGCATTAGAATTAATTAATATATTTAATATATATTAATTAATCAAAGATGGGCATTGGGCCTTGGTGGCTCTTGTGATTCATTAAATGCTTTGTTTAATAAAACTTTTTTTAATTTTCATTTTCATTTTTTAAATCTGAAGATTTGTGTTTGATCAACACACCTCTTCCAGATTAACTGAAATTCTCAAAAAACGTTTTGGTGGCAATTCCTATTATTCTATATAAATGGAATAAGAAGAACAGATGATATACTCATGAAAAAGATATGATTTTCCATATACCAACAGTTCTGATCTTGAGAGAAAACACTTAGTACATTCACCCGGGATCGAAACTTTGGTGCATAAATTTAGATCTTCAGACTGTTGAATCCTGGTGGCAGACGTCCAACGAACTACAAGCACAAGAGTAGGGGTGAATTTCTGCTAATGGACACAGTCTTCTATGCTAGCCTCAATCTATACAAGTCAATGTGTTTACTGTTTTCTATTACTTGCATTGTAAGTCTCAAGTCTCAAGTTTCTGGTTTTTTATTTTGTAAGTTTCATTTTCGATTTGTTTGATAAGTTTCTAAATATATACAATATATATTTATTGCATTCTAAGATTGTTCTCTAACAATCTATAGCAAAAAAATTTGGAACAATCTTCGAATACTGTGAAGCCTCATATTGAGAAACTAGATAAGTTCAAATGATTGGAATTTAAACGATGGCAATAGAAAATATTATTTTATCTAACAACATTGAACCTTGCACATGTCGTCAATGAAGAATGCCTGTGGCAGAGGGAGATAATATTCCTGTGGAAAAACTCAATGCAATTGATGCATGGAAACACAATGAGTTTTTATATAGGAATTATATTCTGAACAGCGTTGATGATTCTTTGTATGATATGTACAGATCTTATAAGTCTGCCAAAGATCTATGAGAATCCCTGGAGAATAAATATAAGATCGAAGATGCTGGTTTAAAGAAGTTCATTGTTGGGAAATTTCTAAAGTACAAAATGGTGGATTCAAAGACCGTTGTCAACCAAGTCGAAGAATTAAAGATTATTCTCCATAAACTTGCGGCCGAAGGCATGGTTCTACCAGTGCAATTTACTGTCGAATCTGTGATAGAAAAATTGCCTCAACCTTGGAATGATTTCAAGATACATTTGAAGCATAAAAAGACTGATATGTCAATGGAAGATCTGTTTCTCAAAATAAGGGTGCAAGAAGATCACCACAAGAGTGGAGGGCTGAATGTTTCAGAATTTCAAGCCAAAGCAAATGTCATTGAGAGTGGAGGGGTGCCTAAGCCTAAGCCTTAAAACCAGAAGAATAAATGGAATAATAAAGGGAAAGATAAAATTCAGAAAGTTCTTGCTGCAAAAGGGAAGAATTTCAAGGGAATTAAATGTGCTTTTTGGGTGTGTGGAAAAATTGGACACCGAGCACTAGACTGTCGTCACAAGAAAGAAAATCCTAGTCCAAATGGTAATAACAACAACAAACAAGCAAATATTATTGAAGAAAAATTTGTTGGTGTTGTTGTTTCTGAAGTCAATTTATTGACTGACAGTAAATATTGGTGGATGGATACCGGTGCAACAAGACATATCTGTGGAAACAGAAATATGTTTATCACCTACATTCCTAACAATGGCGATGAAAAGTTATATATGGACAATGCAACTGTTGCAACTGTTGCTGGAAAAGGGAAAGTGGTTCTGAAATTCACTTCTGGGAAAGAACTTGCCCTTATGGATGTCCTATATGTCCCTGAAATTACTAAGAATCTTGTTTCTGGTTCTGTTTTAAGCAAGAATGGTTTTAAACTTGTATTTGAATATGATAAATTCGTTCTCACTAAGGGGGGAACATTTGTTGGAAAGGACTACCTCTCTGAAGGGCTCTTCAAACTCAATGTAATTGATGATGCTAATATTAATAAAAAAAAATAAGGCTTCTGTTTACTTGCTTGAATCTTCTACATTATGTCATGCTAGACTAGGTCACATAAACTTTAAATGTATGCATAGAATGATTAATCTTGGTTTGCTGCCTAATTTTACAAAAGATAATATGGATAAATGTGAAATGTGTGTTGAATCAAAGTTTGCTAGCAAGTCCTATAAATCTAGGCCTAAAAGATCAAATGAATTATTAGAATTAATTCATAGAGATTTGAGTGATTTTAAATTAATACCAAGTCGTGGTGGATAGAATTACTAAATCACTTTCATAAATGATAGTAGTAGATATTATTATGTATATTTGATACATAACAAAGGAGAATCTTTGAATATGTTTAAGACATATAAAGCTGAGGTGGAAAATCAGTTAGACAAGAAGATCAAAATATTGCGATCCGATAGAGGCGGAGAATATGAATCTAATGCCTTCGCATAATTTATACTTCTAATGGAATAATTCATCAAACAATAGCACCCTATACTCCTCAACAGAATGGGGTGGCTGAATGTAAAAATAGAACATTAAAAAATATGATAAATTCCATGCTTAATAGTTCTGGTTTACCACATAACAAGTGAGGTGAATATGTACTTACGGCTAACACCATCTGGAATGGAATTCCACCAAAGAAGAGTGATCAATCTCCATATGAAAAATGTAAGAAAAAGCTATCGGCATACAAAATCTTGAAAGTGTGGGGTTGTTTAGCAAAGGTTCAAGTTACTTTGCCTAAAAGAGTTAAACTTGGACCTAAAATTATTGATTGTGTGTTTATTGGATATGCTAAAAATAGTGCAGCATACTGATTTCTAGTAATTAAATTTGGAATTTCAGATATCTAAGTAAATACCATTATTGAGTCTAATAATGCTAAATGGTTTGAGCATATATTTCCTTATAACGATAGACTTGATAAAAATAAACGTAAAGTGCTTGAATTTAGTCAAGATAACGGGGTTGATATTGCCTCTTCATCTGGCGTTCAAGACAAGGTTTTGGAACCAAATAAATAACATCAACTCTCCAAGAATCGAAAGATTTAGAACCTAGAAGAGGAAAAATAATCAAGGTAGCAACAGATTATGGACCTGATTTTTTAACCTTTCTCACTGAAGCTGAACCTCAAACATATCAAGAGGCCATGACTTCGTCTGAATCTATTTATTAGAAAGAAGCAATAGATAGCGAAGAAGAATCCATTCTACAAAACCATACATGAGAGTTAGTAGACTTACCATCTGGTTGCAAACTGATTGGTTACAAATGGATTTTCAAAAAGAAATTGAAACTTGATGGTACAATTGATAAATACAAAGCTCGTTTGGTAGCTAAAGGATACCGTAAAAAATAAGGACTTGATTTCTTTGACACATACTCACCAGTAACCAGAATAACATCTATAAGGATTTTAATTGCGATTGCAGCGATTTATAATTTGGAAATACATCAAATCGATGTAAAAACCGCATTATTAAATGGTGAGTTAGATAAAGAAATTTATACGGAACAACCTGTAGGGTTTGTAGCAAAATGACAAGAGTAAAAAGTATGTAAACTTGTAAAGTCACTTTATGAACTTAAACAAGCGCCCAAACAATGGCATGAGAAATTCGATCATACTATAAAACACATGCTCTCGACTGGCATTTTTTCCATTGATTTTGTAAAATCAAATGAGAATATTGTAGAACAATTAACAAAGGGTATACCAAAGGAGCAAGTGTTATATTTATCGAGGGGAATGGGCTTAAAGCCAACACAATGAGAAGTAGCCTAGCGGAAACCCAACCTAGCAATTTGGTAATTCAAAGTCTAGGTTCAATGTGGAAAACTAGTTGGGTAAAACTCAAGTAATAGAGCATAACAAATTGCTCATTCCTATGATAAGAAATGTTATGATGCCTATGACGATAATGATGAATGACTGATCATTCTTAATGACACATGATACTTATAATCATTATATCACCTATATAGGAGTAATGTGAGGTCGCATTTATGAGAATGAAAAGGCTAAATTCTCTAAAGCTCCTATGAATCCAGGATTGTTCAGGACCAAAATGAACACAACCGTATGAATCGAAATGTGTTGAAATTCGATATGTGTGATACTTATTGTCTTGATTTATAAAATATGATGAATAGTTCAATGTCTCATATACACACTGACTCATCGGTAAATCCAATAAGCACTTACTAAGGAAGGTTCAAGTCCAAAAGACAACTCTCCTAATACATATCGTTTTAAGTTTTCTCTGGATCATGCTATGTACAATATCACCACTATTTTCTATACAAATGTGGGGTATTGTAAGAGTTTGTATAACAAATAAAGGGAGTAGTCCTACATCGAAAAAACAAATGGGAAATGAAAAGTTTAAATGTGTATAATACACATTTATATTAAATTGGAATAGTAAGGCTTGGGCTTGGATGCGTGTGGTTGGTTGGCATGACATTAGAATTAATTAATATATTTAATATATATTAATTAATCAAAGATGGGCCTTGGATCTTGGAGTTCTTGTGATTCATTACATGCTTTGTTTAATAAAACATTTTTTAATTTTGATTTTCATTTTTTAAATCGAAAGATTTGTATCTGATCAACACACCTCTTCCAGATTAACTGAAATTCTCAAAAAACGTTTTGGTGGCAATTCCTATTATTCTATATAAATGGAATAAGAAGAACATATGATATACACATGAAAAAGATAGGATTTTCCATATACCAACAGTTATGATCTTGAGAGAAAACACTTAGTACATTCGCCAGGGATCGAAACTTATTTTGATCTTCAGATTGTTGAATCCTGATGGCAGACATCCAACGAACTACAAGCACAAGAGTATGCGCGAATTTCTACTATAAGACATAGCCTTCTGTGCTAACCTTAATCTATACAAGTCGATGTGTTTATTGTTTTGTATTACTTACATTGTAAGTCTCAAGTTTCTGATTTTTTATTTTGTAAGTTTCAATTTCGATTTGTTTGTTTGATAAGTTTCCAAATATATACAATACATATTTATTGCATTCTAAGATTGTTCTCCAACACAATATACTTTAAATTGGACTATAAGTTTGAAGAATCAAAGACTAAGGACGTTCAAAATTATTACTCTACAGGATAGTTGGATCTCTGTATCTCTTGAAAATGGCTTCAATATCTTCCATTACCTGCGGTGGCAAAGGCCGCTCAGTTGTTAAAAATGCATCAATATCTTCTTTTAGTTGCTCAACAGAGGTTGCTCCGATGATTGAACTTGTCATGAATGGACGATCTCGTACAAATCCGAGTGCAAGTTGAACTGGAGTTAGGCCATGCTTCTTAGCCATCTCGACATATTGTATTGTTGCTTCCTGGAATTCAGAATCAAGAATTCAGAATCAAGGGGCAGTCGGGCATTCAACTAGCAATAGTTTTAAGTTTACCAATAGTTTAACATTTGGAAGCTACAAGCAATGATGACGTGCAAATGAGGAGGAGAAGCAACTGCTTCTGAAATCCCTCTGTTCCTAACAATCAACTGATGGAGGTCTGCAAGCAAATTCCAGACATACCTTTGATGCATCTTATGACTAAGTTGAAATACATAACCGGAGATGTAATAGTCTGTTTTTAAATGCACACAAAGCTCAAAATCAACTATTTCAAGTCTAAAGTTAATTATGCTAATCTTCAATTACTTGCCAAATCCATGCAAAATAAACACAAACACATAATACGAAGTGCTACCAAAAAATCCTTGCCACCGAAATGTTACTAAAAGATAACAAAACAAACCACTTAAAACAGATTAATAATTTCTCATTTAACAAATTGCTGCAAAACTATACCCATAACGATAACTAGAATTAGACTTCTTGTTGGTTGGACACTTGTTTCATATGCTTAATATATGAATTACATTAAGAAAAATATAAAAACAGTTATCTCAATCATTAGTGACATTAGGATGATGAACATACCTTAGCAAGGGATAAATTGTATCTCTCCATGTAACCAGGGAAGAGGTTGAGCCTTCCTTTCCTTGCAGCTTCAGAATTTATATCTAAATATTTTCCAGTCAATGATCCACCTCCCAGTGGCGAATAAGAGAGCAAGCCAATATTGCAATTCTTTGGATGACAAACTTCAACAAGATCCACTGCAAAGAATCAATAGAAAACTTTACACATCTCTTGAATTGTGTATAACTATTTATGATACAGCCAGAATGGTTCTAGAGTGATTAGTAAACACTCTACTGTGTACCGCCCATGTCCAAGCCCGGTGCCGATCTCATAATTTTCCTATTTATCTTTTAAATAAATACTTAGCCCACTAATATAACATGGCCTAATGCACGAAGCTTCCCATACTATGGGCTCTGGGGATGATTCAATATGTACGCAGCCTTATCCTTGCTTTTTTGCAAAGAGACTGTTTCCGCAATATAAAGAAAAAAATGTAGACACCCCTAAAATAAAATCTTGCCTCCGCCATTGACAATAACCACAGTAAAAAAGGAGATTAGACGGACACTTCAATTTAATATCTGTCTCAAGAGATCCACCAATTAAGGTACTTAAAAGTTAAAAGCTGACCTCTGATAAGGCTGCATTTTAAAAATTCATGTTTACAATGATACAATGATATAGTATTAAAGAGAACTTACCTTCAAAACTACATCTAACTAGCAAACTGTAGCTATTTTGGATACTAACAATCTTTGGTAGTCCTTCAACTTTAGCTGCATGAACAAACTCCATCACCCCATATGAAGTCTCATTGGAAACACCAATGTAACGTACCTATTAAAGTTGAAAGCATCCATACATATCAGTTATAGATTTTAAAATCTCTCTGACATTATTACACAAGTAGCACTTTATTTAAAATGGTATGGAACACACAGGTTTATAAATTCATTGTTCTTGTTTCAAGTTAGGTGTGTATGTGCATATCCAGAACCAAAATAATTGTCCTTTAAGGTTTGAAGCAATCAACAGTTTGCTCTCGTCAAGATATAAATCTAAAGGGCACCCAAAGAGCTAATAGGCTATACACCATAATAAAAGAGGGAGAGTTTATTTGTACCATACAAAACATCAGATGATTTCTCTTTTGAATGCTTATAAGACGGCTAATTGACAACTGAAGCTAAAGTCCACTTGATTTAGCAGGCATTACCTTTCCTTCATCAATAAGTTCTTGAAACGCCCTCAGTTGGTCTACGATTGGCACACTCGGCCTCCATTTTGAATAATCATATGTGTATTCACCAAACAATGCCACATAGCGGTCAGGCCTGGGACCAAAGTTGAAACATAATTTTTCAAAACGCTTTATTTTACCATTCTGACTCTGATCTTTCTTCTAGATAACAACTGCATGCTTATTTGACTGCTCAAACACATGACCGGAAAATAAGGAAGAAAAGGGTAGAAAAGAAGTTGACATTATCTAGAAGAAAGTATTTGAAACAGAGTTTTGCATTCCACAGTTTGACTGCAACTGCAAGGGAATTTAAAGATTAAGTACGTACTAGAGACGTGTGTCACAGGACAGCTACAAATTAAGAAATAATACAAACTCCAAGACTATCTTAAAAATTAAGAAATAATACAAACTCCAAGACTATGTATAATAAGATAATTAGTAAACAAGGAAACTGCAAAAATACCAGTGAATTTGCAATAAGTCGATGTAATCTGTGTTCAGGCGTTTAAGGCTTTTTTCTACACTTTCTTTTATGTTAGCAGCATCGACCCGCAAAATTTTTGCATTGTCACGCAGATAACTTGACCGTTCTGAGTAACCAGAAACTTTTGTTGCAATGATAACCTATCCATGATTGAGATAAAAATATATATCAATAATCTCAAAGTATTTGAATATGATTAATATCTTCACATCCACTTCTCAAAGCAATGCCCATTACTCAGAAATCTGGTATGAGGGTTGACAAGAAGAAATACCAACAAGATATGATAGGCAGACAAATTTAATATCACTTATAAATACAATTTACCATCATAGAACAAATGATTCAGTCATTTCAGCCTTAGGAAGACAAGTTTGTCCGTCATTCTCGTTTTATCTAATTTGGAATTGGTGGCGTGGCTTGAAGTATGCCAGTTCTATCCAATTTTAAAATCAAAGACAAAGAAGCTACCCTAAGACATTCAAAATCTTTGCTATGTATTGGCATATAATAAAGATACATTGAGTACAGGCCTGAACCTTATCACGGGGCTGAGACTTCAGCCAACTAGCAATATACAGATCTGTTTTTCCTTGTGTTTCCTTCTTCATTGGAATTGGGTACTGTAAGACAAAAAGCAAAGAATCACTGTAACTCACCGAGAATACTAAAAAATAACAAGGAGAACTTGTAATCGACCAAGATCTGGTTATGAGGAACATATTAATCTTAATGAAACCAAAAGTCATATTAATCTTAATGAAACCAAAAGTTACATTATTTTAAGTATAAAGGAATAGAAGTCTTAAGACAATAAAGGCATTTTCAAGCAAGGAGATATAAGTTTTATGGAAAATGCCAAATAACAATCATTTTTTTTAGGAGCAGAGGAGGAGTCAATAAAGCTTTTGACATTAAAACAATGGTTGCACTGGTGACAACTAAGTTAATGGTGATTTTGAAAATTGAAACTGAAAGGAAAGGCCAAAACAACAATGTTCAAGGCTTTTAGATTCTGTTCGTGGTGAGTGGCTGGTTGGGTTGATGCTTTCAGGGTTTGCAGGAACATGTCCGTCAGTGCATGTGTCCTATCTATAGGCAATGTGTAATGGAACTTACAGCCTCGGCAGTATCAAGAATATTGATGCCGTTTTCATATGCGAAACTAAGAATCTCATGAGCTTCTTTCTCTGTATTTTGTTCTCCAAATGTCATCTGAAAGATCAAAGACTTCATCATGTACAACAACACTTAATAATATACCAGTAAATACTCCATGCTTCAATACACTGATCTTCCATATTATAATATCCCTCAAACATAAGCCAATAACCCAATCACATGCCTTCCAAGTAGTTCAGAAATTTTTCATATGAGTCTTGAGATTTGCAAACAACATAAGCGATTCAGGATACCGACATGATACCGGGTTTAAAGGATTTAAATTTTTTTGACAGGGATTCATAAGAGAAACATCAGCATTGACAAAGAGAATACTTTTTAGAATGATGGATAATTCGAGTTTTCAACACTCAAATGGCAGTCGAAATAACTAGTAAATTAAGCGTATTGCCTTTGCTAATGGCCTAGGCAGTCACTAAGATCAAGTAACAAATATCCAACACGCTTACAAAAGCTAAGCAATATATATGATGGATAACATATCATAAGATTTAAATCTATTCAAAAATTAATACAATGTGTCCAGCAAGCATATAAATTAGATACTGTCTATTCATATAACATCATCACTTCCTCTGAGTACTCAACATAACTAGGAACTGTTTTTTTTTATTAGTACCTTTCACTTTCAATTAATAAGCAAATAAAGACAATAGAAAATCCCGCCACATTACACAAATAAAAAACAATTCATCACCCAAACTAAAAAAAGGTTAAAAACCCTACCCGAAAGGTAATACCCGACTGACAAATGCTCTTACAAAAAAACCCATTTACAAGAAAACGAAGTTCTTACAGTTCCCAGAGTAATTTCACTGATTACAAGATCAGAGTCACCAAGCTTCTTGTATTGCATTGCATTCTTGTCAGCTTGTCTTGCACTGATGGGTGTCTTTAAAGGACTTGTCCTAATAACAAGCTTTCTTCTTGTAGTCGCGGTTGACAATGGCTGTATCGAGTGGCGCGTGAGGTTAATCTGAGAGATGACACCGGTTGTTGTGTTGGTGGTTTTGGAAGCGGCGGAGGGAAATGGAGAAATTACAGATAAAATTGCTGACGTGGCCATTGAGCAGCAAGAGACTGACGTGAAGACAAGGGGCAATTCGTTTCTCTGTTTCCTTGGCCTGCCAACAAGTAAAAAACTAATCCTTTTAGGTTTATATATTTATTTATTTATATTTATTTATTGATTAAACATTTTTATTTTCTTTTTTATAACTTTTTGATATCTAAAAATGGTAAATAAATATATAAAATGATAAATTTTAAAAAATTAATTGTATAAATACACATATATAAATCATGGTGATTGTGGAATAGTAATCTCGATAATTGAAGAGATTGTGGTCATTGTTTGACTGAATATTGCCTTTTTAACACTAAAAATCAAATAGCACATAATCTAAATCCCAATCCAAACTCACCAACGTTTAAAAATGGCAAAAATGTTCACTCTTTACGGTTGTTTCTCATTCCAAGGATAATATGAGAATCGACCCTTTAAACAAATCTTCCTCAAGTAGTGAATTTGTTTGGTTAGTAGGAAACTGAAAGTAAATTTAGCAAGCAAATAAGAAAACACAGAGTTTATGTGGTTCAGCGGAGAATGACTTTAACCTATGTCCATATGAGAAAGAGAAGTATTTTATTACTACTTGGGATCAAGACCAAATCAAACTACGAGTGGGGGTAGAATACAAGAATACGAAATTAAGCACCTCGAGTCTTACAACAAGCATGATACAAATCTCTCAAGTGGTCAGGTGCTGACATGCTTTCTCTCTTCATCACTAACTTTTAACTTTCAGTTTCTCTAAAAGTTGTAAGATACAGAATTAGCCAATCATTTCATATGAGACTTCAACCCCGTTATATAGGCTCACAAATCCACTATTTCACCGTTCATGACATCAGCTCATGTTACTTTACCATCATTGCCCCATGCTTCTTTTCCTCAACCACTCAGTAAACAGTCGTACTGACACTTGGCTCAACCACCCCTGCCAGTGAAACCCATCATTCGAATCTTTTGGTCACTGCTACACGCTTTGTTGGAATGATGCCTGCAACTCAACTGCTCCGATACTGTTCCGTTTGGTAGAGTGTTGAGGTTGGTGCTCAGAGCGCCAATCCGGACCGTATTTATGTCTGATTCATGAATACGATCAATTCTTTTTTCCATAATATTACTTATTTATGGTTGCACCTCTTGTTTTTAATATACGTATTCGATCTGATTACGATTAGATTGAAACTAAATGTGGTTTAGTGATATGTATATATTAGACAAAGGCCCGATAATATATAATGCAGTATACAGTTACAAATGTAGTTTGTAATTGACATTGGGAAGTGTCACTGCTAAATGTATATTATCAAATATAGTTCCTGGTCAAGATTCACTAACACGGGTCGGTTAGTCAAATCCATTGAGACCAGTACAAGTCGTATATCGAGACTTGGTCCGATGGTTTATCCCAATGAACCATGAGTCTGGGGAGACTCGTATAGACGTGTAGGTGTTTATAGTGGATAAACACTGAATGACTCACCGAAGATTCTTAATGGATGGTACACCAACGTCAATAAGAATCTTCTCGGGTTGAGTAGCATAGTGGTCATTCGACTTGAGATACCACTGTGGATGTATGAGACATCCTCCACACTTAGATGGCAGTCACGTCACCGATCTATTTAGATCAGACCTCCACCTGTTCGTTGGGTGTGGACCGATCCTCAGGATATCCTGTGTGTATCAAAATAGGATCCGCCAGTTCTGTGTACAGAGCATAGGTAGTC